>CM045563.1:19810212-20374567 GCA_024721245.1 Mitragyna speciosa
AGGGCTCTTAAAATTGCCGGGGAAAGTGAAGCTCTAATGGGCTAATTCTATGATGAATTGTTTGGATTATATCAGTTTCACTACAAGAAAAAAAAGGCCTATAATGACACCTTAATACAAGAGGTTCATGTCGACCCTTTTTTTTTTTTTTTTGACAATTAAGTCAAATGTTGTCCATTCTAGTGTGGGGATAGGTCTATGACATGTACATGTGTCTAGAAAAACATTTAATTCGACAACAATGTCGTTAAGAAAATAGTATTAGCCTATCAAACACGAGTGTCAGGACAAACTAAGTTTTCAATTATTATTTTTGACATAATTAGACAAAGTAAACTAGCCTCTTATGACCAATTGGGATCCTCAGTACCAGAGATTTCAATGCCAACCAAGTGCCAATCACAATAAAGTGACACCTTGCGTTCACATTTAATAGTTATCCTGAAGGTTTGAAATTTATATAATGTGCACAAAGTGTCAGTTTATTGTGACTAGCACTGAATTAGCACCAGAGTTTTTGGTATTGAGGATCCCAACTGTCTTATGAAACCTATGAATGTCATTATACATTTTTGTTGACACTTTTAAGTGTGCTTTATTATTCATTTTGGCATATTTGTGAATAGCTATGTTGACACTTTGGAGTGGTAGGATTGGACCCCTTTTTTCCTTTAACGTAGCAAAATGACATAGACAACACTCCTGCAAGTGAACACAACATACCACACCTACAATTCAACACCACACCTTCAACACCAGTTTGCATTGCTTCTACATCTGTTCAAAAAATAAAATAAAAAAACTATGCTTACAGTCAATAAAACAGGAAAAGAAGCATGGAATTCATTTATTGGTCTGCTATTTAGAGTTTATTAAAATGGTACAAATATTGTTGCTTACATATGTATCATCGGTCTTCATTAGAAAAGCAACTTGAACTGCATGTGATAGATATCCGGATGCTGTCAAATGCAAAGAAGAATTACAAAGTGAACGAAAGTTCAAATTAAAACCACGCAAATAGTGAGTTAACCAACAATTTTTCATTTCTCTGCAAATAGAGAGCACTAAGTTTGTCTTTATTTCCTTCTTCTCTTTTTAGCGTATAAGGAAATATTTCGTTACAGTAACAATCGTGAAAGTCAAACCTGACATTATTGAAAATAACAATAGTAGTGTCAAAGACGCTATAATATTCAATATAACAGACACCTAACGTAATATGTTACTTTCAATGTAACAGACATCTAAAGTAATATGTTATTTTTGAATTAATACTGATCTAACCTAATTTCAGAAGAGTCCTATATTATTGCAACTTACTAAAAAAGTATTTCCCTAAATTAATACTAATTTAATTTAATTTTAAAAGAATATCATATTATCCTAACTTACTAAAAAAAATCTAAATTTATCTTTAATAAATAAAAAATTAACCGTAATTTTCCTTAACAAAAAGAAAGCCATAATTAATTAAAACCCTAAATTCTAAAAGCATAAACCCTACACTTTGAATTTTGAACCCGAAATCCTAATTTAAAAGTAAATATAAAAACTAGTAATGAACATGTCAGCAAAAGTTTTTTTTTTCCTAGGATTTATTTTGCAATAATAAAAAAAAAGGTGATACTTCAGATTACAGGTAGAATAAGGATTAGAGTTTGTAATTGATAACTCTTAAATGATCAAGATTTGTCTGTAACTAAAAATCTAGTTACAGTCTTTGACAGTGTTATTTTCCATTCGAAAAATATTATTTTGAATTTAAATGACTAAATCTCACAATATGATTCATCCATCTAATTCTCGTCAAATTTTCATTAATTCTACACCAGTCAATTGTATCATATGCAACTTCAATAATAAAACACACTGTAAAGATAGCCAAGCATGATAATAGCCTATATGACAGGTTACACGTTGTTTTCTAAAAATACACTATACAATTTTAAATCATACATGTAAACAAAAAGAGTTGAGGGCTCAGTCTTCCCAATTACCTAAAGAGAACCAACCATATAGATATGTAGTGGGCAACAGAAAATGCTGTAGTTACAAAAAGTTTTGAACTACTTACACATTGCATATGAATAAGGGAATATCAAAAAGGGAGGTAACCCGTTTCAACGTCATAAGGATACATACACATAAAGGTTAGAATAATACTTGTTCATCGTCTACTAACAAGAAACTGTTAGCGTCCCAAAAGTACAAGTTCGCGTTCGTTGTCATTTTGCATTAGCCTTCTGTGGTTTAAAACAAATTGCTAGAATTTTTCCACGTTTTCGGTTTTTCAGTCACATATGCGAGTCAAGAAAGCAACCTGCATCAAGTCCAAAAAAAAAAAAAAAAAAAAAAGGAAAAAGAAGGATTATTGGAGAGGAGTAATGGAAAAATAGGTCGCAAATCTTTTTTTTTTTTTTTGGTTCGTCGTTAACCATTTTTTTATCATACTCTTAACTTATTCTATAAAAAGACCTAATTGAGCTCGAAGGAATCTATGAAAATTGATTCACTATCAAACTAAACGGGTACATTATATACCCATTTAATTTTTTATGAGAGACCCCGACTTCTCACCTACTTTTAGAAGCTTGGTGATGCCCAATCCAACTAGGTTGGATTGGTTGAAAAGACGTAGCAAATCTAGTCATGCTAGAGAAAAGTATACAATATATCACGTGCATTGTCACGTGGTGTATTAGAATCAATAATTTATCGCTACGTGACAATAGTTATATTATTTGGTGATATGTAAGGCTGTAAACGAACTGAGTTGTTCGCGAACACAGCTCGGCTCGGCTCGTGAAAGCTCAAGTTTGGCTCGTTCGTGAAGCTAAACGAGCTGAGTTCGAACACAAATTTTGGCTCGTTTATTAAACGAGCGAGCTCGAGCTCGTTCGTTTAATAAACGAACAAGAGTTCGAACATAAGATACTCGGCTCGGCTCGGCTCGAATAACGCTTTTATGCTTATTTGAACCGAGCTGTTCGCGAACAAAGCTCAACTCGGCTCGTGAAAGCTCGAGTTCGGCTCGTTCGTGAAGCTAAACGAGCCAAGCTTGAACACAAATTTGAGCTCGTTTAATAAACGAGCTCGGCTCAGCTCGGCTCATTTATTAAATGAACACAAGCTCGAACTGGCAATACTCGGCTCGACTCGGCTCGTTTACAGCTCTAGTGATATGTGATTGATTCTAGTACACCACATAACACGTCACGTCACGTGACGCGCGTAGTCCACGCAATACTCACCCGTCTCGCCAGAACCAGGAATGAATCAGAGTGGGACCTATAAACTTTCGTGGATGGTTCGTTTGGAGCTCGTGCGTGTGAAGTAGCCATCGCATTCATTATTAACAACTCTCGAGGTTTATGTTTGTATAAAAGAGCAGTTGAAGTTAATGCAACGTGGACTTTTCAAACTGAAGTGCTTGTCTGTTTTTCTTTTGCAGTTCATCAAGGATCTATGCATATTTCTGTGCCCACGGACTGTTTGATGATAGTCCAATGCTTTTCAAACAGAAAGGGTATCCCCTTTAATCTTACTAATGTATTTAAAGATATTAGGATTTTAGCCTCTTACCTATCAAATTGTACTATAATTAAAGTGGCTAAAAACGAGGTATTGAAAGCTCACATACTTGCAATATCTCTCACGAATGTATAATATACTAGATGTTAATGATATGATATAGTGTTTGTTTTTTTTTGAAAAAAAAAACTACAAGAGAATTCTTATTTGTTTTCTATTACAGTTACGTATTGTTTTTAGATGGGATTTTTAGGCGTTATTTCTCAAGAAAAATAGAGATGCAATTAAAATACTCAAGAGTACCACATATACCCACTAATTATAACGAAACATCTTAGATACCTAATGAATTATAGAATATCGAATTGATTGGTTAGGTATCACATAACATATACCACAAGTACTGCAGATTTTTCTTTAGAGAATCTCCTATTGATTGGTTAGGTATCACATAACACATGCCACAAGTACTGCAGATTTTTTCCGGAAAGAAAGAATAAAAATTTGAGAAAATTTTTGCTACCTTGTCGACAAATTTGTTTAGCTTTTTCCAGAGAGAGAGAGAGAGAGAATGAAAATTTGAGAATATTATTGCTACCTTTTTCGATAAATTTTTTAGCTTTTCAAAACAAAACTTGGTTAGCTTTTGAAAACAAAAAATCTACAAATTTGAGAAAAATTTTCCTACCTTTTCGACAAATTTGTTTAGTTTTTCCCAAAAAAAAAAAAAGAATGAAATTTGAAAAAATTATTGCTACCATTTTCGATAAATTTTTTAGCTTTTCAAAACGACACTTGGTTAGCTTTTGAAAAAAAAAATCTACATTCTGGAAGTTTTAACAAGAGTCGAGAAGACAATGAGCTTGACAAAAAAGCCATTATATAATAAAAGAAGCTTTTTCCCCCCTCTAATTTTCAATATTCAAAACTCTATTTCAAATTTAAACTTGTGAATTTCAAGTTAATGATTTTCTCAACACTAAAGAAACCTTCATTTTCTTCTAAAAAAGATCTCCCAAAAAAAAAAAATTACACACGCAACACAATCAGAGTAAAGTCTCAGAACATTTGATTAGAATTGTACTATCATGAAATTAAGAATTTATTTGAGCAAAGTCTCAGAACATTTGATTAGAATTGTACTATCATGAAATTAAGAATTTATTTGAGCAAAGTCTCAGAACATTTGATTAGAATTGTACTATCATGAAATTAAGAATTTATTTGAGCAAAGTCTCAGAACAATTGATTAGAATTGTACTATCATGAAATTAAGAATTTATTTGAGCAAAGTCTCAGAACAATTGATTAGGATTGTACTATCATGAAATTAAGAATTTATTTTCCATGCATCGCATTAAACTAAGAAATTCACCTATCTGAAAAAGATTTCAAACCTTTATCTCCCGTCCCCACCCTCTTTGTTTAATTAGGCCAAGGGACTTCACAATTTTCATTTTTCACAATTTCATCCAAGTTCACAGCCCAATTTAAAGGCCTATCTCCCATCCCTACCCTCCCTTAACTAGGCCAAGGGACTTCACAATTTTCATTTTTCACAAATTCATCCAAGTTCACAACCTAGCTTTAAAGCCCACCCTCCCTGTTTAACTAAGCCAAGGGACTTCACAATTTTTATTCTTCAGAAATTCATCCAAGTTCACAACCCAATTCTAAAGGCCACTCTCCTTGTGTTTAACTAAGTCAAGGGATTTCACAATTTTCATTTTTCACAAATTCATCCAAGTTTACAACCAGCTTAAAGGCAAAAAATAATTTTCATTTTTCACAAATTCATCCAAGTTCGCAACCCAGCTTTAAAGGCAAAAAATTGACAAACATGATTGAACCAGAGCAAAAAAATGGATCTAAAAATGGTTACACTATGGTTTTACACAGTTATGGATCTAAAAATAGTTACACTATGGTTGGACACTATAATGCGGGACAATTACACCATGCGGGACAGTTACACCATATTCAATTTACGGAAAATGAAAAGTGAGCCCGGGTCCAACGAACTAGGCCATTAATTACTGGAGGATCAATTACGTAAATAAACAAGTTCTACCACGAAAAGAAAGAAATAAGTAAAAACTTAAAGAGACAATGCTTGAAAGAAAAACTCATGAGAGGAAAATAAATGTCTTTACTCATATTTACGAGAATCCAAATGAAAAAAAAAAAAAAAAAAAGGTACTGGGAAACCATTTAAGATGGTACCAAAACATCCGACCTCGTTATACTCAAATAATAGACTTATTGACGCCACAATTAGATCAAAGAAAACCACTTGACATTTTCATTAATTTGGTGGAAAGAAGATTTCTTCTGCTGTTCTCTTTGCGCTGAATTGCTTCTCCACATCTGGGGACACCTTGAAGGATGCCTGGAGCACTTCTGGAGATAAGGCCTTCCAGGTTGAAGTTCTTCCAGCCAGGTGAGTGAAAATAGGGCTGCAATACACAACAAAATATCAATAAGTTTAAACATGGTAAGAATTACTTGCACAAATCCAAGAGAAAAATGAAAATTTGAGGAGGAGTACTAACTTGGGAGTTGTGACAATAGAGAACCACTCCAAACCATCAACATCAGCAATCTTCGAAACAACAAAGAACCTTGGAACAATGAAGAGGTTACCAGCCTTAACTGTTGTTTCCAAGACTCGCTTGCCATCAACACCAACAATTTGGGCACGGCCACTGCCCCTAATAACATAAGTAACCTGGAGAGCCGAATCACAAGATAAACCAGGCGAACACATGGCGTGGCCATTCAGTCTAACAAGATCTGCACCAAATCCAACCTCACCGACCAAGGGCAAGTTTTTGGTGTTCAAAACCACGACTTTTCCACCTCCTTTAATGTCAACATCCAACGGAGCCTCTTCACAGTTCAGGGCAATGCCCTTCCTGTGCTCACTCTTGGGCTCAGGCATCTTAAATCCTGCATCAAGCTTGACAATTCCTTTAGCACTCTGGCTGCTTACAAGGGTTTTAACAACACTTTCTTCTAAATTCCATGCTCTGCTGACAAATTCAGTGGTGAAGCCAGTGAAAATTCCATTACTTCCTGTCAAGTAGAAGTCTGTGAATGAACCTGCTTTGTGTCCTGTTTTGGTATCACCCAAGAACAGAACAACAAGCTCGGTATCCTCTTTGTTGTACCACCATGTAACAACACCAAATGGAAGCGCAATGGCATCACCCTTCTTGATTGCGACAACCTTTTCTTCTTTCTCAGGCAGGATTACTCCAGCTACTCCAGAACCTAAGTTAAAAATAAAGAGACATTAGTTCCACGGACTCAATAAATATTATTTGATAATGCAACTGGTAGATGTCAAACGAGTATGCACCACAGGAAAAAATTCCATCAACTAAAATCCAGCTCACAATAACTTATCAGTACCAGAAGCTCGTGATATCCTCTAAAAAGTCTGAAAAAAATAACATCAAATCAACTGGGGATTCTAACCATAGGCACAAAAAAGAAGAGTTGCGACAGAATCCTTTTGAAAGCTAAGAATCTAGGAGACGGAACTGAAATTAAACCACGATTTATTGTTTTTTATAGAGACAAAAAACAATTTATTTATCCCTTTCCCACTTTATAACTTCATTTAGACGTTGTTTACTTATTTCGTTTTTTTAACTTTATTTTGTTTGTTGGGAATGTCAATACATCCGTTCAACCAAAATCGCATTAATAAATTCTGATCAAAATACTTACTACTAAATATTATAACTATCAGCACGATCATGACCTGTAGACAAAATTATCTTTCCATAACATGAAAAGTTTTAGCCAAATTATCTTTCCATAACATTGAAAGATCATGGATCAAAAGCAGAAAACCACCTTATTTTAATAAAACTCAAAGCAAAATACATGAACTGATCATTGATCAAAAGCAGTGCACCACAATCTTCAAGTCCAGCAAAATACATGGTACTACTAAACTACAGAACCAACAACAAAGTCAAAATTCAACAATACACATAAAAAAAAAAAAAAAAAAAATTCCCCAAATCATCAACTATATAATCAGGAAAAAAAATTGCACAATTGCATGCAGAAAACAGAAAAGAAAGCCCAAGATTACCTTGAAGAACATAAGCAACCTTAGCAGAATCAGAGTAACGAGGAAGAGCAAATCCATTTTTCTCAAGAGCAAGCTTGGCTGCACCAATGTTGCCTTGACGTAGCATGGGGAGCTCATCCGGGCACCATGCATAGTAGGCCCCACCATCACCTCCATAAACCTTCTTTGCCAACTTTGGGGATAGATCAATCTCCATCTTTCTTCTCTCTGTCTCTTTCAGAAATAAACAAACAAACAAAAATCGACAACAAACAAAAGAAAACAAGAAAACAGCTGAACAATGAAAATTAAGTTCAGGGTCTTTGGTATTTATAGGAGAAGTATTATTGGAGTTCGGTCAAGATAAGGATTGTGACTTGTAACGGAAAAGATATCAATAAAATATCAGGATTTGGATTTTGTTGACGAATATCTAGTACTAGGAGTAATTTGTTAATCTTAATTCTAATTTGTATTGTACTAGGAAATATAATAAAGTTGTTGCAACATTAATTGACTTGATGATTACCATTATTAATTCATTTATGTATTTTGTTGTTGTTTTATGAATTATTATTATTATTATTGTTATTATTATTAAAGCCTAATTAAAGGGGTGGTTGAGAAAGAGGAGGATTCGGTTAAAGCAGAGGGTTGGAAATCAAAAAGTGGGAGGAAGAGAGTGAACTTTGGAAAAGTGAATATCATTCGTGTACTTATATTTTTGTCTCATTTTTATCCGTCAAAGAACGTGAATTATGACAATCCTCTTTATAGTAAATGAACTCCTGGAATTTCATTAGATGTCTAAAAGGATTAATTTGGACGATAATGAAAATATGGAGAGGATTCCTAAAGCTAAAAAAAAAAAAAAAAAGAGAGAGTTTGGCACCAAAACTATATGGGTGCAAACGATTTGATACGTCATCAGATGTCTTAAAGGATTAACTTGGATAATAATTAACATATGTCGAGGATTCCAAAAGCTAAAAAAACAAAAAGAGTTTGGCACCAAAACTATATGGGTGCAAACGATTTAATACGTCATCAGATGTCTAAAAGGATTAATTTGGATAATAATTAACATATATCGAGGACGCCAAAAGCTTCAAAAAAAAAAAAAAATGATAGAGTAGTTTGGCACCATAACTGTATGGGTGCCAACGATTTAAGTGCATTAAAGAATATTTGGTCCATAAAACACAATTACATTTTGAAGGGCTTAGAAGTTTTTCAGCTCTTTGGACCAAAAAAGCTAAGTAACTGTGGCTGCTGGGATTCGAGCCCAGGTCTCTACGGCCACAACGTAGAATTCTTACCACTAAACTACAGCCACAAGATGGTTGTCTAAGCTATAAATTTTTTATTAAGAACAATAAAACAAATCAATTTACACATCAATTTACAGTGTATTTTTCTTGTCGAGATCGGTATTATAGTACTATGTGTTTTGCTATTTATCTATACATCCTGTAATACAAATCAATCAAATTTCATGCGCAAAGCTAGCTCTAAATTGACATATTATCTTCGTAGTAAAATTGGAGATGGTCCACCATATCCACGGCATTCGGGCTATCCCACGTGATTCTATGGGGATGAACTCTCTTTCATGCTGAAGATGATTGGGACTTTTAACGGTTAAGGATGAGATGAGCTGATCGAGGAGTCGCGAACATGGCCAAACAACTAAAGCTAGGTGCCAACTAAAGTGCTCATTCTGTACATTATCCGTGCGAGGGCAAGACTAAATTCTATCACTTCACCATATATATTTATATATCAACTTATGCATTATGAAACGAAAGTTTTGTGTATGATTTCTTTCCCTTGTTCATAAGGTTAAGAGTTGTAGGTACAGCTAAGACGAACAAACAAGTGGCCTGAACTTCGTATTACACGCTTTCTGTGTGCTTCAATACTGAATTAGAAGAAACATGTAAAAAGGGAAAAAGGAAAAGCCGAAGAAAACACAAAACTAGTGCTACAGGACTGCATTCACATTCCTTTACTCGCTGTAACTTAACCCGGTGAAAAATTGGGCGCCTAAACGGGTGTTAGAATCTACCACCTGATGCAGGGGACAAGACAGCTTGTTATGCCGTCTGGAGAGCAACTCCAATTCAAGCTCTCATCAGTCTGTGTTTCTCATTGCATCTTCACAAATGCAAATAGATGCATGGTTCAAAGAATCATTAAAAAAATAGTAAACATAAATACTCCCGCTCATGAATTTTCTTTCAATGGAGTGGAAACTCCATTTTCTTGATGATTAGATGGTGAAGTTCTTGGTCTGTCTTTTAAAAAGCTTTTTGCATACAGGGATCCAAAGACAATAACCTGACAGCAAATTTGAACAGTCAATCATTTAGTATTCCTGAAAACATATGAAGGTACGAGTGAAGATTGAGATTGATGATGCTTACAGCTCCAATACACTGTTCCCAGCTGAGTGGGTGGGCAAACCATATGCAGGACAGCAGAATGCTCACCAACTATATAAACAAATAAACAGGGAACCATCAATAGTCCTTTATACGTGCAGACAAAATAACAGAATTCTACTGGGCCTTTTCTTTTTGTATGCTTTTTTTCTTCCCGTCTGGGAGGTTTGCGCTAGCCAGTAGTGTTTAAGAAATTGTTAGCATACCTGTCTTGTGGTCATTATGGTTGCAAATGTGAGAGCACCAAACGTGCGAATTGTATAAGAAATGAAGAATTGACTAATAGTTGCTACCTGCATGCAAACCAATGTAGCAGTTTTATACCTATATTGTCATAAAGTCCAGGGATTATCATATGTGCTTGCAATTATACGAAAAAAAAATGCTGCAAAACAAACCTAGAATTCAAGGTACAGAACAAGTTGCCACACCAACTTGCCCTGAATTTTACCCTCAAATTATAATTTCTCAACTTCTTGATTTGTTTACAGCAAATAGAACTCAATCAATGCTTTGACTGTTTGTGCTCTGAAAACACAAAAGTGACCCCAAATGACGTAAAGAAGGCTTTCTACACCATTAATTACAACTCCTTAGAATTACCTACGTATATATGTTTGACTTCATTTATCATGTTTTTCAACAATCCATTGTAACAAATTCAGAGAATGTACACGTTTGTGCCTTCATAGACATATTTGGAGTAACAGAGAGAAAGCATAGAATTTTATCCACATTCCATTTGAGTTCATCTTGTCATAAATAGTCAATTAGAAACGTGGTTCCATCTGATGGAAACAAATTTGAAGTCCAAGGGGCAACTGGTTCTATTGTTGCGTCAGAGGATAGTTTGTGAGGGTGATTTGTGTTTTAAGAATTGCATTATACTAGAAAATTGTTAATAAATATCAGTTACTTACGGTTGAAAGAAATACAATATCAAAAAAGCAATCATGGTGGCGAGATACAAAATCTATTGCTGTCAGCAAATTTCCCTGCAAGATTAGACCTGTTAAAGAAAACAGCAAAAGCAATATCAATAGTTGGGTATTCCAGAGCATCATAAACAGGTGAAAAGAAAATAAAAACGAAGTGCAACAAAAACAGAGTTTCAGCGACACAACTTTTTGCTTGGATTAATTGTTTAAGCAATGCAATACGATATGTACCAAAAAAAGAAAAAGGAAATGTGATGTCCAATATGTTAATCCAACTGAGCTTCCCAGTTCCCACAAACTAACTGAGAATTGTCTCCTACAGTACACCAAAACTTTGGGCTACCGATGCAACAGAAGGGTCAAAGCCCCAACCAACAAAAAGGTGATAACTTTGCAGCTTAACCTTCTTGAAGTATCTTATAATTTTCAATTTCGTAGGAGAACCCTGGAAAATATAAATATGACTCCAAAATTTGAAAAAAGACTGACAACCAAATGATTGGAGGAAAGCATAGAGACTTTTCACGCAATTCCAAACACATAAAAAACAAAGGAAGAAAAATGCGGGGGCTGTGGGACAAGTTGTCCATGCTTGTCAAGCTCTTTAGAAATTGAGAATGTCTTTGAATCTTTGTCCTAGTCTAGAGTGCCTAAGAGATGTAGGGCATACATGATTTTCGAAACTAGAACTGCTCATAAAATTCCAAAAATTTGGATCATACTTCTAGGTGTTGAAAGTTACAAGTTTACAGGAAACAGCATGCCTGAATAGCTCTACATGTTCAAGTATAACAAGCTAGGATCAACTTCTCCTACCATGCATGTAGAATTACATGACCTATCCACCTAAACAAATCCACTTACAATATTCCTTACACCTAAATATAAGCAGTATATGTTTCATAACCTTAAATAGAATTCCAAATAAAGAATGACTAAATTTGCCCTTAAGAGGTAAACAGACTAGAACCTATTGATTTACAAGATTTAGATAAATGGATCTTACCAGTGAAACTAAGCATACAAGAGCAAAGCGTAGTATAGAATATCTGATTGTGTATGTCCATATCATAGCCTTTAAAAAGTTTGTCCTGGAATGTGCTCGTAAACCCATCAAACCTGTGAGTTACAACCGTAAGTTGCAAGCTAGTGGAACATAAAATTGCATTTCCTAATTTTCTTTAATTGATCATTTAGGATGTATATATCCACAGTTAGACATTCAAAGAACTGAATAAGATAAGTCAAAATTGCTCAATTCTGCATCCTTTGAGAAGAAAAAAGATTTCGACAGGTACATTAAACCACAAATCAATAAACTGAAAGGAATGCAGACGGGAAAGATTAGTGTGTTATGATTTTCTATTACACCCTGTTAATGATTTCCAAGTGTGAATCCAAATGGGAAAAATCATACATAATAGCAGACTGCAGTTGCACTTGTGCTAAACATGATAGTATGGCTCAACAAGTTTCAGCAGATATGTAGAATTGCACAAACTATCATCCTGTCATCGGTAGTTTTCCTCCATTTTCTCCCACTTGCAGCCAATACCCATCCTTCAAAAAGGCACGAAAAAGGAGGAAAAAAGGGCAAATGGAGGGGGAAATTGGTAGCAATGGAGTGTGCTCCAATTTTCACCGAAAAAAGAACAACAGCAATTTTCCTACTTATATGGTGCCATGTTTTATCTAATTTTTCTTGTGACATGTGAAAAATATGTCAATTTGTTGCTACCAAGGCACTCTTTTCAAAAGCAAACAGACTTTCTTCTCTGCGTTAACCATGCCCATCTCCTCTAATACCAAATTTGAAAAAAACAATGTACTAGCTTATTCTCAGTCCAAGTCTTTCAAAATATTCTCCCTTTGAACATGGGGAAGAAGAAGAAGTAATACACGATCATTCATAGACCTAAGAGATACTGTAAAACATTAGTGAAAGACCCACTCAAAAAATGCTCATGCACATTGGCATACGGCTTCAGTTTTTGAAATAAAAATCAATTTCTCAAGTCCACTTGATATTTTCATTTCAACGTAGAACTTGTGTTTCTGAGGTAGCCTAATGTCTTTTTTTAGGATGGATAATTTGAGTTTCGAAAATCATACCCCAGATAACCAATCATCAAGGAGACACCCCACACTGTGCTCTCCCTTCCTCTACTGTAAGGACTAATGTCGCCTGCAGCCTACAATAGAAAGAACAATACCGTTAAATAGCTGTATTAAACAATCAATCCAACATGATTAACACCCAGTATCCTTTGGACAAAATATGAAAGTAAAGATCTGATACCCACTATTTTGGTCAAAATATGATTGTATAGATCTGATATATCATTCATTAAATTAGGATTTCATGGATTTTCAACGCTGATACTTAGTCTTCACAATTTAGCCATGAATATAGCCAAAAGCTCTACAAAACAGATCTGCAAGAAACAGTAAATTCTTCAAGCATGACCAACTAGGAAAATATGGAACTGAACCATTTATTGTGCCCAAATATACTGGAGGTTTCCACATGAATCCCACACTAAAAGCTATTAGTAAATTTATTAAGTAACATAATTTGAAGGATTGCCAACACCCTGTAAAATGGTTTTACCTATAAGTTTAAGGTCACTTGCTTTTTAATGCAATTGTTTCCTAGCAAGAGTCTGTACAGATGCACATCCTTTAGAAGCCATGATATCAGAAATGCCACCTTAATTTGCTTGACAGGAAATGGGAAAAGGAGTGTGATAACATTCATTAGTTTATCTACCAAGGTGGAATATGATATCCTGTTTATACACATGTTTCTTGCATGTGCAACGTTAAGATTATACACCACAAGATGATTAGAAGTCTAGAAGTAGTTGTTACCGGAAACAAAATAAATATGGAACACCCAACTGTCACCAAAAATGCCAGTGCATAATCTTTCATATAGTACTTCTTTTGCATAATGATAGATCCCCACAGCTGCAAGATAACACCAGAAAAGGGAAGGAGAAAGGGAAAGCATTATTCAAAAGTTTATAACAGATAAAGTCAAAAGGAAAATATCATCAGAAGAACTGCAATATAAAGAGGCAGAAAAACAATGGATTTACAAGAAAAAGGTAGCTCAAATCAACAAGCTAACATTAGCAAGGAAACATATGTGGCCTTGATTGGCGGAATCTAACGTAAATCTTATACAAAATCCAATGGAGCTTTAAATGACTTCATAACAACCTGTCAACAGTGAGCTGGAAAAAATAGTTGACGACAACACGTGAAGTCTATTTCCAGGTGCAGAAAAGGAAACAAAACACTAAAAGCATTCACTCAGTCTTTATTCAGTAGACAAGAATAAAACCAATGCTTAAATTTTATCACGTTGGAGGAAGAAATATTGGCCGCTAGCAGTGATAAAATGCCTTCCCAACTTCCATCCCGCCAAAAAAAGGGACAAAATTTCAAGCAAACCAAACCATACAAACGTTAAGAAACAATGCAAGAAATACAAGAATAGTTCAAATAAGGCCAATAACACGAGAAGTTTCGTCACCTAAGAAATATAAAAATGGCAACAGATTGATACAAGATCAACCACATAAGATTGACTTACCATAACAGGTATCATTTTGGCACACTTTGCCAGTGTCTGAACAGGAAAACTGACGTATTTAAGGGCCTGGAGTGAGCATTTCAGAAAAGTAGCAAGCATTAGATACTTATAAAGTTTTTAGACTACAATAAAATAAACTAAATCTCCAAGTAGATTAATGCACTTTTTTTTTATTTTGCTCTCTAGTCAGGGTGCCAGAAGTCCTGTGATGAAAATGAAATGGCTTACCTCATACTGACATGTTGTCGTAAGTATGTTAGACACGGAAACAATACAGTACTTATAAAGTGGAGCAACAGGGTCCAAAACCTTTTTACTTCCCTGAAATTTAAAAAAAAAATGCAAAACCATCTTTCAGAAAAGAAAAACAAAATGTACAGAAAAAAAGAGTTGACAAAAACGTGCATAACTTTGTGGACAACATGTATCCCAAAAACGTGCATAACTTCCTAAACAGCATGTTTCTCAAACTTTGGAAGATTGCACTGCATGCTTTCTCATACAGCAGCCAAATGAGTTATAAACAAATGCTTAAGCAATAATGTTGCAACTGCAGAATTCTGTTTGAACAATTTTAATTTCCAGCCAGACTTTAAACAAACAAATCACTTAACCACTAGATAGCATGTTACCAGTAAAACTCCAGCTGAGACAGCAGAAGTTGAAATTCGATTGCAGAACACAAGAAACAAGGAATATTTGAAATATTCTTTATGGGGCCCATATGGAACTCTCATGATCTTTTCCTGCAAGCAAAACATCCACAACAACATTACACAAACATAACCATGACTGCATAACAGTTGCCTGTAGTGAAATGTAGCCATGAAGATAAAGCATAATTGTTGTTGTCTTTGGCAACACATCAACGAGTAACATTCTGTGTGGGTATTCTGAATCTTTTCAAGCTATCGAGAATTCTAGCATATCTATTTTAATTTCTCTTCCCCAATACCTATCTTTCCTTTCCCTTGTTCCAGCTTTCACTAAATACACGCGCAGCAGGGCTACCTTGCCACATGTCTTGATTAAATTCGTATTATTTCTAATGAAATGAACTAAACTAGGAAAGACAACCAGTAAATTTGACAAAGCAAAGACCTATCTTAAGACAGATCTAATTTCGGAATCTACACCTTTATACAGCAAGATGATCAAAAGAATTTAAGCTGCTTCACCATTCCTATTTTACAAAATCAAACACATTAGAAGGTAAAATATTTTCAGCTTTCGTCTAATTTTTGACGAACAAAAATCATCAGTCAATAAATACTCCATATATTCCCCATCAGCAACTTCATATATCTTTTTCCCCAATAGAATTAAATCTAACAATAGTCTGATAAAATCAAATGATAAATACTACAATCAAACACGAAACGTAGAAAATTAAGATCAATCAAATCAATAATAAGATAATTACCTGTAAAACGCCATAAATAACGAGCGTCGACATGATTCCGGTGACGGCGAATATTCCTTTCAACAACTTGCTATCTTTCACCGGCACCGATGACGAAAGTGACAGCGGCTCCGCCATATACCATCCAAATTCCTCCTCCTTCTCACCAAAATCACCAAAAAAGAAAAATAACAATAATAATAATCATTCTAAATCCATTAAAAATCAAATTTCCACATATTATAACAGCGTAGCAGAATGTACGGAAACTCATCGCAGCTTACCGGAGATTGAACGGCGGTTAAATTAACAAACGGAAGAACAAACGGAGAAAGAGTGAGACTGCCGTTTCTTCTCCTTTAGCTGAGAAAGAGAGAATTGTATGTAGATGAGGTGAGATGAGATGAGATGAGAAATGAGATATAGAGTCCGTCACGTTTATATTTTCGATTTCTGTTTTCGATTTCGCCGGTGACGGTGAGTTTGAGCTGGCTTCCGTTTCCGTTTCCGTTTTCCGTTTTCGTTTCTGCTTTTTTTTTTTTTTTTTGAACTTTTTTTTGAAACTTCGTTTCTGCTTTTAGTTTTAGTATTTTAACCCACTTTAAATTCGGTGTTTTTAAAATTAGTACTGAAGAGGTATTGCCACGTCAGCATATAATGTGGGAGTAGTGGAGCCCACTTGTCCTGGCCAGACTCAGACACCGCAAAAGGTGTAATAAAAGTTTTTTTTTTTTGTTTTGTGGATAAAATATGAATTTAGATAAAGAGTGGCATTCTGGCGTGGAGTGAGTGATAGAGTATTATTGGTTGAATACTACTTTAACAAAAACATTTTTTATTTGTTGGCTGTTGCGTGATATAACAGGAGCCTTCCTGGACCGTTGGATTTAGTGATGGTCAACCATTTTTTTTAAGTTATTGGAGAATGGAATTTGGTTGTTGAATTTAATTACTAGCAGTTTATACAGTACAGAGTACTAAGTACCATACGATTCTAGTTCTGACATACCTAGGAAGTTGTTCAAGCATACGGAATTGACTTCGTTTTCCCCAGATTTTTTATTGCGCACATATTTATGTCACTGCATATTCTCGTTCAAGTACATTTTTTTGTATTTAAAGGCGTTCAAGTACATATCTTCTTCTTTTTTTTTGGTATTTTCAAGGCAATTTTTAGGTTTGAATTGGCAGAAGTTATTGTAATAATGTACCTACTGAGTTCTAAAACATTAATGAAGGGTCAGATTTGTTAAAATTAGACTTTAAAATGCTGCACATACATCAAAATACAGCCCACAGATTTAGTACTCAATAGTTTTCTGAAACCACATCCTCCGGAGTTGGGCCATGGACTTACAATTTTCATTTTTAATAAGTTTATAACTCATATTAAAAGGTTAATAATACACGATTGAGATTAGATCAGTATAATTAAATTTGAAGTAAACAAATGATGTCATTTTAGAGTAAAAGTTAATTATAAATTTTAATTAATTTGTTATATATTTTTACTGGCCAATTATGTACTTTCACTAACCAGATCGATTCCAACTTGTCCAAGTTATGCCCTATGCCTTACTATCTTTACTGACCAGTTATATCGACTCTAACTTGCCAAACTAACACGAGGCCAACTTGCGAGCCCCATGCCCGATGAGTTGTGGTGAAGATAGTTGTTTCAAATCGATTAGATTGCACCATATACATGCGCAAGGGTTTTGGTGGCAATGACAATGCATCTATATAACAATATTAGGTATGCAGAATAGCTGCACAGGTCAGTTCAATATACTTCTGATCTCTTCTATAACACATGGTCAATTTTGTGATCTTCTAAATCTGATAGATAGCAACACTTGTTTATCTTAAACATTTATTGCATATCTTAAGCAATAAACTTTACTAGGTCGATTAGATGAAAAGATCCAGTGCAAAAGTAATTTGGCATGACATCTACTGAAATAAAAACATTTGACAGTATCAATTTATGTCAAAAAAAATTGAACACATGCCAGATTCCAAAACATATTATCAACCTTAGCGATATCAAGCTGCGTTGTTGCTTTCAGTAGTGTTCGCATAATTCCAGTCGATGAAAATTTTTGACAATGATGGCCCCAAATATTGATGAAAAAGATCCACCTGAGGAAATCTAGAGAAACTGAATGATACTTGATCCCTTTGGCTTCACACAAAAGCTGTTTTCTGTAAGCTACAGTTTCAGTCATTTTCTTCTTTTCCTTCCTCTTTTTCCCCCCCTTTTGAAGCAGTCATTGTTCAAAATCACTGCTTTCTTCTGTACTAATTATTTACAACAAAAACAATTTGGGCACTCGAGGAACAAAGATACAAATGAGACGATGAGAACACAAAGGGATTATATGTTACTGCAAATTTACTTCTTATGATCATATTCATGGTTGAAAGTCTTGCAAGCTTTCTGATTCAGTAGAACTTTATAGTATGGGAGAACAAAATATCAATGTGTCGAGCATTCATAAACAGAAAATAGGCTAAACAGTACTTCAGATTTAGCCAAGACGACTAATAGGTGTAACTATAAAGCACTATTTCCCAAAGGCAGAAGCATACAGGTGACTGAATAGTACTAAACAAGAAGAAAAAGTTTAAACATTATCTTGTTAGATGGTGATGAGAGTAGACGTAATCCCGGCTAAGGGCCTTCTCGTTCAAGGAGCAATAACACTGTGCAGGGAGAGATTAAGGCTGTTACAAAACAAAAAGTGGAAACACAGTGATCTACAATTAATAATGGATTCAAGTAGGCAATCTAATTTTTCCTTCTGTCAAATTACAACACAAATCATGGTAAATGTTTTTTTGGTGATATTGGCGTGTCCTGTTGGTAGTAGTTTCTTCCTGTATTTTTTTTTTTTTCCTACATTTTGAGACATAGGCATCTATGTACGCTACAGGTTGTATTCACAAGGATATCAGAAAGAATTTACATCCTTTTTAGTTTTGGCTATCTGGAATCCGGATGTAGTGAAGGGGCTCAAGGCTGCAAGTGATTTTCTTTGTACTTTGGCAATTGCACCAAACTTCGGCCACAAAATTGTTTCTGATTCTAGTTTGTTCACACCCCCCACCCCCCCCCCCCCCCTTCTCTCCTTCCTCATCTTCTCTTCAAAATAGTCACAAGTCATTGAACAGTTTGGCTCACATTATTGTATTAAAAAGAATGTCAATGATCTTTTTGTTCCACCATGTGGTTTCTTCAGTCATGGACTCATGACGGTTAATGGGGATCATTCCCTTGGATGAATAAAATCAATGGTTATTTGAGTTTCCATCCTGAGTGGAGAACTCTGTAATACATGGGACCGAAGAATTTGGTAGTGTTCTGCTCTTTCTCGATTGATCTCTTCCCTCCTCAGAGTTTCTAGCAAGGTGTACATGGATACCGAGTGTTCCTGGTGCATTGTTAGATTAAAGATGTATGATCTACAGAGCGGACAGCTGGAATGAGTCTGAAACCAAGTCTCAATGCAAGATACATGGAATACATGAGAGCAATGTGGTAAATGTTTCAGCCATTCACCTTCTTCAAACTCCCCCAAACAAACTGCACAGTCTGTATTTCCTTGACAGGTTTCTGCATCATTCTCCTTCTTGAATTGAGTAATGGGCAGCGAGTGCATAACAAAGGAATCCAGTCCACGACTTTGAAACTGTAAAGAAGGATCATCAGGGACAGCCTCATGCAGACGGTGACTTCGGCCTGGATTTTGACTGTTTGTTATTAAACCAAACTGACTGCAGTGACGTTGAAGAATCCTGTGATAACTGAACAAAAGGAAGATGCAACAGATGACACCAACCAATGCAATCACCAGAGGATCCCAGTGTGAAGGTTCAAAGCTTGAAGTTGGGGGCGGGGTTGTAGGCATACTGCTGACTGCAGATATGATGAAGTTTTCTGCTTGGCTGATGCCCTTCAACAAATTAATTCGGCTTGCAGAGTAGCCCGGAATGGCAAAAGTCGAGAAGCTTTGTTCTTGGAAATAACCAGAGTCTTGCTAGAATTTTTTACGTTAATGGTAACGATAAACACAATGAGATTATAGATATGGCCAATGAATGTTTGGTGATGATCTTTAGGACAATAATTTGCATGGATATTGCATTGCATATTCAATTCTATCGATTTTGTTATCTATTGAGTATTATTCTCTTCTTGGTTAACAACACAAACAAATAACAGAATAAGGTCCTTCAGGAAGGGAAATGGTCAAACGCATCAATCTTTTCTTAATTTAAGTGTCAATGATTGCAATCTTCGTGGTTTGGAGTTTGGATTTGGATAAGTATCAACCAATGCTAGACCATTCTGATACTTGTCCACGCCCCTTTATCTTTTGCAACACCATTCTCTGAGATTTAGCGAATGCACGAGGAATAGTCAATAGCATTTTAAGGCGAATTATGTTCTTAAAGTTGGGACGTTGCAATCTGTACCGAAGTTTCCAGACAATACCTCATTATCGGCGTTGCATTCCGTAACACAACTCCAAAAATGAGCTACTTCAGTAGGGAAAGCCTACTGATTATGTCTCCAACTTTAAGCTACTACAACAGCTTGTACACTGTCATATATATTATTTAACATCTCAAAACTGCAGCAGACAAAAGCTGTATGGTTGAAATGTGGATTACACATATATTGTCTAAATTCTAAATTTTTGGTCTGTGTATTCGTAGTACCTGTTGATACTGATACTGTCTTAGTGAATTTAGCTTAGTTTCTCCTTTCATTCCTTATTATTTCGGTAACACAGGAAAAATTCTCCACCATTGCAAATTGCTCCCTACAGTCAAATAGCTGTCATATCAAAATCAAGGAACTCAATGAACTGCGATAAAGAACATAGTATGTTGTTTTAGTCAGCAGATCCTCCATTCCATGATATGAGACAGACGAAGTAAATTTGTCTTATATTACAACTCTACTATGTCTGGAAGTTCCAGGTATTCACTCTGCGACAGTATATTCTTCTAAAAAAGGTTGTCTTGTTTGATCGCCTCTTTTTGGATTAGATGATCAGTGCCGGGTGTACAGAGAAAGAAGGGGAAGCTAGCCAAACTCTTTTCAATTGGACCAACAGTCAGAGCAAGAGACGGAGAGAAACAGAGAGAGAAGGAAAGGATATACGGAGAAGGGGATAATGCTCCAGTCACAGTAGTGATCATAGCAGTCTGCATAGTTTTTTGCTTTTTGCACAATATGATAAATGTAATGGCAGGGTTTCTCCTAAAGCTTCATCTACCTCCTGTTAAACTGCAACATTTTTTGCTTTTGTCGAATTTCATCATGAATTGGGAACTGGGATGTGATAAGTTTGATAGCACCACAAAAAACATTGAAAAATCATTGAGGTAGACAAGTCCCTGAAATTTCTGGTCCAAAGCAAGCGAAACTCATTTCTTGATAAAAACTTTGGGCAAAATCTTGGGACTTTTTGATAAGTCAAAGCCTCAAATAAATTCTCGTCTAATATTTCCAAGAAGAACCATGTTGTGGTGGAAATAAAAATACCATGTAGTGGAAATAGAATATATATACTAGAATATAAACAACCAATTTTCCAATCACCCGAACACATTGGATAGAAAAAGTTAGAGACAAAGCACCAGAAAGGAAAAGGAAAATCAATCAAGCCATAAAGCTATGTCATTCAAAATTCAACTGTACCCCATTTACATCATCAGCAATCTCATTTATACAAAATTGGAATGATAGAATCCTCCAAATCCTCAGTAGAACCTCTGTCTCTTACCCAGTGGGATATAACTGCTTCCATTTGAACCAGCTGATATCAACGTCTCAGTTCCCAGACAGGATCTGGTAGATCCACTGGTAAAATTCAACATGGATGTTGACAAAATCTGAGAAGAGGCACATGACATTTCAGCACAAGGTCGTGAAGTCAGTGATCTTGAAGCAATGGGAATTGTATTCGCAGCACTTTTCATATTGATTCTATCAGCATCATAGCCTTGGATTGAAACAGGAGGAATGTGAAATGTCTGCGGTTGGGGTGGATTGCGCCACCTAGGAAGTGGCCCAGCAACAAGAAGATTCTGAAGAAGTGGCCCTGCATCAAGGACAGACTTAAGGAATTTCCCTTTTTGGGGCATGTTTTTCCCCTTAGCAAGATTATCAATCACCAAAGAAGCATGGTCAATTTTTGGAATTCCTAAAGGGACCATGTTGTTAGCAATAATTCCCTTACAGTCCTGAATCAAGGGTTGGTTCACAAATGTAACCGCGCCTGAATCACCCATGTTCATGTTTGAGAGTTCTGGTGATGTGACGGCATCGAAAAAGGAATCACCTGGGGATGAACCATGTGAATGATAGTTGTATGTTTCAGAGAAACTGTTTGACTCAGTTATGCTTGAATTTGCTTTTGTAGGCTTTACAAGAGGACTATCAGGTTGAAGTTGTGGCAGGCCTGAAAAGAATTCAGTTGAATTTGTTGAAGGCATGCCTTTGTTTAGGATCTTTTGAAGATAATCCTTGGCTTCATCTCTTTCTTGGTAAGCCATCTTCAAGAGCTGGATAAGTTGCTTCACATATTCCTTGTTCTTTCTCAATTCCTCACTTGCTTCCACCTTTAGTTGTTCAAGTTCAAGAGCGGTGCACAGAAGCTTCTGTTTCAAATCATCAACACTCTGCAAACGTGACCAAATGCGCAAGATACGTTAGAAAAGGAAAAAAAGAACGGAAAATTCTCAGTTACTAAGGATCAAGTTTATGAATTCCACACTTAAAACTGAATTCAGACAACATAGACATAATTTCCGAAATGAATGCGTCAATCAACACAAACCAAATGCACCACATTCATTGTTGAAAGTAGAATTCCTGCACCAAGCCTTAATTTTTTAACAGAGTAAAATTCAACTTTAAAAGTAGTACGTGACAAACAAGATAGCCTAAAAAGTGTTTGAAAATTTTAATTATTATTCAGCAAACATTTTTTTCAAGGTCGGGGACACCAATGAAATCTAAAAATGGGGACCAGGCAGGACGAGGACATCCAAGTCAAATATACATTTTTAAAATTTCCAAAAAATAAAAATAAAAGACAAGGAAAAGAAACAATGATTTTTTTACCATTGGATACTTAGCTTGAAGTATAAAACGTATTTTGAGCCAGCAATGATTCTCTCTTAAATTACCAAAATATTGATCAACACGAAAAATCAATATCAAAAGTCTCTTAACATAAAAATTGTTTCTTTTCAGCAAATAAGGGGAGTGCACAACTTCAACAGATAAGAAACAGGCAACAAAGGACGTAGACATTAACTGTGTAAGAATAAGAAAACTAACTACAGCCTAAAAGAAGAACACACCGTAACACACACTCACATATACGTAGAGACAAAAGACATATGCTCTGAAGAAAAATCTAAATGTTGTAAAAGACAACTCCCCTGAATAAAAGACACCATTTTTATAGGAAAAAAGAAACATTTTTACAATAGCTTGCTCATTCACAGCACTATTTCTCCCTCAAATCAAATTTCGAAAACAGAGGAGAAGAGGATTCTGAAATTAACAGGGAAAAAAAAAAATTAACTTGAACGGACCATAAAACTGAAATCTAAGCAAATGGGGTTCCTCAATTTTTGCAAAAACTCAATGGAAGAATCCGAATAAATGAGGCTTTAATGGCCATTTTTAGAAAATGAAATGCATGAACTTCCCCCAGTAAACAAGTTAAAATGAATTCATTCATTCATTCATTCTTTCTTTCATCCATACTTAAAATAGGTCTTAAATGCCAGAACCGAAAACTAGCAAGAAAATGAAGAGAGCCCACCTCTTGATAACTCCACAAAGAAGCAAATTCTTCCATGTTCTCCTCTTACTCTCAGTACTTCTGACAAACTTCTGGAAAGAAACAAAAAGAGAGAGAAAATCTTTGAAGGGAAGGGAGTTTTGAGAAGGGTGGGTTGTGTCTTTTATAGAAGAAAAGTTGACAATAGAAAAGTAGAAGGAAAATTTTGATTGGTTTTTGGGTTCTTTACAAAATGCACAAGGGAACAACCCATCCACGTCAACATGGATGGACAGATTAGAAAAAGGAAGAGAATTCTTTTGTAATTATGGAATCTACAAAAACTTCCAAGTAGAAAAATGAAACCCCACTTCTCACTCTCCTTTCCTTTTGTCTCTTCTCTCTTTCTTTTTCCTTTGCGTAAATTGGTATTGAACATTTTCTCGTGGTGTAAAACAATCAACGTTGAAATTTTGTGAGTAAAAGATCCGAAAAATCTCATAAATAGTGGTACATTTTAAGTCAATATTTATCTGCCATTTTTACATTATTGTATATTTTTTTTTTCGCTAAGATTGTAGAATTTTATGTTGTTTGTTGACTTGTATTCGATATATAGTTGCTGCCCAAAAAAAAGAGAAAATGATTTAAAATACAACTCACTAAAAATAATCGAGATAAAATGGAAATATATACCACTTGATTATTTTTTACCCCTCTTCTCTAAATGTGTCTGTGTTTTCTAGAAAAACACAAAAAATAAAAGATTTGATGTGGAAACTGGCTTCCACTCTTTCTGGTCTATTGTCTTACTACTTTTCTTTTTCTTTTTTTTTAAAAGTCACTTTTTTCTTTACACTTCCCTCCTTTTCAGATGGTCAATATTGCTAAAATATCCCCTTAGATTTTTCTTAAATATTCTTCTCTCTCACATAGTCTGTGTAACTGTGCGTGTGAGAGACTTGGGATGGAGGGAAGCAAGAAAAAGGTCCTTTTCATCTCTCAAAAGGTGAATATAAAAGCAAGCTTTTTTTTACGCGGTTTTGTTCGTTAAAAAAAGCGAGTTTCCTTCATTACCCTTTTAGCAAATTTTTATTTCTCATCTTTTTATTTTTGGAAATTTTTTGAATTTCTTACACATCATCAAAAGAATTCCAAACCGAAAAGACGGGAAATTTAAAAGTAAATGTCAATTTGGTGCATTTGGAAAAGAGACTAGCAGGAATGTGCAATTAATGCCACGAATGTCTACAACTACATGGAATGATGATAGGTCTCTATTGATTCAGCATAACAAAAAAACTAAAAGAGAGAGAGAGAGAGAGAGAGTCATCATTGGTTCAACTTGTAGCCAAAAAAAAATTATCAAATAATAATTGGCACCGGCTAATGAACTATTATTCTCGATTTTTTTTGTTATTTACAGCGACGGTGGATTTCATGTTTGATATGACATTTTTTTTTGTTTTAGTCCAAATCCAAAATTATATCTTCGTTTTATTTGGGAAGATCAAAGCTTGATTAATGATATCAGTATCAATATAAAATATAATTGAATCTTGGCTCTAAGATAAGATGTTTATTTTAAAATTTGAATAAGCAGTCATTAATGTGTTTTATGAAAGTATCTTAAAAACTTGGGTATTAAATCGATAAAGAATTAAAGATATTGATCGACATAGATGAATTCTGGAGATAATAATGGAAATTAAAAGTACAAAAAGATACTTGTAAATTCAAATTTTAATAGTCTAACGTGTGTTAGATCGTGGATTTTTGTTGATGTAATAAAAGAATAGAAAAGGTGAAAATTGTTTAATGAATTAGGATCCTTCGAATTATTTTATTTCTTTAGTTTTCTAAAAGTTTTACTAATGCAAATTACATTGACCTCTTTGTAAGTTTTGGTATAATATCTTTCCTTCTACATAACATTTACATAAAATTGACTTACTAATAAAATCTTTGCTGGTATAAATACTCAAGAAAGGAATATTAACTTGTTTAACAATATATGATGGTCTGTGTAATATTAATTCCAAAAGAAAGTTCACATAATCATCGCAAATCTTGAGCAAAATAATACTTTTTTTTTTATTTCTTGACTACATATCACTTTTGAAATTTGAAGCTCAAGGAAGATACATAGCATACTTTTAGCTAATCTAAATAAGAATAATTGTAATAAATGTGAATTAGACAGCTAAATTCCTTCTGCTTTGTTTCTTTAAAAAAAAAGTTGCAATGGAGTTGATTGTATTTGTACGGAAAGAGAGAAAACTTACATTTGTACAGCTCGTTTAGAAGATAAGGACGAGCAATAAATGTCAATGGAGACAGTTGTTCACGACATTTATTCTGGATTTTTTTTTTCTAGTACTCCATTCTCAAATTTAAATCCTAGTACCATATGATTAAAAAAAAATTTATTTTTCTCCATCCTAAAATGTTCTTACTTTGGATTCTGTTCATAATCTCTTGGAGTAGCAATTAGGGATGAATATTTTGTACCGTTCATGTTCTTGTCAACCTGTTTTACACTGGTTTTTTTTTTTTTTTGGTTTTTGGACACTTTGCACCTAAAGTTAACCTAAATTAGCCAAATTGGTCAAATAGATAACGAAATTAAATGGAAAACAAGTTAAATCCCCAAATTAAAAATGATTGAACTCACATTTTCCCTTTTTAGCCAATTCCAAGTTTTAAATTTACTATGATGTAAATGCTAGTATGAATCGACAATTATATGAGCTAGTATACAATTTTTTTAATAAAATCCATAAGAAAAGAGAATTAATGTTGGTGAAATTTGAACTCTGAACCTCTAGACTAGAGTTGTAAAATTATAATCGCTTGATCTTTTGTTTGTGCCTAGCTAGCAAACATTGATAACAATGGGTACATTATATAAAAAAAAAAAAAAAAAAAAAACGTATCCTATATTCTCTTTTTGGGTTCGGTTGGTATACTACTTTTTCTTTTTGGGATCAGGATAAGTTTACTGTTCATATTGACCTAAGATAATATGAGTATGTAATTAATTCTCTACAGAAAAAAAAAATTGCCAATGAATACTATTATTTTGTCTTATACCTCCTTCTTATGGGGGACGGTGCTGTGGGATCTGGGTTTCCTTGTGAACTGCCCAAGAAAACTGAATGTAAACCATGTAACGGCTTGATTATTAATTGGTTGATTATCTTTCTAATAAACTTGACAGAGTTTTTTCACGTCCTCTTACGCTCTTATCTCTTATCCTAGCATACGGTAGTATTAAGATTTGGGGGTTAAGATTAAACTACTAATAATAGTATGTGTGGGAAAACTAGTACCACATTAGCATCTTTAAATTCCTCAATTAAATAATTTGTAAAACAACCTAGGTAATATATTTATGTTTTCTCTCTTTCTTTCTTCCCTGGTACCCTTGCAACCTCTACCAGTCTCGTATCAGCTACCGAGTGCCATTTGTTTATTCTCTAGCTTGTAGAATTAATATTACTTAAACAATTTGATAATGACATAAATTAACTTTTTCTTCTCAACCTCGATTTTGTTCTCTCGCTTTCTAAGACCTTTTTCATGTATTTTGTGAGAAAACTTTCCTTCAGTTACGAAAATAATGTTCTTATGAGATGCCCTCCAAAGAAATAGTTGAGAATTTCATTGTCATATGCTAAAAGGATTACAAATATAACATTCTTTTATCAAATAATTACCTACTATTTCAAACTTTTTATCTACACATTAGTGTGAACTCTGAAGAGTTTAATCCAATTTCCATCGTTTCTAATAGACGTATATAGTAGGAATTGTAACATGGCAAAAGAAGCCAGAGAGGTTGATCAAGTAAAATGTTTATCACATATATAGTTGTACAACGTTTCTCTGAATTTAGTTGATCTCCTTGTCAATGAATAGTTTTGCTTTAGAAATAGTCTTTCCACTTAGAACACGCCAAGATTTTTCAACAAACGAACTTTTCTTGCACATGTTATGAGTTGTCGCGACTCATTTTTTTCTTTTATACAGTTGGAGCTTATGATCATGGAATCTCTCTTCCATTTTACGCGTGTCGAAGCTTCTCATCCCTAAAAATGCTAAAACATGCGTCCATGTCATTTTTGATCTCGGATAGAATCCAGAATTCAGGAAAAGTTTTTATAAAAAATTAATCATAATAGTACTTCACGAAACAACATGATAAAACCTAGGTTTTTAAGTCAGATAAAAGACAATGAAATGAAACATGGATGAGGTATTCCAATTGAGAAAAACCTGAATGCTTCTTTCTTTATCCCCGACAAGCGGCTTCTTGACTTCTTCAGTTTTGCCCTTTGCGTATAAGATTTATTTTATTGTTCTTAAAAAAAAAAAATACTAACTTAGCTGTAGCATTATAGAAAATGCATGCAACCTTAAAACCCAGCGGCTGGATTAACGTATGATGATGCCGTCTTGTTGTCGTGTTGCATGCAAATTATGTCATCTTGCAAGAAGTAACATGGTGCTATCGTAGAACCTGGCCTTTAATAGTTTTCTCTAAGCTCTCAAAATAATATTCATTAATTTGTCTTTTTGGAATACTAATTGTTTATGATTGTGCACTTAAAACTGCTGGGGTTTTAGTTAGAGGGTCTAGGAAGACGACAAAAGGTGGCTATGGTTTTTTTTTTTGGTAGGGAAAAAAAGAAGAATATCACATTCTAAGACAGAGCTGATAAAGGCCTAAAAAAATATTGACCTCATACAATGCATCTATACCGGCAAATAGAGTGCGGCAATACATCCAAATGCATACACACGCACTCATATTAAGTATTTAAGTTCATTAATTCATCACTTCCTAGGTTTCCTACAAAAAGTTGAACCTTTATCATATATGTTAAGTGATCCTAAAATCTGCGCAGCTAGCAATAAATGAATTATTGATTTCTTGTGCCCTAAATGAATTGACTTGATCAAATATCAACTGAAATTATAAATTCAATTACAGTATGGATTTGTCAAAGTTATGCTGTAAATATGGTATGTATTTTTGTATTAAGACAACTTCTAAAGGCAAAAAAATAAAATAGAAAATTATATGTATTAGTTGAGCAAAATGTGATTTAGTATTTTCACCTTTCGTTATGTAATTCTTTGCTGATCATCTACTACACACATACATTATACCCTAGATTTAAGGGTCTGAGTCTTGACGTTATCCACAATGTTAGTGCTTTTCTCCTCCCTATTCTAGACTTTAACGTGCCTACTGTTTGTCATAGCTTTTCTGGTAATTTGGGCGTATTATATTTAAATGCTACAAGATGCAGTTCTTTGAATCAATGCTTTGAGACTTTTGGTACCTTAGAGGGGTGATTATAAAATATATTATTATAAAATAGATTAACTCAACTTTTAGATAGATCATGTCTAAGCAAATATATTATGTGTGGCTAAACCTTTTAGCGATCACACTTGTTTTATTGAGAGAGTAAGAGTACATGTACACCGTTCGTACTCCAAAAATGTTTAATCCAAGATGAGGAAAAAAAATTGACACAATCATCGATAGCATGTGGGCTCCAATTAAAAAGCGCCAAGCCCACATTTTAAAACAAATATGTTAAGAGGGGGATGCTTAAATTAATATTGCCATTAGGAAAATCACTTTGCTTACCATTCCTTTGCTAATTTTCTTCACACTCTACGACAAAGAAATTGCCATAAATTATTCTTTTCTCATATAATCACTACATTGGATCATATAAAGTGATTATAGAACATTGTGGTCGTGAAGCCAAAACAAAATAGGTTGACAGAGGTAGATAACAAATGCATGCTGATATTCAATCTCAAAATCTCAATTTTTTTTTGAGTGCTTGTGAGAAGAATTATTTTGTTCACATACATGCTAATACTTGATGGTTACATTGCATGTGAGAAGAATTATTTTGTCCATACATGGTAATAATTAGACTTAAAACTGTTTTTCTCCCAAAGGATCGAAGAATAGCCAGAAGTTTATGCTTAGGCATTGTTCAAAGATGAACTCATCATGACCAAAAAAAAAAAAAAAAGTCACCATGGATAAATTTAAAAATAATTGAACTAAGAAAAGAAAAAGAAAAAGAAAACTTCATTCAGCCGCATTTTGGGGGTATAGCAGTAATTTAAGCGGTTTTAAAACTTCTTTTGAGCCCACCGAAGCAACGGTCTGAAAAAGCAGAGACCACGGCGCCTTTTACCTCCATTTGCTTCCTAACGAGTAACGACTTTACCTGTCGACCTAATAATGTGAAACCAATGTCCAGGCATCATCATTCTCATTCATCAACAACATCATCAAAAAAGAATTGCACTAACAAAACTATGATAACCAATAATCATGAATGTGCACTGTACATTTGGAATATATGATTTTATTGTACTATATTAAAGTATCATATTATGTTCTTAACTAATTTATCTTCTCGACTTCTCTGTAGCTTAATCACTTGAATGTTAAATATAAAACTTGTAAAAAATTTTCAGATCTTTACATTTATATACTTTATCCAGACATTGCACATCGAACCAACAATGCTTATCTAATTAATTGTAAAGCATATAAAAGAATTGTCCCAAACCATTTTACCTCTTTCAAGAAAAATGAAAAACAACATCATTAGATGGTGAGGTGCCACGTCTCAAACTTCTTTCAATGAATCTTCTATTGTTTAAGGACCCACGAAGATGATTAAATAAGATGTCCTTATCATTAGTGGTCTGAACTTAGAATTCTAAAATAAGAATCCAAGTGACGATGGGTTCATAAGCCCTCGTCTTGTTGAGCGGCGGCACATGGATATTAGGTAAGCAAAGTCCAACGCCAGCCACCGGGATATTAACACGTGCAGAACAATACAAGGTCGATTAGTCACCCCACGCGCCGCCGTGCCCCAAGTCACACGACACCTGGTTTATGGTCCGTGTCGCGCGGCACATGCGCTTCGGCTTATGGGCACTATTGCACTTTGTAGCTTGTGCGTGCCTCAGGCTGCCAGCAACAACCAAGTCTTTCACTACGCTGGTTTTAGTGGGTCAAAACTCGTACTAGTTAGGCATTTTTAGGTAGTAGTCAACAAGGACTAGTAATTTTCACTGTGCTAATTTAACTAGTTTAAGTTGAATGAACCATGATTTTTTAGTAGGAGTTAATGGAATTATAAAGGGAAATACCAGAGATCATGTATAAATTTTCCAAACTATTTACAATATTGAAAACTCAATAAGAATTACTCTATAAAACTATGATAAATGAAGTGATCACTAAATTTTTGATCATATGATCTTAGAACCATCTATAATCTTGTTTTATTTTTCCATTTATGGCTTGAGTCTAGGCTTAGTGTGACAGTTGATGCCACTAGAAAGTATTCCAAGATTTGAAACTCATTAGACTACATGATCAAAAGGCGAAAGAAATGGAGATATACTTTGCTTCTGAAAACTTCTTGACGTAGCTTTAGTTGATGAAACAAGATGTACCCAGAATTGGTTAATATGAACTGCTTTGTCTTCGAATTGATAAATATTTTGAGTAACTTTGGTTCTTGATCTCGTGATTTCGTGCAATAGTTCTCTTCTGATTTGCACCAGGAAGTCCTATGAGGAATCCGGTCTACAAACGGCAAGTTTGGTTATAGGGGACGCGAGGCAAGGCTAATTAGTAGGAGTTCTCAGATTTCCTTGAGAAAATAAATGTCAATATTAATAGACAGATGACAGTAAATAGCACCTGTCTGTACCCTGATCATTTTCTAGCTGTCCGATTTTCTTGAGTTCAAATTTCATGTTAGTTTGATCAAATCAATGATGATGACAAATCAGTTATATTATATCCTTGGTCTTTCCTTCCAATACATATCAACATTAGTATTTTCTTCCTTTCCCATCCCCTTCCCCTCCCCCAAACTTGTGTATACTTCATTAATTTTGATTTTTTTTTAATTTTTTGTCCTCGGTACAGATCCCATTTGTGAGAATTTCAAACGAAGGAGTTCTATTTTTGCCCTTCCTCAAGTTTGAATGTCAAGTCTAGCAAATTTGTTTCTCACAAGAGCTTTGTAACCTTAGGTCATGTGATTGTCACTTGTAGACCAAAAATTTTGATTCTTGTGATTGAGTAGTATGTTGTTATAGGAAAGAAAAAAAAGTTGCATCTAGTCACTTAACAAACTAGTTGACTCGACACATAAATTTTTATATAACTAGCGTGTAAAATATTATTTTTAAATCCAAAAATCTTAGCAAGTTATATCATAGGCCTTAAAAAGAACAAGTTATGGCATGATACGTAATGATTACCAACCATATATATGAATTACACATCAATTACGATTATATAATCTAAAGAATTATGAGGGATATAAATAAGATGAATCTAGACATTATTCCGAATGTAATGAGGACACTCTCGTATAACATACGTGCATAGGTTATTGGATGAGCAATTATACAATAATGACATGTTAAGTCACGCGTGTGCTGGGCCATCACTTTTACGGTCGTTTAGGGGTAAAGATTGCATTCAATCTCCGACCAGATATAGACTATGGACCAAAGGAGCAGCTAACCAGCAGTATGCGTCCAGGGCTATTTGACTGACTTTGTACTCCATTTTCTTTCTTCTCTTTTCCTCCATGAAGTTTCTCCTTGCATTAATCTGAGCCTTTTAACACGTATTTTAAACTTTTTAGGATTCTAGATTGAAAATTTTGATAAAGATATCTACTTATTATTTTGTGAGTTCAAATAGCCAAATAATGTATTATGTAGGTTTAAAAGTCAAGAAATGAACACAATTAAGGCAACATGTTAATTAGGACAGTCGAATGATTAGTTTTTGCAAAATCTATTAAAAGTCAAGAAATGAACACAATTAAGGCAACATGTTAATTAGGACAGTGGAATGATTGGTTTTTGCAAAATCTACTGACGCAAGAGTTATTTTTTGGTTTACATTTACCTTTACACTCAGGTTCATTTTAGTGTTAAGAGTTACTGATGTGCTTTATCTTGCACAATGTATTGATATAAGAGCTATTTTAGCAAAATTTACTAATAATTTCTTACCAGTTTTTGTTGATTGTTGGCACTTGGTGTCAGTATTTATTAACTCTGACATAAATTCTGGAATAGTTGTTGCCTGGACCGGCTGAACTGACAAATCTTACCAGTATTTATTTCCCTCTATCACGCTTTTGCGGGAACTTCTTCAATGGTCAAGTTTTCTCAGAAAGCTGGCAGCTTAGCATTAATACTTATGGGAAACGATTTAATCACAAGAACTCTCAATAATAGCAGAAACTAAAGTCATGCATGTTCAAATATAACTTACAATGGACTCAAATAGAAGTATGGAAAACACTTTTTCGATGTCAATTTGCGCGTGCGTTTGCCAATTCATTTCTTTTTTTTGTTGCCCCCCCCCCCCCCCCCCCACCCCCAATAGTGGAGGTGTTGATTGAACAGAATTTTACTTAGTTATTGATTTTTTTTAACCTACATATAAGTGTCCAAATATGAGCAGAGTAGCAGCAGTAGTTCTTCAAGTGATCGCCAAGCGGTTCAGTCAACTTAGAGGAGACAGAAGCAAAAAGTTCAAACTTTCACTTGTCTGGAGTCAAGAAACATGTAAATAATCTTTGCATGCAACATGCAGCATTATTGTTCGATTCAAGTCATACGATTCCCATTTTTTAATATTACTCGTTCTACTTGAGCTTAAAAAATTCCTGCTGCGTTAACCAATATTTGACTACTGATAAACGTTGGCCCTGGATATAACTTAAAAGTCTTGTACTGTCTTCTTTGATCTTCCGCTCTGTAATTTGAGATCGAATGAAAGCTGCCAATGTTTCTTTAGTTTTAATCAACAAGTGCGATGTTTGTTCTATTGAATGAAAGCCGAGATGTTGTAAGTCTTAGCATAGGTTGTAGGCGAAAGAGTTCCATACTAGTATATTTGATCTGCCCACATTAAGTAAAACGCTAGTTCTGGCTTAAATCAAGCTTACACTTTTTGGCAAAGAGTTGAAAAGAATAGGATATTGGAAATCAGAAAAGTAGCAAGTAAACGTGAACGGATGAATTTGTAGAAATGATAGTTTTGTGAGATTAATATAAACACACAGCATATCAAGAAATTGTTTGAAGAAAATTTTTGATGAGATTTAATTGTCAAATATTGTCTATTTATGTGTTAAGGAATCTATATAAATGTTTAGGCATTTTAAACAACACAACTTACAGAAAATCTGAAGGTAATTGTCCTGAACTTTTGTCATGAATAAAAAGATATTATATATTCTTCTCTTAATAAGCATATAATATCACATGTCACTAATCTAGCAAGAAATGCATGACTTATAAAGGGATATTTCGCATCATTAATTATAGAAACATAGCAAACTACTAGCACAAATGAACATTAATTAACATCTTTCCACTATTTCGGAGTACTTGTGTTCTTAATTATCAGTAATTTTGCTCGCCCCTGAGACAGATGCTGCTACTCCATATCGAGTGTCTTATCAGATTGATGGTATATTGGGGAAGTTGGCTCATGGCTGTGCAAGTAGGTGCTTGGTCAAAGAATGACTTTGCAGAAAAGTGTCTTTCTGTCTCAACAATAAAAGCCAACCAACCGATAAGATAAATTCTAGAGGTGCAATTGGGATATTGGGATTGGAACAAAAAGACTTTTTTATTATGTCCCATATGAAACAACTATATGAAGAAGACAACCTACCAAGACCAAAGACTGGAGACATTATGAGGAGAGAATTCCAGTCAGCTAAAAGTCAAAATCATATGATCATTAGGCCTTTCAATAAAATCATGTCACTTGCATTTGCAATAATAACACGGTTTGTGTAATAATTATGTAAAAGTAGAGCTTTTAATTTGTTAGTTAAAGAACTTAAAATCCAATCTAATCAGTGTGAGTTACCCTATGTCAAGGGCCTATGTCACATTGCCAAATTCTTTTCTTCTTTCCAATCTATGAACTAACTGTTCATTCAGGTCACATTTAGTATTCTATTTAATGCTGTCGGTATGAGTTCTAATGGACACTGACAATATGCAATACCACCTCATTATGAACTATTTGCTTTTGGTTTTGAAAATATTGACCAGCATTTAGAGAAGTAAGTATTGCGAGCATCACGTGTAGAACGCGGCATATCACGTGATACACTAGAACGAATCATATATTGTCAAATAATATAATATGTGACCTACCATTACCATGTGGCAATAAGTTATTAGTTCAGTGTACGATGTGACAATGCACTTGACCACGTGGTACATTTTATACTTTTTTCACATTCAGAGTACCATTTTTTTTTTTTTTGTCAAGATTCAACATACTAGCCTACTCCTAAACTATTTTAAGGGGATGGTCCAACTGAACCTGAGGGGCCAATGGGGACTAAACCACCATTGGACCAAAAGAGCACTATGGTGCTCCTTTAGATTTAATACCATCCAACTGCTGCAGGTGGGGTTAGAACCCCAGACCTGCAGCAGGGGGAGCTAATTCAAGAGCTCCCCGGACCACTGAGCCTTCGGCTCAGTGGCTACATTCAGAGTACCATTTACCTACTCAAAGAGTGAGTAATTAGAGACTAATCCTGTCCAGCTAAAATATCTGTGAAGCAGTCAGCAGTTTTGGATTGAAAGGCTATGCATCGCAACCACAGCGTTTGTTTTTCTTAAATCTTTTTTCTTTTTCTTTTTTGGGGGGTTTTGGTGGGGGAGGGGGGGGGGGGGAGGGGAGGGGTTTTGGGAGTCAAATTTTAGGCGCATATTCAGGAGTTTTACTCTTGCTTATCATGCAAAATCGATTTCAAAATATATATGTTGAATTTTTTTTTTTTTGGGCATAATATATGTTGAATTGTTGATGCATGATTGAAGGGGGCTGACACAAACGCTAAACAAAATATCTTAGGGGATTAACAGCCGTAGAGCAGCTTGCATTCGGTTTTCAGATGGGTTAGGCCCATTTCCGACAATGACTCGATTCTCTTGAAGGCCTGAAGAGAGACAAAAGTTTTTTTTTTGTTCGGTGTCCCCGGATTTCAGTTTAGGCTTGCTGAAGGCGTAAGATTGCTTCGTCCGGATTTCACTCACTGCTCTTTAACTGGACAAGGCCCAAGGGCGAATTGGTTCTTAGTATCAGGCTATTTTCTAAACTTAACTCATCTCCGCAGGCGTCTGCAATTTTGCAAGTTTAGCAAGTCAGTGGCCATGAGGCGTAGGTATGGACTGGTTATTTGGTCTATACGCTTAATATCTTAATGGAATTGATTGTATTAATTTGTTCTAATTGTTAATGGTATCCAACCTTCATCAACTAGTTAACTGCTTATCAGTTGCCTGGTTAAGGAGGATCGAGCATTACAAGTTATCGAAATCGAGTAATATTAAGTTGATGTATCAAAATAGATAAAAAAAAATATTGCAACATAAATATGAGTCAAATTAAAAAAAATCTATGAGTCTATTTCTAAATAGTTTGCTAAACAACTAATAAAATTACAAATGAAAACTCTTGCATCCATTTCTTTTACAGGTAAGAAAATTACAAATTAAGATTCTTTGCAATACAAGTAAAAAAAATACTTATGTTGTCTTCCACACTCGACATCGAAAATACATAAAAAGCAGTTCTTTAGTTAGTAAGAGAACATGTATAATATTAAGAGTCTAGAAACATAGGATAATTACAAATCAAAACATAAAATAAAAAGGCAAGCATGATATTTAGATCTATAAAAATATTAAACTTGAGTATTATATGATCTAATAGTTCTCAATTTCTCTATAACACACACATAACCGGCTTTAGTTAACCACAATTTTTGAAATTTGATGCCTAAAATTAAAAAAGATTTTGTAGATAAGGGTCTATTAACTTAACCGGTTTCAAAATTCATTTCAATTACTTCATTTTTCAATCTGGGGCGGACCAGGTTTTTTTCTTTTTTTTTTTTAAATTTTTTGCTTCTCCGGTTCTTTTAAACCGACCTCTAGTCATCCCTACTCCATTCCTTATGACAATTTGTTGGGTATGTATTGAAAGTTGTTTTATATTATCTTTTCAGGTCCACGGCTTTTCCAAGTCACTTTATTACACTCTTTTGAAGGCATGAAATCAAGGATTTTCGAACTCCTTTTGGGTCCCAAAAAGTAGCTATTGTAACTTGTAAATTAATTAAAAGAAATTAGAATAAAATTCATACGTCAAATTGTAACTCATTCGACCTACAAATGCATGGTCTCACCACTTGTGTAAGGCAACATATGATACAAGTATAATATAAATAGTTGATGATAAAAAAAAGATGTAGAGTATTGTCTAAAAAGTCACAAATTCAATTGTAACTTGCAAGTGAATATCATACTATTATTCGTAACTTAAAATCATAAATTTTGTTACTTGAATTTAAAATTATACAAGTCACAAATAAATTTGTGATCATTGTATAACATGCAAATTAATTGCAATAACAAAAACTATTTTTTCTTCTAGTAGTCACACCTTTTGTCAACGTTTAAAAGTAAGTTCACTCAAGACCAGGCAATTCAATGGTTTATGAAAGCCTGACTAGAAAAGCTGAATTCATTCCCGTTGTTTCCGGCCTTCTTGCAATTATGTGAGACACGTGAACTTCCGGCTTTCTTCTTGTCATGTTAATAATCCTTGTTAAGTTGATTGAAGGTCATCTATACGTGGGCTTACCTACGCCATCGCTGAGCTCATTTGTTAGCGATCCAAAGGCCTAGTGCATTTCTCAATCACAGAATTCTTGGGTCAGATTCAGCCCACGAGGCCATTCCTGTTTATGAACTACCTCAGTGGTAATTTCTTAGTTAAAACTCTGTCAAGGGTGGTAGAAAGGGAGCTCAAATCTCCATTTTACTAATGTGAAGGAAGATGGTCGAGCTCAGACTTTTGAAGAAAGCTGGTCTGTGTGAGGATGTAATCGAGAGTAGTCAAACCTGAATACTACCCAACTCGAGCTCGAGTTTGTTAATAGTAATATTATAATTCGAGCTTGTTAATAGATCAAGTCCGAGTTCAAGTCGAGTTTATAATTTGAAATTTAAGCTTGTCATCAATTTTAAGGAGTGCTCGAACTCGATTCGGGATCGGTTATGAAAATATAATTGAGCTTTAGTTCGAGCTTGAAGTCAAAATGTATATATAATTAGTATGGATAAATTAGTAATATTATAAATAAAAATTTATATATATACATATATAAATATTTCAATTTGCTCAAACTCACCGTTTACTACTCAAATTTGAACTTGTTTAGTATACAAGCTATTTGAACTCGACTCGAGTTTGGTCATTACTAATCTTGAGTTAAACAGTTTACCGAACTGCTCGAGAACGATTCGCTAACACCTTTAGGTCTGCTTCAAACACAAGTTGGTTGGGGACCTTCCCTTTAGTTTACTCCTAAAGCACCTTAACTAATAAGAATATTAACTTATTTTTTATTTCTGGATAAAAAAATAATAATAACATTAACTCGGTAATTATGACATTACTCTAAAGCCGTCTGTCTATCTTCTCTTTTTCCTTTGCAAGGCTAAAATTGTGCCTTGAAAACGTTTTCATGTGAATCATTTACAGCTAAAGATTCGTGATGTGTGTTTAATCCTCTCGCATTATTTGATTTATTTCATTGTGAGGTTTGTACCTGCACAAGTGGGGATGCAGATTTGTTGCGATGGTGAATAGTTGAGAACTTTTAAACATTCAAATTGAGATAGCACCCGTACATCATGATTGTTACCGCAGTTCTTTTTAGGGTTAATTGCACCAGTAGTCCACAAACTTTTTTTGAAGTGTCTCTTTGGTCCCTAATGTTGTAATTGCACCAATTCAGTCCCTTAACTCTCAAATTAGTGTTTAATTGGTCCTCCACCCATATTGTGGTTAAAATTAGTTGATGGCAGTCAACATCTAACCATCACATGGGGTCAAGGAAAGGGCATTTTTGGAACCAAAAAAAGTGATAAAAATATATTAAACAAAAGTAGAGGGAAATTCACTATCTCAAATATTACTTAACCCACTAATATTCATCTGAAAAAATTTGGGTAAAACATTTTTTATTAGCCTTTACCAAAAAAAATTGAGAAGAACTGTAAGCTCTATCTCCACTTTTTTTTTTTTCATAAATGTTTTAGGAATTGAGATCTCCCAAAAGAAAAATTAAGGTCTGACTTTTTCATAAAAAAAAAAAAAACTCATAAGCATTTAATAATATAAAATGTTAATGAATATAGGTAACGGTCGTTAGCAGCCAAAATATTATAAACTCATCAATATGTCAAAAAGCATCTTGATGACTAAGCAAGGAATAATGCTCTGCTAATAAACATCTAAAAGCAAAAATAACAACCCATGAGCAAAATAAATATCTTCAAGTCAATAAGTTAGCTTACATAGTTACATGCACCAAAAAACTATGCGCAATTGTAAAATTTGTCAGACTTGCTTTGATGTCTTGTCAGATTCATTCACCAAAGTTGACATATTAATTCATCTTTTCCCTCTCCATGGAAATGTCTTGTGCTCCAAAAATTTTCCAGCACCTCCACTTTTGTTTTGGAGATTTTTAATGTTGACACTAGTTGATGTAGCTTTAATACTATTGTCGGAAGGAGAAGCTGATTATGTTGGGGACTATTGGAGGAGCTACTATATTCACCTCTGATGGATAAGCATTTGTGTAAATGCTTGGTTGAGCTGGTCTTAGGTTCACATCCTGCGAATGAGCAAGGATGGGTCTTGAAGATGTATTTGTTGATGTAACAATTACCTTTGATCCTTTGCTCTACAGGTTGCAAAAATTGGGATAATTGAAAACCAATAATTTTATGAGAAATTAATAAAATTAGGTTCAATATGTGTATGGATACCTCATCCTTCCTTGAAGTACATGGTCTACTAGCACCAAAAAGAATGGACTTGGCTTCAATCTATGTGCACAATTACTTTTGTTATGTCCTGGTCTTCTACAAATTCCACACTTCATAGGGACCTTAGAAACTGTACAAGAGCTTGATTGCTTAGCTGCTTGAATTGACTGTACTTCGGCCGTTGCAATTGTGTTCTAAAAATTTAAGAAAAAAAAAAATCAAAGTTACATCAAAATCCATAAAATTATTTTCTAATTGAAATCAATAGATAACATAACCTGAAACCCAAATGAAATGGGATGTCCATTCGTTGTCTGAACTTTATGTTCTTGAACTCCATTGTTGTGAAATTCTTGTTCTTGGTTTTTATTTTGCCCATCTTTAGGTGGCACCACTGTAGGTAGTACAACTTCAACACTCTAATACAAATTAAATTGCAAAAAATAAAAAGTCAATGAAACGGGATATAATTGAATGAATGCATTATATACAAAGAACTATGTTTGACAAACCTGTATGTTACTGGTACTTGCTTTGTCTTTTAATGTGCATGTAGCCATGTTGTGCCCTGGCTTCTTGCATAGCCTGCACTTATTGTACCCTTTGCCTACTACTTTTCTAAGCTTGTACGGATTTTTTGGATTAGCCAATGGCTCTTCAAGCTCCAATCTTCTAGATTTTTTAGGTCCTACCTGGTTGTGATCCATACTCGGGTGGCAAAACATTAGGCAAATTAGTCTTTGGCCACATATCAGGTCCATTAATTGGAATTATCAAATACTTGTATGCTGTCAAATATGCTTGTTTCTTGTAGCACTCATCTACATATTGTTCAGGTTTCTCTCTGTTCTTGTATATTGCCCTAATCGCATGAGGACAAGGCAAACCAGTGAGATCCCATTTCCTGCAGGAGCATGTTTTTTCAACCAAGTCAACTACAAATTGATCTCCATTGCAACAAGACACTTGATAGATGAAATTTCCAGCCAAAGTTGCATGACATGAAGCAGACTCATCCTTCCACTTCTCAAGTTTTTTCATCACTTTTGGACAAATCAGCCCTAGTATATTTGTTCATCCATTCCCTTTTTGCTTCCAATCTAGTCATCATATAAGTTCTTATCCATTCCAACATACCAAGAATAGGCTGATCTCTGGCTTTCAAGATTGTAGCATTGAATGACTCACAAAGGTTATTCAAGAGCATATCACACTTAACATGTGTAGTAAAGTGTGACTTAGACCAAAACCTTGGAGGTTCTGCTGCCAACCAATTATAAGCACTTGGATGCTCAGAGTGCAATTTATCCATCAAGATTTCAAACTTTTGAACAGTTGAAGTGTTTGCTAATTTCCACATCTTCTGTTTCATTAGAAGACCAGGGTATTCCTTTTTGAAATTATTGTGTAAATGCCTTACACAATATCTATGCTCAACCATTGGTAGCAACTCACCAATTGCTGGAATTAAGCCTTGCATGCATAAATATAAATGCAAGTTATTGAGTTTATTTTAACTTACCATTAATAATCTAAAGAAACATAATTTTTAATAAATCATACCTTTTGTTTATCTGTCATTAAAGTCCATTTTGGTGTGTTGCATATGCCAATGTCTTGAATCAAAAGGTTTAAGAACCACTTCCAAGATGATTTTGATTCCACTTCAACAATAGCAAATGCCACTGGAAACATTGAGTTATTTGGATCAACTCCTACAGCAACCAAGATTTGCCCCCCTTCAGGACCCTTGATGTGACAACCATCCAATCCTATAAAAGGCCTACAACCTTCAATAAACCCTCTCTTACATGCTTCAAAGCACACGTATAATCTTTGAAATCTAGGCTGCCAATGCACTCCTTCTTCATCTTTGAAGTCTAAGACAATTGTAGACCCTGGATTTGATCTTCTTAATTCTTCACAATAATTTTCAAGCATAGCATATTGTTGTGTTATCTTACCATTTACTTTTTGGAGTGCCTTCCTTTTTGATCTAAGACCTTGGCTTCTTGATATGTTTGTCTTCATCTCGTTTTGAACTCGAAACATTAAAGCACTCACTGGCATTTTAGGATCAAACCTAAAATCCTCTACATATCTATCAGACACGATGTTAGAATTCACATTCCTATTGTGCCAAACCTTACCACAAGTATGCCTTCCATAGAACTTTTTGATTTGGAAGGTAGTTTCACCTTTATACTTGGATGCATAAAATTCCCAGTTGCAACCTTCTTTACATTTAACTTTCACCCTTCTGTTATCATTTTTGACAAATTTAATGTCCCTTCTATGCTTAATGGAATGTTGCCTAACAGCTGCCCTAACTTCCTCTTTTGATGCAAACAACAAACCAATCTCAAATTGAGGATCTTCCATATCAATTTCTGGATTGAAATGTCTAAATTTGAATTGTCTTTTTCCATTTTCATGTTCATCAGATGATTCAAGACTCTCAAAATCACTAGATAATGGATAATCAGTCTCATTACCATCTGAAACATTAGGATCTTGAGGCACAATGAATTTAGTTGGTCTAGAATCCTTTTGCTTACATATATTAGCTTTCTTGATTGTTATTCCAGCCCATTCACTGTCTTTATCAACAAAAGTTTCATACATATTATCGTCTTCATCCGAAATCTCATATTCAGAGTCTTCAAAGCTATCATACTCACTTGAATTAGAATTATAATCAGCCTCTTCATCACCTATTTTAGTTGATTCATTATGGCCAAAACCTGTACACATCTTTGCCATGATTTCACATTTCTCTTCAGTCTGTACATCATTTGAATATGGACCTTCTATAAACACCTCAATCATATTATTCTTGTGTAACAGTTTAATCATTGTCATCACATCATTATCATCAACCAATACTCTGAGCCCCTCTAAAGATACTCCAGGTTTCCTATAGTGAAACAAAATTTTATCTTCGAATACCCTAACTTTTTGGCAATATAGTTCATTTCGGGCATTGACATCTTCTCAGGGTCACATGCATCAAAGTAGTCCACTTTTCCAGCAACATATACCTTTTTTTGCCTAAAGATAAATTTTCCACCATGATGAACTTTAATAGTAAAAATTCTGAGCCAGCATCTGAATTTTGTATACAAATTTTAGTCACAAGGGACCACATAGTGCACAAACAAAACAATTTTTACAGAATAATTATAGCTAAATTATAAACAAATAACACATGCATGTGAGACACATGGGATCAAATACAATAATACAAATGGTCCAATAGGACCACAAATCTAACTAAACTATTGCTTATATTGCTTCTTTACTGCATAGCCATAATCCCGAAAACATTAAAAAACAATTAAAGTTCTAAAAGATGCAGCAACTACTATAGCTTTCTTTGGTCAATTTACGAAATCAAACTACTCACCATATTGTGGAATTTCAGACTCCAAATCTACTGGGATCTCGTTATCCACTCCCCTTAGATACATCTAGCCTTGGGTGAAAATTTTCCGTAAAACAATCCCACATCTTTCAAGATGGAGAAAGATTAAGGGATTTGTAGTTTTTCCTTATTTTCTTTGTTAAAGGCTATTAAAACCGTTTCTCCAAATTTGTTATTTGTTAGATTAAGTACAACTAATGTTTAGGCGGTAAATTTCCCTCCAATCTTTTTTATTTTTTTACTACTTTTTTAGTTCCAAAAATGCCCCTTCCTTGACCCCATGTGATGGTCAGATGTTGACTGCCAGTAACTGATTTTAACAGGAAAATGGGTGGAGGACCAATTAAACACTAATCTGAGAGTTGGGGGACTTAATAGGCGCGATTATAATCTTGGGGACCTAAGGTGACACTTCATAAAAAGTTTGTGGACCACTGGAGTAATTAACCCTTCTTTTTAATTAGACAAAGTTTTGAAATTCGCATAATGTAGTGCGAGAGTGGAATATACTCAAGTAAGGACGTTCAAAGCGTTGTTTGTTGACGTTTATCTACTCTCACGGATTTCTTACCAAAAGTGGAAAAACTAAATACTATTCCATGCAATGATTGATAAGCTTAAACGTTTGTACCCAAATTAATTACTTTACTTGATCCAAAAAAGAATGAATACTTGAGGAAATGAAGGCACTATGGTCTGGTCCATGTCCACATATTTAATCATTTGGTTGTTTTTTTTTAATTTAGCCGCCCAAATTAATTAATTAAGAGATAAGATAAGAAAACAAAAAAAATCCATTTTAATTAGACTGGAGACTTTTTAATGATATAAAGTCTCAAGAGACACGTAAGATGATTAAAGTGCAATTTATGCCATTAAATCATGGTTTGGGAAAGAGATTAGTATTATTTATCATATGATTTAGAAAGATTATGTAGAACGAGGGGTGCTTGCCTAGTTTGGTTGTTGGCTTTTTAGTTTTTCATTTAACTAGAGAAAAGTCCACCATCTTCCACCATACCTACTGAATATTCTATAATCAGTAACAGCTCATTTGAGCATTTGTTTAATTAATTCAGCGATGAGCAGAGCATTCTAGACCGCTCATGGAAACTAATATACAATTAGAGAATGCATAAAAATCATTTGTTATGTTCTGAAAAGGAGCCAAATATATTTCAAAAACAGTACTCGTGGTCCTAGTTTTTCCTGCATTTAACTTTTTTTGACACATAGAATTTTTTTCTTAGATGTTCAAATAACAACACCAACTAGCATCTCTATCAGCGGTTCAAATTTTTTGTTAAATTTTTTTAATATCCAACTGTATTGGTGTAAAATTTTGCAGTATCATTAAATGATATGACGTAATTTCTTATAGTTTAATATTGTCAATACGTAATTTAATATTAAACACACAAAAAAAAAAAAAAGACAGAGAATCTAAATTGTGTTGCTAGTGAGCATTACGAACGTTTAAATCTTTTTTATCCCACTAATGACGTAAAAGCACAGTACCATTCAACCACCACAAGGGTCCCAATCCCATTGCCAATCATCCAAATTCCAAAACTCAAAAAATTAATCTCCATGTTTATCTAGTGAATAATGATGATGACGTTGCAAAGGAGTGGCACTAGCAGACCACCACAATAACCAAACCCAATTGTCTCCATCACCTTCTAAAACTTTAGTAATGGTCGGTCAATCAAAAATTATGCACGATCATTGGTGGAGCCGATGATCAACTTTTGGCCGGTCACTGCAACGAATATGAATGGTCAGCATGATTACATCATGACACGTGGCGGCATCAGATCAATTTGGAGGCCCGTCTCATGGACATTGACAAGTGGCTTTCAACAAAGACCTTTTGTTCTCGTGCTATTAGCTGATGGCTACGGGCTGTCCAAGTTAATCATATGAAGGAAAAAAAGAAAAAAGTAAAAAAGAAAAAGAAAAGAAAAGAAAAGAAAAAATCTCTCCCACTATTCTTACTCACTTTATATATGAGTCCCGCATTTATTAGGTTGAATTGCAATAGAGAGAAAAACTTAGGCTAGAGCATTAATAGCAAACAGCCAAAAGCCTTCTTCCTTTAGCTTTTTTCGTGAAAAATTAAATTTGAGAAACAAAAATGCCAATTTCAAGAATTGCCATTGGCTCCCCAGCTGAGGCTAGACATCCGGATGCTCTCAAGGCTGCCTTGGCAGAGTTCATTTCAATGCTCATTTTTGTTTTTGCTGGTGAAGGATCTGGCATGGCTTTCAGTAAGTGGTTCATCACTATTTGTCACCACACTGAATTTATCTTTTATCCAGCAATCTTCATTTGTGACATGAATAAAAGAGTTTTCCGTGCAACAAAATTCACTATATAGTGTGAAATATTATGTCGTACACAAGATTAGACAGTTCTGAGGGACTAACACGATTTTTTCTACAGGTAAACTTACAGATAATGGATCAAACACGCCAGCTGGGCTTGTTGCTGCAGCAATCGCCCATGCCTTCGCCCTTTTTGTGGCCGTTTCAGTGGGTGCTAATATTTCCGGGGGTCATGTAAACCCTGCCGTGACATTTGGGGCCTTCATTGGTGGTCACATTTCTTTACTTAAGAGTATCTTGTACTGGATTGCCCAATTGCTTGGCGCTGTGGTTGCTTGTTTGCTTCTCAAGTTTTCCACTGGTGGACTGGTAATTAACTGATTCGGCACTCTAAAACCTTTTGATTGCATATCAACAGCACAACTAAACATAGTTTAGGCAAAGGTTTACAAAACGTAAATGGAAAATCATAAGTAGAATAATCCTTTTACTAATCAGTATGACTGAATCATGCAGGAAACAGCAGCATTTTCCCTTTCATCTGGTGTGAGCGTTTGGAATGCACTTGTTTTTGAGATAGTGATGACCTTTGGTCTGGTATACACAGTTTATGCAACTGCTGTGGATCCAAAGAAGGGGGACGTTGGAATCATTGCACCCATTGCAATTGGTTTCATAGTAGGTGCTAACATCTTGGCTGGTGGTGCCTTTGATGGTGCATCCATGAACCCGGCTGTGTCCTTTGGACCTGCTGTTGTCAGCTGGACATGGACCGGCCACTGGGTCTACTGGCTCGGCCCCTTCGTTGGTGCTGCCATTGCTGCTATTGTCTATGAGATCTTCTTCATCAACCAAACTCATGAGCAGCTCCCCACCGCAGAGTACTGAGAAGTGGTGTTAGTTTTCTCAAGCACCATTCATGGTCAAAGAAGTGGATAGGTTTTAGATTACCACAATGCTGTCTATGCCCTTATTCATGTTTCTATCTTTTTCAAATTTGGCCCGAAAATCTTTGGCCTTTTGTTTGCTGTTTAATTCTTGTGAATTTCTAGTCTTGTTTCCGATGGAATCAATTGTTGACTTTCATTGTAAACTATTAATGTTCTGCTCCAACCAACCTACTCAGGAGATCAATTGGACTATCATAATAAAAGACTAACTAATGCAATATGTGAACCAAAAGCGTTCATCATAGACAAGAGGATTAAGATTTCCAAGTAACATAGGGGGGATCACTGGGAAAGGACAAAAATTGATCCAAAAATCTCCCCATACCCAAAACATCATTTATGAATTTACGTAAAACACCATGCAAAATGAACACTAGTTCATATCATTCGATGTCAAGCACAGAAGAAGAAGCTCATTTTTTGTTTAGTTTTCCTTTTATAATCAAAATATAGCAGTTCAAACAAAAAATAGCATACCGAAGGTGAACAATCAATTTTGATTGCAAGAATTGTTTATAATTTCAGGAATATGCAAGGTGGATATACCTGTTCTGACACTACTTCAGTTATCTGCTGCCAGCAATCTCAGAAATGAAAGCTGTGCTGCCAAATTATTTGTCAAATGACGTGAGTGTCCATTTATCACGGAGGAACCACCATTGGACATTCATTATATTTGCTATGTGTACTTACCACATAAATGTAAACGGTAAGACAGAAGATTTCAAGTTCATAAGCACAAACACGTAAAGAAAGGAAAACATAAAGCAAGGAAACTGAGAAGGATAATACATCGAATGGTGGAAAATCTATTTGATGCCTTCAATCTTGTGCCCTTTTCAATTAAAAAGAGCAATAATATTTGCAATTAGAACCAAAAATTAAAGAAGAATAAACAAGATAATGGCTGCAGGAATGTGAATACTAGGAAACAGGAGCCTGCTAATTCTAGAAAACTGCATATGTACTAATTCAGTCTTCCATGCTTCAGCAGTTGAGCTAATCAAACTCTAATGGCTGCAGGAATGTGAATTCTAGAAAACTGCATATGTACATTCTACTAATTCGGTCTTCCATGCTTCAACAGTTGAGCTTACCGAACTCTAATGGCTGCAGGAATGTGAATGCTAGGAAACAGGAGCCTGCTAATTCTAGAAAACTGCACATGTACATTCTACTCATTTAGTCCTCCATGCTTCAGCAGTCAAGCTTAACAAACTTTATTGTTGTTGGCATTCAAATTTCAATGTTCTTCTTCTTCTTCTGTTGTTTACCAAGCTTTGATGATCTCAGCTTGAGCAAGTGCTGGTACAGTTTCAGCCAGAGAAATGGATAGAAGATAAGCAGAATCTGGTCCAAAGTGTTAATAAACGGATTGACCAATGATCTTGTAACCGTGTGAATTTAATAAACATGCATAACATCATTTTGCAGCCGCATTCTTGACTGAGTCCAACCTCCGATGTCCCTGCCCACATTCAACATACCACTAAAATTTGAAAATTTACCATATATGAAAGAGGCATCATTGAGAACCAAATAATTACTGATGACCATTTAATGTGAAAGGCACAGAAACACGCAATACTCTGCAACAGACAAATTTTAAAATTGGACTACAGACATGGATGATATTAGCATAGAGTTTCATAATATTCCAGTAATGTGATCCAGAGACTCCAAAAGTTGCATAAGAAGAAAATGGATCTAATTACACAAGCATACGAACAATTTTCCATATCTGTTTGAAAACTAAGTTCAACGAGTACATTTGATACATTAGTGCAAATAGCTTTGAATTGACTTTGGATTGCTTGGAACATTAACAACAGCGGAACAAGTGTCAAATCCAAGAAGACAAGCAGAATCAATGAATATTCACACTCATCCATGCTAGTATCAGAGCATTCAAGGCCTGAATATTCACGGTTCAGTGAGAAATCTCTCACAGAATTATACGTTCAAGAATGACACTCATACACAGTCAGAGACGTCTTCATAAGCTTTATTTCCGAAAGAGCCGTTACCATCACTACCTAATCCATTCATATGTTGAAACCTCAGAAAATTTTCTCGAGAAATTTTATACTAATGGAAAATTTCCTAAAATGACATTAAAATAATAAAATCAGATCAGGTAAATGTATAGGATTACATGAAAAGCTAACCAACTCATCTCAGATAAGCCCCAAGCAACAGTTATGAATACACTGGCAATTCTTGGACCTACACTGAGAAGCTTAACAATTGTCCTTATGTCCCATAAATTGACTTGTACGTTTCCTATGTGTTTTCTTCTTCCGTGTGTACATAAACAAGGATCCCCCCCAAGTGGCAAGAACTAGCATGCAACAATCTCCTCTCATCTCACACTTTTTTTTTCCCCTCATCTCACACTTTACTTATGCATAAACAAGTTGATCGAACATCATAAATTTCAAGAACTCATGACCAAGGCTTGCAATAAAATTATCTCCTAGGAGCTCATCCACGCCCGCGAACGACCATGGCCGGTTGGTAGACACCAATAAGAGACCTTGGAGCATAGCTCTCGAGTTGCTTGTCTAATCTACTCGATTAATAATAATAATAATTTGATAGGCAGTTAAGAAACTAAATTTAATATTCAAGAAAGTCAAGGGTTCAGATTGGCAAATAATCCAAACCTTAGGGACCAAAGGTAATATGATTGAAAATTACAATCCCGCCGCCGGCAGCTGCGGAACAAAACATTTAAGATTTACCATCAATGTTTATAATCAGGTAAAACGCTTCAATTCTCGACTTTTCTTCTTTGTGCCTCTTTCAATCAGCAAAATTTCCTCATTTTTTTGGTCCTGGTAGGATGTTATATTCCATCTCTTAATTACATGTCCATATCTTTTGGCACTATTTAAAATTCAAACTTTTACCTATTGAATTTGCGAGACGTCCAATGAATTAACCGGTTGCAATAGGTCAACCGGATGAGATGACGTCCTATTGAACTTGCGAAACACGGAGGTCCAATGAATTAAGCTGTTGAATTAGGTCAGGTGTGAAAACTCACGACCTTAACAGTGAAGATTTGTGAACGGGTTTTAGACAATATTTTAAAAACCGGACCCGTCAATGAACCGAAAGGGGGGAGGGGTTCAAGGTCGGACCGGTCTGGTCGGGATTCAATGATTTTTCTTTTTTTAATTTAATTTAATGTATTATATAAAACAAATACTAGATATACACCACTTAGTTGAACTCGTCAACCCAGTAATTGTTTAAATATATTCAACTGATACAAATTAATGAATTTATTATATTTAAATTCACAATAACTATAAAATTTACCATTAAAGTATGTTATTATATTTTTAAATATTTTAAATTACAATCTTGAACATTCTAAATTATTAAATCATATTTGTTGTTTGCTTTCACATTCTCTACTTTTTTAATATCGTCAAGACTTATTTTTCAATATAAAATTCAAATTTATTTCTAATATCAAATAATACAATTTGTATATAGGGCGATTCAAGTAAATGTAATTTTTTAAAATAAAAAAATTTCTTTTGCCCTATTTTTTAAGATAGGTTCGCATATCAAATGATTTTCAATTTCAATTTGATTATCTTACTATTAGTTTAGATCTATTTGGTTTTTAAATATTTTAATTTTTTACGTTTTTTGTTACAACATCTAACTGAGAGGTAATTTCTAACAGTCTTGTACCAATCAAGAATTTCTTAAAAGAGCCTAAACCTTATTTAAAATCGGTTCTCAAGCTTTAACTATAAACGTATTCTCTCCAAAAGAAATTTTATTTTTGATGTATCGGACTATTGAGTGAGTCAATTTGACTTTGTACAATAGTCTTAAAAATAAAACTAACAAGTAAATCTATTTACTTAGTAGTTCTTAATTTAATCAATTCTGTTTAATTTACACTATTTTCTTTTTGTATGTCAAGAAAAGGTGGATATGTGATGCTATAATAATATGATTTTAATAATCTGAACTGATTTTTAATTTTTTTAATAAAGAAAATAACTTTCGATCCACTTACTTGCAAGATGTCATAAGTGCTTATTATTGAATAATAATTAACCATAATTTAAAAATTTACACAAATGCTTTACAAAAATACTAATTTAAACTTTTAATTAGAAGAATGTTTTAGGCATAAATGAATAATTAAGCAATTTAGATTAAAAGAATAATCTTAGTAGGAGAGATTTTGGTAAAAGTGAAATCCAAGATTTCTTTAATATAATGAATTTGGATGCCAAGATAAAAAGGTAAGAATCAATTAATTTTATTAAATATAATTAATAAAACAAACAAATAAATTAAAAAAGTAAGAATCAATTAAATTCATTAAACATGATTAAAGAAAACAAAGAAACTAAAATTGTAATAATCAATTAACTTTATTAAAATGATTAAAGTAAAAAAAACTAAAGAAAGAACAAATAAAAAGATTCCTTATACTAAAACAACAAACTCAAGCGTGGCTTGGTGGTTCATGCGCAGCAAAGGTCAAAGGGAGGTCGTAGGTTCGATTCCCGGGAGCCTAAAAAATTTTTGAAAAGTCAAAATGTCAAAAAATCAGTAGTTCGATTCGGTTCACACGGTTCGACCGATTCTGAACAGTTTGTTAGATTTACAGTATTTTGGATAGAACCGGACCGGACATATGGTCGGTTCACAGTTCAACCGGTCGAACCGACCGGTCCGATCCGGGTTTAAAAACACTGGTTTTAGACAACATTATTTGATTCATTTGAATAATACCAAATCTGTCTCTCTCTCTCTCTCTCTCTCTCTCTCTCTCTCTGTGAGGATTTTTGGTATCGATTTTGTTAGTATTTAATGTGCATTTGAGTCAAATGATAAGCCAATTGCATCAACCCCACTTGTGCATTGTCTCCCTTCTTCTGCTTAGTGGATACTAGAAAAATACGACGTTGCTAGATCATTACACTAAATTTACTATTGTTTAGTTTATTACTAACATCAATTTATGCTTCAACTCAGCTACTTCTATAATTACTTATCCTGATTTTTTTTTTTTTTGTGGAAAAAGTGGGAGATTTCGGTGGTTTTCAGTTCGATTAATCACATTTTATCTACCACCATTTCTTGTCTTGGCATGAGGAGGAGAATTGTATGGGAAATGTTTTGTTTGGTATTCTTAGTGTTTCAAGATAATTATAATGAGTTTAAAGGATGCGAGAATTTCGGGCAAAGAGGAATCTCGTTTCCGCCAGGATTATGAGTTAGGATTAAAAAAAAGCAAGATCGAACTAGTTAATATTATATTCGTTTGAAATTAGACGTTGCTTTTGATGTTCATCGTTCCTAATGCATTCTCAAAAGTCACCAATCTGGACTGTCTTAGTGAAGGAAATTCAAGAAAGACATACAAAGTGTTTCATTTGCTCAGTGCTCCTTAGAATTGTCAATGGGGTTGTGTAGAAAAAAGAGGGTGATGTTACAAGCTTTCTTCTTTGGTAAATGATCCTTTTTTTTTTTTTTAAATGTTGCCTCTCACTTCTGCCCAATTTAGGTTCTGAACTCATCAGCAATGAGGTTGCTCCGATCCCCCCAAATATTTCTTCAGTGGAAGCACACATGATGGAGAAATAACAGGTTGGCATTCCTTCTATTTATACAGGATATTCTCAGTTGACTCAATCATTGTTTTTTCCCCTCTCCTTTGTACTGATTAATGATCGAAAAAGCTTGAAACTTTGACCAAGTGGTAAATGAGTAATGGTCAACTTTGGTTTAAGCAATGATTTCGTCTAGATACAAAACATGGCTAGAGTAGCTGTAAACAAATATAAACATATCACCCACGGGGTCCCTTTTCTCGTATTCTGTCATACTTCTTTATGCTTATTTCCATCCCTGTTGCATTTAACAAGACTACCACTAGTGTATCACCTTCATTTTGCTGTCTTCTGAGTACCATCTAGAAGTTAATTTCATTGTGCCTTAAGGCCATATTTATGCTTATCATAGTTTGAATTTTTAACTCAGACTCTGGTGTGTACTACGTGGTAATGGTTGCAGCAACGTGTTCATTTTGGAAGTGTTGAATTCTTATATGGGATATTCTGTACCAGAAAGCAGGATACATAATAGTCCTTGCTGAGAATATACTTTAACGATAGAAATTGTTCCTAAAATATACTTTGGGGAAACTCGATTAAATAAGAGTAATGCATAAACTATTCTGATTTATCTAAGAGTAATGTTTACTGCACTAGTATTTGCTTGATGTGCAGTATACAACACACAAATACAAACAGGAGACATCAGTGTAAATGCAGGATAGAAAATCTGATTTCCATCATCATGCTGCTGATCTTGCAAAATGATGAATTGAAATTACCTCATGCTTGAAAGAAAATTATATTTCACATTCATAGATTAACAAGATTTAAGCAACCCTAGCTTACATTTTAGGCAACATGGTGGAATCTGGATTCCCCTGAAGAGCTTCGTATGAAGTCCTCCCCATGGTACATAGTGAAAAACACATCATAGCACACACTGACTCATGTTCCCATCAGATGGTTACATTGACCCAGAGATCAATGTGAAGAACCATATCAAGGATTCTGGACAGACAGCCCCATGCTATACAAGTTAGAGCTTGCACATGAAAGCGAAATCTACATTAACAAATACCTATGGATTAATCAACACCTAGCTAGGCAGTTAAAGTCGTGCTCTCTTGGTTGTAAAAAGAATAAAATTGATTGCCTATGGGAGGAAACATCTTACTCTCTTCTTCATCCATCATCCATAACGATACAGGGCAATAATCCCAGACAGGAGAAGCCACTGTTTGAGTGGAGAAGTTGCATCCTACCTCGCCGTAACCATTATACACAGGTTGAATTGCATCACTGTCGGAAAATTCAAGATCTCTCCATATTTCATCCATTGAATATACCTTTTGCGACTTTTCTTCCTCTGCTTTACTAATATTATTTCTACTGGCGGTAGTCATATCAAGTCCTCCAGTATCATAAAAGCTTCGCTCCTTTGTCTCGGTAATTGGCACCGATTCCACAGTTGGGCTGTTGCCATTAAATACTGGGGAGGAACAGCTGGAGAATGACGATGACGATGACGATGCCGGCGACGGAGACATAGCAGCCTTTTTCTTCTCTTGAGCCTTCTTCCTCATATGGGTTCTCCAGTAGTTCTTGATCTCGTTATCAGTCCTCCCAGGTAATTTGCGTGCAATTCTTGACCACCTGTAAATGATTTATCTTTGTGTTACATTGAATATAACCAAAGTTGAACCCAATAATAAAAAGTAGATCGGAATAGAAATAAGATTACGTAGTTCTGTAATCAAACAAACTGCAAAAGTATAATTGCCATTGCCAACCTATTTCCCCACTTGGAGTGAAGTTCAAGAATAAGGCGCTCTTCGTGGGCAGTCATCTTGCCTCGTTTCAGTCCAGGATGCAGGTAATTAACCCAACGTAACCTGCAACTCTTACCTGTTCTTTTCAAACCTACAACAAAATATGTGTTAAGCTTGGCTCTTTGGAAAGTACCATGCCATGCCCAAACAAGCATACCTATCTTATTTGTCTCCCTCCACCCAAACCTGAAACCTTAGCGATGAAATCCCATCGGCGATCACCGTACACGTTCACACATAAAACCAGTTGAACGTCTTCTTGTTCTGTCCACGGGCCTTTTCTGAAGTCCTCTTGCGCCATGTTCAAAGTGTTGCTTTTTCTTTCTTTTGATTTACTCTCAAATTCCTCGCTCACTCACAAGTACAAGGAATTTGTGTGCATATTAGTAATATTTATACTAGCTACTTCTGCTTGTAGGGAAGATATGTGGCTTATTTTAATTAATTTTGTGATTTGATCCTTACCGTCCATGTGGTGGCTTGCGTATGCTGATTAGGTGATAGTGTTGATAGGGGACCAATTGCATATGATGAAAGCCATTATCAACCATTTCTGTCTGTAGATAAAAAAGTGATATGTTGATGTAACTTTCATAACTTGCTGTCCATTTCTCAGGACTGTTTAGTTTTTGTTCCACTTCCTTTAAATTCTATATGTACACGACTCATTCACCAAAAACTAAAGAAGTGCATGCTTTCTTTTTTTCACTGCTTTTTTCGTTTCTTAATGAAATTTACTAGAACTTGGAGATTCTCTATGTTCTTTAACTTTTCCCTCTTGCTATCTAAGTAACTGCTATGGGTTTTTATAGCGAAATTTTAACTAGAGCGGATACTGACGTTTATTCCCTAAAATACTTGATTTCCATATGATTTATGAGTAGTTACATTTTTTTTTCCTTTTAGGAGATTAAAAAGATTCACCAAGCAGATAAAATCGTTCTTCTCCGAATATTTAGTCTGTGTTTGCTTATCAGGAAACCATGCCCTCGTAAGAGTAGATTATGTATTCAAACAACATGCAAGTAAACAAGTGGTAGTGAGTGTTCTAAATCATCTCCATATGGATAACATGCCATCCTACATAAGTAACTCACCTTTGACAAGTAGACTATTGTTGAATCTGAATCATGTCATGCATTTGGTTTCTCAAACACACATCCGTTGTCCGCAGTTTAAAAACATCTTCCCTCAAATTCAGATCTTGATCATGCCTTTTCATTTTCACATAAAGGGTATAGTAACAAAAAAAAAAAAAAACAAAAAAACAAAAAAAGAAAGCAAAAATTTTCATATTTCTTTGATCATCCTGTAGAGGGTGCTGGGACACTAGAAAAAGAAGAAAGTTGATAATTTGGGGGGTAGAAGCACAAAAGAAAACATTTCCAAAAGAAATCAAGGATGCTTTTACCAAAGTTGTCTACAACCAAAAGTTTGCCAAAGTTTCTGCTTGCTAGATCTTCTTTCTTTACCATCTTTTTAAGATAGTGGTGTTGGTGTGCATTGACTTCAGCAAAATCTATTTAAGATGCCAAAAGGGGAAAATGAAAAGGACCATTGCAAAAAAAATAAATAAAAAAGATTTTTTTGAGAAAACCGGAAATAGGATGAAAGTGTTATTCTTACAAGTGGATTTGTCTACCTTGACTTTCAGTTGAAGATACAACTCGGAATACAGATATAGGAGAAGATTGGGGTGGAGGAGCTTAAATTCTTTACCGAAAATGGAAAGCAAAATTAAAAGTAGTACAAGAGATAAATTAGCTTCTATATTGAGAAAGGCAAGCATGCGCTTTAATTAGATTTTGAGTTGATACTGGGAAGCCAATGTACCAAACGGCCACCTTATGAAATAATTAACTTATAAATCGATCTTTGGTATAGAGATCTAATGGGCATCTTTATATCTAAGTTATGTAAATACAAGAAAGGTTAAACTGACACCCTTTTACTTAACATACAAATTCTAACTTTTTAGAGATGGATCTAATTCGAGCAGTATAAAGCTAGCATAATGTAAATCGTCAACAGCACCAACCACATGAATATCACTAGTTTAAAGGGCTACAAACAAAGTAATAGAAAAGGAAACCATGAAAATATCTTCTTTCTTTCTCCAGCAAAATTAGACTTGTCCCCCAGTAAGCTATTGGTATGACTTATACTACTACTACTACAGTTCATAGTCTGCTGTTATTGTCCCCTATCTCCCTAAATCATCCATTATAGCTGGTTAAAATTCATATATTTTTTTAACGAAATTGAAGGCCTACTTTATATGAATATGTGCATTAGCTATATTGTCTTTAAGTAGTTTATTTAAAATAAATTGTTTCGACGAATGGCAGATGCGATTGCTAATTTTGCTCGAGGCTATATTTAATGTTAATGAGTTGTCTTTCTTCTTAGTTTTACATACTTTTTACTAAAATCTTGGAGGAGCCATAGTTAATGACAATGAGCTGTTGGATCTAATCGAGCGAACCTAATCTAATAAGGAATTGCCCGACTTGGAGAATTCTGTATTAAGGCGATGCGCCTTTTGCCAGTTGAGCACTTTCTTCTTAGTTATGTACTTTTTATTATTTTTTAACCAGCAATTGTATGCAATCTTACTATATATAAAGCACAAGGGAGATACTATTGTAATGTTACATTGATATATTTTTGAAACCACCCATTTGAATGATACTATATTTACTTTTACTTGAATATAAAAGAAGTGGTTTCATGGGTAGTTTTATAAAATTACTTACCCACTCTTGTATTTTTAAGCACATCCTTAGATTACTAGTAGAGAAGGACAGTGTGAGAAAAGCCAAATTATAGAGAACAGACCTTGCGAGACATGATTGGGAGATGACATATAACACTATTATATAACAGTTTGGAAGGCAAATAAATTACTTAAAACCTTGATTCCGCGAAAATTGATTTCCTTATTAGTTTTGTTATTCTATATCATAACAATATCATAGAAGTTCTTAACACTGATGATTTTGAACATATATATTGATGATATCTGAAAAAGTTGTTTAGAGTAAGACATAAACGAAAAAAAAGTGAATCAAACGATCTGAATGGCTAATTGCCGAAACTCTATATTCATGGTCAAAATGCAACGAAATTTTCGCATAGAAAATCAACCAACGAGAAAATCAACCTAAAAATAATGAAGAAGAAAAAAATGAATGTGATGTTGTGCTTGGATTATTTCATATTAACAGAAACTGATCAAGAATCATCTGTGCCAGTAGCTAATTTTTACAAACTATCACAAATATATATGCTCTTCAGGTATTTAATAAATAAGTATATTTCTTCTTCAAAAAAAAAATAAAATAAAATAAATAAGTATATTTTATTAGTCCTGAATAGACAGCCAAAGATGGTTAAATGATGATAAGTACCACATGGCACCAAGAAACAGTAAGATAAGAGATATTTAAAAGTGGAAAACCCCATCATGCATGTATGCCATTAACATATGTGGTATTACTAAAGGGACTGGGGTCGGGCTTTTGTGGTGGTGATGTTAATACTGTATTCAGCACTGTGATGCAGAGGGCCATCATATCATCACCATCATATATATATATATATATATATATATATAAAGGAAACGGAGCCTCACAAATTTATGTTTTACAAGTTAACATTTAGATTTAAAGGGTTAAAAATGAATGAATGAGATTGAATTAGTATAGCAAATTTTAAAATAAAAAAATGACTGTCATTTTAAAGTGACAAAATATCACATCACGATTCAGCAGAATTACATTATCGTTTCAATATAATGATATGTTTTAATTAACGTGTTATCTCAAATTATGAAAAATGAGAGGGATAAATTGCTGCGAGGCGTAAAAAACAAAGTGATCTCAAAGCAAGAAGGAATTGGATTTAAAAAGGTCGCTCCTTACTTTAAGGGCTCTTTGTAATGGGGGTGGGGCCAGAAAGATTAACCACAAAAAGGATTGAACCACCGTGACGTGGGCAGCACCATTGATGGTCATTCCATTTATAAAATTCATCAACTTCTCGTTCCATTCGATATAAAAGTATTTGTACAGTGAGGAGGCTGTGTGCCCGTGATACATGGGAAAATGCTTTCGATGAGATTCGTCTTTTCTCAAGATATGTTCTGTAGGACAAAATTAAAAATCCCTATAATGGGATTAACTCTTCTCCACTTATCTTTATTTTTTATTTCGATTTAAACAACATTAATCCAATAAACATAAAAAACTCATGTTCATCCGGTTAGGCAAGATTCGGAATAATCCAACATACTTTGCTGAATTTTGAACATTTTATGAACTATGCCATTTTTAATGCATCTTTTGATATGGTAGTTGCTCCAAAACTGAGCTCTTTGCCTTGACTGAATTGTCTTCATGACTGGTTTTAATGCATTTCTCGTGAAAAGTTGACCTCCTATACGAGCAAGTGCATCACTGCATTTTTTCAAAAGGTAACTCATCTACCAACCCAAAGGTGCCAAATTAAGCCAATATCATCACGTTGTTGTCTATAGTACTAGAAATTTCGACGCAACTTTCATTTCATCTGGGCTTATTAATTCCTTTATGGCACGTCTAGATGATAGATTGTGGACGTCACAATCACTGTAGGCATCGTTTGTTGAAAAAAATTGACAACCAAAAAGAGGCCAATATATGAATCTAAAAAAAAAGAGGCCAATATATATGTGATAAGCTATATGCTAGATGACATAAAGTGATAAGATAAAAAATTCTAGAGTTGCACAGTGTGAGTTTGCTTTATCAAGAATTCAGTGGAAAGGAATGGTATAGAAACGAGGAGTCATTTCGTTAGTGGTAGTGGAGAAGAAGATTGCTGAGAAGTGACATCAAAGGGAAGGCCCTCCAATTTCTTGGCTAGTGACAAATTTGCAAGTTTTGAGAATGAGTGGTCTATATATGATACGGCTGATTGAGATAGTCAAAATATTGTGGTTTTAGTTCTTGTTGTGTAAAGGACAATCATTGTAATCACTAGATGATGAGGAGTCACGGGCATCTCTGCTGTTTGGGCATAGAAGTACCGGGGCATCCTTACAGTGTTTTGGGACTGGGAATGAGTGTAAAAGGTGATTTGGTGAAATGTGGTCTATGCTATTTGAAATTACATTTAAACCTCTGTGAAGAACTTGTTTAAAACAAACTTTAGGCTTTGGTAACTTGTTAAACTCCGCTTGATGAGTACAGAATCAGGTAATTAGCCATGAAACAAAACAACTTAAATTACTTGAACTTGATGCTCAGTGGATATAAATTTGTTTAAACTTGATTTGATTAATGAGCGAATATATATATATAGCTTTGCTATATATATAAACACAAAGTTCAACCATCTAATATTTAGCTTTGCTCAAATCATTTATCCTTTTCTCTTAAATTGCTTAAATACTAAAATAACTTTCTCTTAGATTACTATTTGAAATTTTTAGCATATTATCTGAGAATATACTCATCCTCTTCTCAGTTATCTTTATTGACTTTTATTTATTTATCTTCTTGTTAACGCCAGAATCTATATTAGGATGAGTGGTGATCTCCTGGGAAAAAGAAAGGATTAGGGATGCTTTTGGCTTTTGATAAAAATAATTTTCTTTTTCACCATAAGAAGAGAGAGTTATCAAGTGAATATCATTCAACGGTAGGTTTAAGGATATGGTTCTTGCTTCCTTAAAGGTTGATCTTAGAAACTCCCATTAACATTTGGTTGAAGTTGTATTTTATTTGCTAACCTTTAATTCTCCTCACTTTATCTCCAATTTTAATCCACCTCATCAATTTAACATTTAATACATTGTGAGTTCAAAAAAATGCCACCTCGTTATAATTGTTAAAATTGCATGATAAAATGCCCCTTTATATGTTTTCTAATGAAACAACCTTCACAAGCTTGAAAGCCAATTACCCCATGTTTATTAGCTTTGACACCTAATTGCTTCGTATTTTAAGCTCTAACAAGATTTAAAAAAAAAAAAAGTTCCACTTTTATCTTTGCAACTTTATAACTGAAAAAGAAAGAAATTGTCAAAAAAAAAAAAAAACTCATTGTCCCCAAATATATCTTATAAGACTTAAATTCTTATCATACACCAAATACCTACCAAGAACTTGTGTTTGATAAAATCTACAAGAATTTTGAAGATTCAACCATTTAAGAGCTTGTACAAATATATATATATATATATATATATATATATATATATATATAGCAATGGACTAAAAAATAGACTTTTCCTTGATTTTTTTTTTAGTGAAAGAGTTTTAAGTTTTATCACTAGTTTTGGGAGTTTGGACAGAAAAAAAAAATTGAAAGAAAAGAAAAGTTGTGGTTTAGGATTTTAGGGAAAAAAGGGAATGAATTTATATGTGTGTGTGTGTGTGTGTGTGAGATTAAATTTTTGTTTAATAGTCATTTATGAAAAGAATTAATAATTTGAAAAATTGTTCAGGAGATAAAATTTTTTTCAACTCACAATGTTTTAAATATTAAATTGATAAAGTGGATTGGAACCGAGGATATAGTGAGAATAATTAAAGGTTAAAGGATAAATTGCTACTTTGACCAAACATTAAGATTTGTTAAGTTCTAATTTTGTAGAACTTCAATGTTGCTTCGGCTGGCTGTTGCAAAGAACCTAGTATATTATATTAATCTTGCAACTTGATCGATCGGGTCTAATGCAAATGTGGCCTTTGAAACATATGATCGAAATCTTAGTGGGCAGACAAGTATTACTGTGCATAAGCAAAATGTGATCAAGATTAAGACGATCGAGCCAGTATCGAATTGATGTTGGCCACTTTCATTTGCACCTGGTCAGGATCCACATTACAACTCGGTATATGGTATAAGACAATTGGAACAAAAGGTCCAGTCGCGTATATTTATTCTCCTTGTCTTTTCATAGGTATCATCTTATAGTGAAAGCAAAGCTATAATACTTTTCAATCAAAGAAATTAATCACTGTTTTCATTGACAAATATGACAAATATGCTTGAAGGAGTATCAAAATTTATTTTGTTCTCTTTCGTCTAAAATCCATTTTCTTCACGATAATAAGAGAACATACAACTGCAATTTAACAACTTACCAGTAAAATTTGAATGCAAGAACCTTTTAAGTTTGAGAAGTTCTCGGTTATTTCAAAAAAAAAATAATTTAAGTTAACAAGATTGAATCTAGTTCTATTGCTTTTCTTCAGAAAAGGGGAGGGGAAAAAAAAAGGGGCAAGATGGAGCAAGATTTTGTGTGGTCGTCATTAGTCGCCTGTTTCCTGTGTAAATGCCGGAGTGATGGCATGCGTAAACTCCTTTTCAGATATGATGATAGTCTGATAAGAATTATCACCTTTTCGAGTGTATATAGAATAGTTAAGCAGATGCAATATATCCTTTGTTTGTCTGTGTTCGCTGAACGTAATGTAAAGTAATAAGATTTTTTTTTAATGGCCAAATGACCCATGTTATTGATCCATAATCATGATGTCTTCATACTAGCAAAGGTGTATGTGTATGAATTGTATTATCAAATTGGAAAAGGAGACAAGAAAGGTGGATGTGTATGAATTGTATCATCAAATTGAGAATGGAGACAAGAATGTCTTTTTAATTCCATATCAGAAGAAAAAAAATTGTTCTTTCACCTTTCAGTGGCAGATGCAAATCAAAATCAAGCTTCTCATTATTGCAAGTCAAGTTTTATGATAATGCAGATTAGATGCTTACCTATGGGTATATTTCTGTCACATTTCTTAAAAAAATCCAAGAGAAATTCAAATTTACGTGTTGTCATCCATTAAACTCGAAAAAATATTTCTTAAATGGATGAAGTAATCTCAGAAAGAAATCCTAGAAAAGACAAGATGTCTAAGTAGTTGTTTTATCTGTGAATTAAAATAGCTTAATCTTCAGAATTCATCCCTCGCTAAGAAGTATACAAAAATGTTGTTAGCACAAAATGATTGAACACGACTTCCACCTTTATGCTTATCTTCTTTGCTATCTCCTACACGCTTTCCATCCCCACCACCACCAAACAATTATGTGTCTACCATCTGTACCAATTATACATGGTTTTCGTGATGCTTGCGGTACATATTGCATAGACATCACGTTTGACGATGCGATGTCGACACTAGGAGAAGGTTTGAATTTTCAATAGATGTAATGCATCAGATATATATACATATATTTTTTTGAGAGACGTAATACATCAGATTTAGAAGAATAGACAGTAATACCTTAAGAAAAAGAATGGAAGAGTTCTCATAAACTTGAATTTTCTTTAATAATCAGCAACGGTTCTCACCCATTCCTAAAGAGCCTAGCTGAGTTTGTGGGGTAAGGGGAGGGAACGGGAGGGAGATAACTTCACCTCAGATTCCAGACTAGCATAGCTAGTGCAGAAATTTTCGCTATCTGGATTTTTTAACCTGGCAAGGGAAAACAATGATCGTTTAGTTTTTGTGCCATATTGACAACTAACTTCATTTCTTAATTTACCTTTGTCCCTGTGTGTTTAACTGTTGGGTGTAATAATAAGTCATGCAAGACCATCGTAAGAAACTGTCAAACCTTCTCTCTGAAAACTTTTAAGGGTTGCGTTTTAACTATCAAAATCTGTAATTTCAAGTGCAAAGGCAATGAAACATGACCGTAGCATGATGAAACTCAACTTAATGCTCCGCTGTATGCGAGTCTATATGTCAACGGAGGGATTCACAATTAAACAAGAGTCGAAAAGTTGAATTAGTCCAACCAGAGACATCGCCAATGCAAAATCTCAATTTTCATATATTCCTCTCTTTATAACATGAGATATTTGGGCAAACTCTTAAACAGAAAATTCTTACATGAACACGTTACATTACTTCACTTGAGGATCTCGTAGTCTAAAATAGAGTTACGTAAATATTCTTACATCACTCCACATCATTTTCTTTCTTACATCACTTCATATCATTATGTTTACCTGACTCTATGTTAGACTATGAGATTCACAGGTAAAGTCGTGAATCTGGTCCATATAAGAATTTCCCTCTTAAACCATTATTCACTTCTTGCTTCTCTTTAACCACTACCGCAGGCTAGAGATCATGGGGAGATTCTACAGTTCAGTTGCGGATCATGGGGAGATTCTACAGTTCCGTTGCGCTATTGTACTGTGATAAACGAAAAAAGGTCTTTACTAATGACGTTCAAATGTATTTAAACCATAACGAGTTCGAGATCCTTCTCCCCTTAGGAGCAAGTGGAAGAGTTTATAGTGCTTTTCCCAGCTAGTAAGGAGGGTAAAGCGCTGTCGTGGTAACAGATAGGGAGTTGCTTCTCTTCAAAGCATTTTTATGCCGATCGAGCCGCTTGTCCGGTTCTCCTGGATTTTCATGATCCAGCCAGCTGTCTAGAATATCCTTATTTTTCGAGTATAGCATTATCTCGACGTTGACAGATAAAAGTTCGTGCTTATTTAATCGTTCTAATGACATGTACGACATTGTAATAAGAATCAAGATCAAAGATTCCAAGTAGTATCTCGAACTGTCCTGAGGATTCCACACGTTGTTATAACATACTAATGTCGATGGAAATTTGATCACAAAATTTATTTTCCACTATTATTGACTAAAATTAATCGACATGCAAAATTTTTTATTTCCATAATTCCTAATTTTCATAATTTTTCATTAAATTTTTTTCGCACGATATTGATTCGACTTATGTAGAAAGGTGATTATTTGTGACTCACACAGTGAGTTTGAACAATGATAAGCGTAACTTTGCTGGCAAGAGACTGAAATTACAATTTAGGGACCTGAAATGTTTAAGTTTATTTAGGCAGCTGACTTTAGATGGAGTTGAGTAAAACTTGCGTGACTTCCAAATAACAAGTAGATATGGTTTAATTTTGAATATTAACATCAGTTTCTTCGTTCCTGGTGTGCTATTTCTTCTTTTCCCTGGATGACAATCGAGTCAAAAACTCAAAAAAGAAAATATTGAAAAGATATGCATTCCGAGATCAAAATATTTTTTTGGCAAAAATGCAAATAATAGGACCAATTTGGTCCAACATTGCCAATTTGGTCCAACATTACGAAATTATTGATAATCAGGATTTGCAAGTACATGCTTAAACATCAAATTTAACGTGTACACACACTAAATACGGAAAATTCTTATGTGAATCAGATCCACGGGCCCACCTGTGGACTTTATAATTTAAAAGAGTGCCAAGTAAGCACGTTGATGTACAAAAATAATGTAAAATAATATAAGGATGATTATATAGGTTTATTTTAAACCAAAAAATCCACAAGTAAAATCGTGGATCGAGTTCATTTAAGAATTTTTTGTTATCCTCACCCAGTTTCCTAGATTGATGCAAAATATCATCACTGTTAGTTTGGGTGTACAATGTTTTACTCTTGAATATTTACCCAAGGAACAAAAAAATTTTTTCTTCATTTCTCTTTCGTCGTTTCTTTCTAACTTGATTTTGGATCTAAAACGTGGTTTATGATCTGCTGGACTTTATCTTTCTTTTTTTTTCCCCCATTTTACTTTGTACAATTTCAAACAATTCATCTCATTAACAATGAACTGTGCGTTCACTACAAACAAGGGAATTTTAGAAGAAGTTGAATTTAGGCAACAAAGTCAAGTTTTTGATGTTACATTTTCATGATTTCCATGTAAAAATTAGGCTGACCAAACAGCATTAACTGGTGTGATGTGCACATATTTCAAATTCGAAGCGGATTGCTTATGAAAGTCCTTTGCTTTTAAGTCCTGCTCTCAGTTTGGGTTGAGTAGGTTGGGTTCCCTTCTCCTTTCCCTGAATTGTCAAAAAAAAAAAACTCAAATACGCGAGTCTCATTCAGTTCTCGGACAAAAAACTATGACTAAAATCCTAAACAAAAGATACTTCTGTTTGGGATTCGGGATGACTTTATCTGCTGGATATTTTTCATTTTTGGCTGAAATTTGAAAACTGGGTACAACCTCCAAGGCCCACCAAGATTGTGGTCTATATTCCGAGCACGTTATAAAATATGCTTCTGCTTTCAAAGTCAACAGGAATAGGCACATGGGCCAGGGCCAGGGCCATTTTTGCCACATTTGGACACCAAGGAGCGCCCATAACTGAGCCTAAGCCTTGGACAATCTTGCCGATATTCTGGACCTAGATCTCTACGTCTTTGTTTGTTTCTTCTTTTTTTGTCATTCTCTTCATTGAATTTGAAGCGGAATTTGGAAAAAGAAATTAAAATCTTCACCTAGCATTCGATACCCCTAACTTCTTAACAAATACATAAATTATAAAACCTCCTATAATTTTCTTGAAATTTCATCATGTTACCATGAAAATAAGTTTTGTTATGTCAAAAACAAAATATAAGAGTATTGATTCTTTCAATTGTTTTTTTTTTTTTTTTGCCTAATTTACCCGTCAAATCTTGGTCCATTAGCATCCAAGATCTATCATCACATGATGAAAGATGAATGGCCCCAGATCCTAGACCTAGCTAAACTACAAATTTCTACACCAACTGGACAGATATGGTCGCATTTGCTTGCAGACTTATGTCCTCTTACTCCCTTGTCTATTTTCACCAATCAAAACACTTCAATCGATCCCTGATCAAGATAATCCACGCTACTCTACCATGAACCAAACAGGAAGTTATAGCGGTCAACAAGGGTTCATGAGGTGGGGTCAAAAACGCAATCGTCGCAGGCCCTAGTCAATGTTTGGTTGGAGGCTACAACTTGTAAAGAACACGGGAGTCAACTGATTTGACTGCTTCCAACTTCTTCCCTAAAAAGTCCAAATTATATGCTCTCGTGTTGTGTCGGCTTTGAAAGACTACGAATTTAGTCATGTACATAACTAAGAAGAAGCAAAAAAAGAGGTGGAGAAATTGATGGATCTTGAACTATAAGAGCGGCAAGAAATTTGGACGTTGTTATTTTCAGTTGAATTTAGAGAACTTTTGTGACATGTAATTTTCAACAGTCTTGAAGGTAGTTTTTACTTACATTTTACGAATTATTGATTTCTACTCCCGGATGGTAATTCCCTAATGAGTAGCACACCTTCAGAGTCGTTACGACAATAAAGAAAAATTGAAACCGGATGTGAATCTTACCTCTACAGGGTAACAACTAATGAGCAAGCAATGGAGATCTCATTAGCCACTGCTGCTGAATCCAAAGGCAATGACATGAATTTTTTAACTCGATCTCCATACCCTTCTGTTCTACTGTCTTTGTGATCAACTATAACCTAAAAAGACCTTCCACCAATCACTTAAACCGTTCAAACTAGCCCTCAGTTGTCACTCCTACCACCATCGACAAAGCAATAACCTTCCCAAATATCCTTTCCGAATAGACAGTTTGCATGAGAGACCAACACAATCCACCACCCACCAACTTCAAACAAATAAACAAATGTCGTTAATTTCAACTAATTTTCATGAAGTTAAATTAAAATTGTCCTTTCCTGGCTTTCTAAGCAAGACACTAACAACTAATCATCCTTAAATTTATCCAACTAAAAAAGAAAAACCCTTTTCCCGTACAAATAGACAAAAACATCCTTACAAATTAAAGCAAGACAAGGTTTAGTTGCACTTGAGACTAAGAAACCTACAGTCATACTAAGTAGTGAAGAAGTGCTAATAATAAAAAGTAGTGAAATCGAAAAAATAAGAGTTAGAACCATGTTTTTTGTTTTGTTCGGTAGCTGTTGTCCGCAGCATCCTATTTTGAATCTTAGCTCCCTCCATCCTTTTTTCCACACTTAAATTAAATTCCCTCAATTTTCACACCGCCAAACAACCACCCCATTTTAGTTTAATGAATATAAACTTTTACAAATAATTTCAATCTTTTCTACACATATATAGTAACAATACTAGCATTGCTATAAGTTAGGACTTGTAGTATTTCACCCTCTACCGCGACAATGGCGGGGACGTCAAGGTCGTTGCAAATGCCCAAGAGATGGAAAGACAAAGAAACCAGCCCTGAACGAACCAAAGTCTGGATTGAACCGCCCAACACTAAGCTCAAGTCCTCCGACCGACGGGTGCCGGTTATCTATTATCTCTCCAGAAGTGGGCAGCTGGAACATCCTCATTTCATGGAGGTCCCTCTTTCCTCCCCTGATGCCCTCTATCTCAAAGGTTACTACCAAAATTTCTTACACCAAAGTTCAATATGTTTTTGTTTTTTTTTTTCTAAGTAAATTTTTGGTCTACAGATGTAATCAAACGTTTGAATGTTCTCCGAGGTAAAGGAATGGCTTCAATGTACTCCTGGTCCTGCAAACGGTGTGCATACAATCTTTTCTTTATCCCATTTGTATACAACAAATTATTTTACAATTTATTAAATTTTTTTAATTTGTTGCGAATTCAGAAGTTACAAGAATGGATATGTTTGGCATGATTTATCGGAGAACGATTATGTATATCCAGCTCATGGACAAGAGTATATTCTCAAAGGATCGGAGATTTTGGAAGGCGGCGCGTTGTTTGCATCGAAATCGGATGAAACAGTATCGTCGACGGCGAAATTACCGGCGCCGGCGGAGAGTCGAGTGCGGGTGCACAGCGAGGAATTTCCGGTGGTTAAAGTTCAACGGAGGCGAAACCAGTCCTGGAGCTCCTTTGACCTCCAAGAGTACAAAGTTTACACTGGGGAGTCCGTCTCACGCGCCGCCGCCAACGCGTCCACCCAAACTGACGATAAACGACGTCGCCGCCGAGCCGTTAGAGAAACTGAGGAAGCAATTAATGAAGGAGAAACGGAGGGGAAAAGGAAAGAAGAGCCGCCTCAGTGGATCATTAGTAGTGATGAGATCACCGAGATCTCACCTCCACCGTCCGATTCAAGTCCCGAAACGCTGGAGACTTTGATGAAAGCCGACGGTAGGATAATCCTACGGTCAGAAGCGGGCAACGAAGATCTGACGCCTAATAGTATTCCTCCAACAACCGGAAGGGGCAAAGCGTCATCGGTTTTGATGCACTTGCTATCCTGTGGGTCGCTTGGGTTTAAAGCCTGTGGGCCCGGCCAGGGAAAGGAAAATGGATTTTCTCTAATTTCTCACTACAAGGTGAGGTTGCCACGTGGTGGGGGGTCGAATCACGTGGGGAAGGACGCAGAGACGGAAAGCGTAGGGAGCTTGGCCTCCGGGTTTGGAGGGAGGGTAAAACTGGAAGATAAGGAGTATTTTAGTGGCAGCTTGATAGAGACAAAGAAGGCCGAATTTCCAACTCTAAAGAGATCTTCTTCTTACAATGCAGATCGGTGAGTAGTAATTTTCGTATGGGATTGTGCAAAATGGTTGTTAGCAATACTTTTTATTTATTAATTTTGTTGGTTTTTGTTTTTGTCATTATTTATTTGGACTCATGGTTCCCTAGACATTTGACTTACGTGAAGTATTTTCACAAATCACACCATATACCTAATCTCTATCATCCATTTATAATCAAACTAATCTATGCGTAAGTAGAATAGTTGAATTCCTTGCTCAATGTTTTTGGTATCTAATTATATTTAATAGGTAACTGCAAAATATCAATGTGAAATTATATCGTATCATACTGATATCTATATTATATTTTATAAGTAATTGTAAAATATCAATGTGAAATTTTATCCTATCATACAACATAGTTGATATTAAACACAATTGAAAATGTCAAAAATTAGACATAAGTGAATATTGGATGGTAAAATAATCTCTAACTTTCTAAAGAAGAGCTTGTCTATCAAGTGAATTGGGTACTCGACAATAAAAGGATTTGAATTTTCTTCTTCTTGAAGAGGTGGAGTTAGGAAAAGTTTCTAAATGTAGGGTTAATAGATATGGATTTACATATTAAAATGGTAAATTGTGTCTAGGTAGTATTAAAAAAGTCTTGCTTTCAAAACAAGTAAAGTGCTCTATTCAAATGAAAATTGCAGGTGACATGCCCAATTCAGAGTTTCTTCTGCTTAAATTATTTCTTGTCTTTGGAAACTGGAAAGATCGAATATATTCTATGTTGGTAGGTACTGTCTTTGTTCACTTCAGCAAGGAAAATTGTACAGTTTTCTACTAGTGGGAAAAGGGTACATCGCAGTTTCACCTTATACTGTAAAAATTTTGAAATGAATTTCTTTCATCTACAAGATTCTCAGTCAAGGACTTGGATTTTCTGAGGGCCTTTATTGGTCCTGCAACTGCAAGTTTACTTGCTATGATGCTCTGTCTGAGCTTTTCGCAATGAGTGAATCTCTGGACAGCTAGTACTTTTCACTGGAAAGGAAAAAAACAAATGAAACTCGCTTCGCCATTATTTGGTCTGGTACAAGGTCTTTATTATCAAATTGCCGTCTGAAGTTCACATTCATTGCCTTTACTCCTCTCCGTCCGTCCAAGAAACACAGTAGCCTCCATTTCTGCACCTTATGAGGATCATATGGAGATTTTTACAGTTGGACAATGTTATGGGCTTCATTTATTAGTAGGAGAACAATCAAGAAAAGCTCCCTCACAAGTCATACCTTACTCAGTGCGTAGTAGCACTTCAAAATCTTTTTCACGTGGGTGATCGTTCTTTCTTGAACTAAGCAAAACCTCTCATGAGATACTCCCCAATATGATTTTTGTACAATGCACGAGTTTTATAGGTGATTATTCAACTTACCGCGTCAATTAGTTAAAAAGAATAACAGTTAACCAATAAATCCTTCTGTTTAAGTTGAAGTACATGTGATTTTCGTACTGTTAATTAGTCTTCTTAACTATGTAATAATTTGTCCACAGGAGCTCTCAACTGGAACTGGCCGAAGTCCAAGAGATTGAGAGAGGCAGGGGAAATTGCATACCGAGTAGGCAAAAGGCTACTACTCTATCCACGAGAAAGGAAAGCAGCAATGACTTCTCTTGCAGTAGCAATAGTAGTACTAGTAGTACTCTCACTTCCTGTAGTAGTCAACATGGTAGCAAAAGAATAGTGGTCCAACCTTAGATTTTGAATCCGTCTTCATTAATTAACTTGAGCTTTCGTAATTTTCTCTGCTTCTGTTTCATATATATCGTATTAGGTTGTAAATTTTTACTGTTACTTATTTTGTATCCTAGACCCGTGACTCTAGAAGAAATCTTACTCCTATATAAATATAACTTGAAGTTGTTGTGATTGCCGATTAACAGTGGGATGCCAGTTGAAGAAAAGGAAAATGTTTTATATTTCATCTTAAATTCCAATTCCTCAGTAGCAGACTGATGTAATATTTTTGAGGAAATGGAACGTTGATATCCAAAACTAAGCGTTGACTTGCAAGTCACGCCACGCTCAGATTCAGGCACTTACTTTGAAAGGCAAAAGTGGGACTTTCAGGATTTTTCTAATAGTTCTTCTCTTCAAGAATAACTGGTGTTGGTGACTGGAGGAAATTTGGAGGAGTTTTGCATTTCCATGGACCTTGATTTTGCATTATACGGAGTGTTGACGCTCCATATTTATGGAGTGTTAGTAGGAGATGTTAGTATGGAGTGTTAACCTTTTAGATTTGGAACAAATTTATGGCAACCTGTGGATGCCCATTAATCGATGATCAACATCTGACTTCCTGCTTCCTGCTAAAACTCGCAAACGTCAAACAGCGTATTTTCTAATCACCAGATTCAGAACTTGGAATTTGAGCCTGTTTTGATGGGATGGAAATCGGATGTGAAACTCAGAACCAGTCAATTTATCCAAATTCTGCTTCTTTTCTCGTTTTTATTAAGCATCACTTCTTTTTGACTTTGAAGCCAATGCGGTTTCAGACTTCCAGTAAACTCATTGGTTCTTTTTTTTTTTTCAATTGCCATGTGAGTTGCATTCTTCTTTTTTGGGCATTCTTCCTAATCAATATAGTTATGTTATATTTCCTGATGTTAAATGGCATTTTAAATTTAAAGAACTACTTGTTACTTGACAAATGTTTATTAAGAAGACATGAATAATCAGAATTGACTATTGAGAAGTTAATCATCTTCCTGATAACGTTTCAATTTGTACTTTTATTGGGGTCAATCTTCCAATTCATAATTTGCTAATAACGGAAGAAATTATAAGCCAAAAATTCAATTAGGAAATGTATTTTACATGCACGCAATCCAGTGTTGGACTAACTTTTAAATTATTATACCATGTTCAGCAACATGTATGCATTCTATGGAAGACAATCATTTAAAAGTGAGGTCCGGTAGTGGACCATGTCCTTAAAACTATTTTCCATACTTTTGAGCTACATCCAAACAAAAAGAAAAATACTTTAGGTTTCAGTCTTAAAAGTCGAGCAATTATGCGTTCAAAACAATGATTCAATTGCAAACATTGAGACACATTCAAAATAGCTGAAAAACAGAGAAAGAGAAAAAAAATAACATTATTAGTTACAGGAAAGAAATTTTATTTTAAACGTTTAATAAATGGCCACAATCATAACATTAAAAAAAAAAAAAAGAAGGAAAAGAAAAAAAAATTAAACAAGTCATAAAAGTATATTTGTATTGTACTAAACAAAGCACCCCGCCCAAGGCTAATTTAAATTGAGAAGAAAACCCCCCGAGCCCTTCTCGGTTTCAGGGCCGTCATATGATTCCAGACCGTTTTTGCTCAACGCGGATTTCTATCGGACCGCCTATCTTGGGCAGTATATGGGCTCTCAATTAATTTTCAGGCGATGTTTCGGGCCTCTCATCATCGTTTACTTGCTTTCACGTTGGTCTCTAGTCCATCTCCGGCAGGGCCTTTCGTCAACGTTTAGTCGCATTCTTGTTGGTCTTTAGGCCTCTATTAAACCCAAAACAAAAAGAATTTTGCACTAGTCTCAATCGAATCCTTCCAAAATAAAGACTCGATTATTATTACAAAAAAAAACAAAGGAAGAGAACAAACTTTTTCTCTTTGAAGTTCGTATAGAGTATTTGTTCAGCTTACAGCGGTTATACTTTAGTGGGCTGGAAGTTCCTTTGAACTGAGCCAATTGCCTAAGTGGATAATTGCAAAGACATGTCCATTTGAGATCTGTTTGTGCTACATATTTCAAATTAACACAGCGGCCCAATGCCTGTATGATTGCTCCGTGAGGAATTTGCACCTGTTTTGAACTTTGTGACGTGATCCATTAAACTATAGGATGGGCCTGATCTGCTCCATTGTATATCAACATTTTTGTAGTGGTTATTAGTAAATTCAAGGCTTTGCCAAAAGTACACAGATTTGAAGTGTGATTGTCCTATATATGCAAATATATAAGTGTCACCTTAATGTAGAAGTTAAGTCACATGACTTGCTTAGAAGTTGAATAAAACTGTTTTCCTCCAAATAATGACATGCCCAAATGCTAAATCATTAGATGGGCATAACAAAAATTGACGATAACAACATAAAAAGAGAAAACAGGTAAGCATGTTTAGTCTTCCTTTTTAAAATGCTTATCTGTTTAATTAGTATTCCAAGGATACCACATTTATTTTCCAATCTTTCAGTTAAAGGCTCCATCATTACCTACTTTTTCACCTTTGAAGCCTTTAGATTCTTACATTTAAAGCCATCATTTGTACTTATGACATAGTAAAATGCATATTTCGTTGCAAATATTCATGTTTAGAAATTTGTGTTCGTTTTAGTATCTTTTGAATGTGATTATTTCTCGTAGATAGTCATTGTAATTGCATCTTTTTCTGAGCACAATTAATTCACAATATTATTTGTCTGAAAAAGAATTCATAATAAAGCAAAAATCCTTGTAAGCAATTTGAGAGCTAACTTTTAATGAAAGCACTTACCTTTTCATAACAGTTGAATTGGACTTTTATGCAAGTGATGTTCTCATTTCTCTGTATTCTACATGTTTTGATAGACAGCATGAAATTTCAAAATGAATTGTGGCATCACAGCTGTGCAAGAAAATGCATATGCAGTGTAGAGTCTTCCATGGTTCAACAATTTATACTAAAAATGAACCAAGTAATGTAAATCAAGCAAGACAAAATATAGAATATAGGATTTATATCTATATCTTTATAAATTCTCGTTATCCAAGGCATTAACACTATGCCCATCTGTACTGTAACTTTATAAATCACTTTTGACTCCAATGTTGCAATAAAGCAAAAGTATATATGTCAAGTTACAAAGTATATGATGTATTTCCTATTATCAAAAAAACCGTAATCTAAGTAAAAAAAAAAAAAAAAAAATCTTTTAATAGAATAAAAAATGTAGGGAATCTAAGGTAACTAAGTAAATTATGTGAAAGATTGTATATTTAAACACCCACCACAAACTTTAACTCAGTACCAATAAAAACAATATGGCATATAACATAGTAATCAAACGTTTGTAAATGTTACGCTTCGCATCACTAATTTGGTCTCAAGAGCCAACGAGGGCTGGATTTAGCGGTGGAAAAAATCAAGTTTGAGACTTCCATTTAAAACAACATGTAGGTTACTGTGTACTTATGACGTTGTCAATTAACAAAAGAAAAGGGGAAAAGAAAAATATGAAGGAAACAAAAATTTTCATGATCCTTCATTGACTTCATATTATGGAGTCAAAGTTCGTTGTTTAGTGTCTTGGATATTACTTGTTTGGATGATTATAATCATTATTCCCACCTCATGAAATCCTTTCTCTTACTAATTTCTAATTATGATCCTAATATGCAAATACAAGTATGATTTTTGTATATTATATAGCTCTTATTACGATACGATACAGTATAGTAACAAAATAATAATAATTCACCAATAACGTTTAAATAATAGCAAAAAAAATAATTCACTAATAACATTTAAATGACTAAACATTAAAGACAAAATATATTTAACTCACCTAGTATTATCAGCATAATAATATTCCTTCCTACCTTTTTCTGGGAATTGATGGCATCATATTCAACAATTAAATTGGCTACTATACTTTAACATTCCCTTATATAGTCTTTAATTACTTTTCAATTTCCTATCTTTCTTGTTTGTTTGGTACCGCCATAGATACTACAAATCAAATTAGAACAGTCTTAGTATTAATACTTATCTATGAATATTATCCATTTAGATCTAATACTAACAAATGCACCGTTATTTAATAAGAATAATAGAGTAGTATTTATATGGTAGAAAAAGCTCGCTAGTCTCCTCCTTTGCTTTCCCTCATTCCCTGTGTGCGTGAATTTTGTTTAGCTTGCAAGCAGCCCACGACCAATGTCAATGTCTAAGCCTTTATATATTTATTCCTACATTGTCCTAAACCAACAACAATAATCCCAAGTAAGTTTTCAAGTTTCCTCATCCCTTAATCATCATAGTACTTAACATATGCATCTCTCAATCTGGTGTATACTTGTGCCTATTTTGCTCTCAAGTCTTGGTTGTTATGAAATTTGCATGTTTTTCAAGAACCAAAACAGAAAAAGGCAAACGAGGAGTAGTCAGAAGCAGCCAGAATATTGACACACGGCAGCTATTCTTTTCTGTAACTGATACGTATGCATCCATCCCACTTTAATTTGTACAGCTCTGCATGTCTTGTTTGTGATCTCAGTCGGTTGAAGATGTTAATTTCTGGCTGTGCAATAAATGGGCATCCCTTTTTTTCTGGGGTTGAATTAAATTTGCTGCCATTCTTTTCTGCAGTTTTTGGACTTTGGAGGCCAGTGGGATTTTTGGGATTTTGTTCAATTGTTTTATTTGTGCTCATGGGTCCTGTAAGAGGCCAGAAGAAGAGGAAGAAGGTAGACAAGAAAATGGAACCGAGCAATATGGCTTCTGGGTCTTCAGAGGAGGCCTCTGCTGATTGGTTTGATGCTTTAGCCAAGAAGATTGCCAGTATGTTCCAATTTCAATTTTGTTATCAGTTCAAATATATTGCTAACTCTTTTGCAATGTTTGTTTGTTGGTTTTGGTTTTGTTACTTTGGTGAGGCATGTTGGTTTTGCTTGTTCTTGCGATCACTTGTGATATACTTCAGTTTATCCATGTATAATTGGATTGTGATTTCTTGGTTGAATTTGAATGGGGTAATTTGATTGACTTGTGATTTATTTACCACTGCAGTTATATGTCATTGCTCCAGGGATGCATTTTTCACTGCTCTAAGAAAGATCCCTAATTTGTTTGTCTTTATAAATATTGAGTAATCCCCATTATTTGTTTTACCAATTATGATCCATGCCGTGAGAAAGAGCAGATATATTGTTTTGGTTATTATGTGCCAATTAGCTACAAAAGAAGACGTGGTGGAAGCCTGGCAATGGTTAGTATCTCATGAAGTCTGGTTGCTTTTGTTAGTTCTGTTCCTTTCAGTAGAACAAGAAATCATTTGCTCAAACATTTGATAACCATTGAATAATTTGTGGTGTGTGGATCTTTTCTTCCCCTCTGTCCAATAAGGATATTGGCATTGACTTAGTTCTCATACTCCAAATTTAGACTGTCTTCGTACTTCATGTCATCATCATTTACTGTTTTCCTTTAGCTACTAAAGTGTGTTAACAAGTTGACCAGAAGTTTTAATAAAGAAGATATGCTTCCATTCCTCACCATTTTACTGGAATGACCTTGTACCAGGCAGGTAAGTTTTGCTTCAGATATCAGACTTCTAGCCTGTAGTATTATGCATTCTTTGATAATGGACTATAAGTAGGATTGAAATCATTTCACTCTAATGAGGAATCTCTGTATATCCCAAGTGGTTTTGTTTAAATTGCTGTTTAGGCTAGATAAATGTGGTGTTATGGAAAAGGAACCAAGGCATTTTTGAGGCTTGGAGAATGTCTTGGTATGTGAACTGGATTTTTGACATGGGAGGATGGAATTTGATAAGAATTCATATGTGCATGTTGTTGTCTGGAAATTTTTTTCTCTTTTCTGCAATTGAAAAAAAATCTAGTCAGAAGGTCAAATTGATCTGAAAGAAATTCACTCTCAAATAAAGCTAAAAACTTTGCCCTGTAAGTTGACAAATCATAAAAGCAGGTGCAGAATATCAGTATAAGCAGGGTCAAAGTAACTTAATCCCATGCTTTGGTTCTCTGCATATAATGTTGTTTACATCTTAATCACATAATCGCTTCTGTGATTGGATCTACTTTAGCCAATAATTGAGATTATTGCTAAGCTTAAACTCAAGCCTTTTGAGTTTGGTTTCTAGTCTTCTCATTCATGGTTGGCATGTCAACATGGCTGATATGCCCATTTCAAGAAGACTACACATCATCGGGAAGGGTATCTCCCCAGTTATTTCTGGATCCAAGACAATGGACAACTCAATCTATACTTCTTGGAAACAATCATGTTTCTCGGTTGTCATCCCAAAACTCTAAGACTATAGTTTTAGTGGTCAAGGACTTGGACCCTGTGGCTTGAGCTGTCAAAAGATAAACAGAATCCTATTTAAGCTTCAGTGCAATTTTAGAGATTCCGTTTTCCCACCTGAATACATAGTCTAGGTCCGCATTCTTTCAATTATTGACCCGTCGCTTTGTTTTGTTGATGCTACCATCGATGTATGTATGTGCTTAGCTGTGGGATAAACCAGAACCACTTAAGAAGGTAGTGGCTTTTGAATGCGAAAGAAAGGCAGAAACCCTACATTCACACTGCATGCATGCAAGAATATGTAATACTTGCTTACTTGAGTTCTAAAAGTACTGATTTCCTGATATGCTAGTACACAGGATTTCAACTCACATTTCTATTTTAATCAACCGTCTCACTCACACTTTCCTGTCGATTCTGGAAAATTTGTTACTGTAACAAACTAAACCAATGTGCTCTTTCCCTTCATGGTTTGGTACTCAAATTTCTCCCTTTTTACAGCTCTAGCTGGGCTGCAGACCCATATAGTGTTCATGCTGTATAGGTTTTTAACATGTCTGATTTCTTACAGAAATATCAACTTAATCCTTGTCTTTATATATCCTCCTTATGGTAATGTTGTCTCTTATACAGCGTGTCAAGTCTATTATGTGAGTTTCTGAAACCTTGTCATTGTTGTTTTATGTGCCTAATGCTTAACGACTCATGTTGCTGTTGACTATTGTTTCTTTCTCCTTAGTTATTTTATTAATGTGCTTGCTTCATCTTGGTATTGGAATAGACTTACTGATCTACGTTGGAACACAAAGTGGAAAAATACAAAGGAAAGAACAATCAAATAAAGAGTGTTCTTGTTTACTTCCTCCATTACATGAAAATATCAAGGCTGCAGTTTGCTCTCTTGATATTCTTGTTTTCTTTCTCCTTTCATCAATTACAATCTTCCTCTTCAAATAAAAATGAAGTCATCTTTCTAACGGTGTTTTTGATTGTACTAATCTAAGATCAAATTGAACTCTCTCTCTCTCCCTCTCTCTCTCTCTCTCTCTCTCAAGCACATGTACACACTCACCAACACATTATTGTATTGCAATTCCTATAATAGGATGTTAGATCTCTTAATATGCAAAAGTTCTACATTTCTGTTGGAATTTAAAAATAAAAAAGAAACACGCCAGCTGCTCGGGGAGCAATTATATTGACCATATATCAGAAAAAGGAGTGTTTGCATTGGTTTGAAAATTCCTTTTGGAGTAGAAATGCACACTGTTTTATGTGCCAACTAGAAAGATAAAAGAATGTCAATCTGATAGACACAATTGAGGTTCTACGTTCACTATGGGAAAATCATGATTGATTTCTTCTTGCTGAGAAACGTATATGGTTAGAACACTTGGAACAGACAATGCCTTCTGACATTGGAGATTCATTGGCTTCATCTTGAGGAAAATAGGTGGTTGAGTATTTTCCACAAGTATATGTTTCCATCTCTCCATGTTATTTCATGAATGCATTCTTATGGAAGTTTCGAATGTCTAAATGACGAGTTGAGAATTCATTACAATTTTTCCAGTTTATAAGTTTCCAAATTGAGACTGAGGATTCTTAGATAGAGGTGGAAAGAAAATTAGGTGTCAAAGTGGAGGATCACTGCATAAAGTTGTAGAAGTAAACACTTTTCAGGATGTAAGTCGATGGATAAGAAGAGGGCACTGTTTTATTTGATAAATTTCTTGTTGAGCAGTTGGTACTGTATAAAGTCTCGTGTCCTCATCAGAATGCTAGAGGTACTTCATTGAATGCTGTATATCATACTTGATGTGGCACTAAACATCAGAAAAAACTTCACTTGTTAGATTAGCAACAGGAAGGAAAATGGTGATATAGCAGCTTTCTGAAAGAGGAAATTCTTACCAAGAGACTCGTCAATGAGGGAGTCTCCTTCTATGGTTGCCATGGAAAGCAAAAGCAGGCGACCATGGTACCAAAAGCATGAGGGCCCTTTGCTTTTGGTACCCTTGGCAATTAGGAAGTCAACGAGGAGTCTCTAGATAACAATCTCCCTCCTGGAAGACTGTGGTTTTATTCAACCTTGAAATGTAAAAGGATATCACTTGGATCAGTTTATGCTTCTGTTCTCATTTTACTGAAGAAAAATAGGAATCCAAATTATTTTTGGACTTGCAGGAATTGCATGGGGACACTTCTAAATGACAATGCTCTCTTTCTAGATATTTGAGGTGTAGCATTGAAACTGATTTTGTCAGTAACTTATAGGAAGATTACATGTGATTTAGTTAACCAAAACGACAACTAAAAAGAAAATGCTCTTTCATGAAACAATGGAGCTGATGCATCCTACTAACTATTGTTCTTTCTCAAACATGCATAGCTTCTTAGTTTTTGGAGCTATAGCAGTATTTAGAAAAATTTGGATATAAAAACAATAATATCCACTGAAAGAATGGAAAAGAAGAAAATTGAAGTTTGTTGTATTGTCAATCCATGTCTACCATTTACTTGGGATTCTGTTTCTTCCTGCCGTATGGAAATTACTCATGCATATAATTTTATACAAATTTATGTATAACTTTTAAACAACAAAAACAACATCATCTAAGCCTTTATCCCAATATGTATAGCTTTTGAAAAAAAAAAAAAAAAAAGGCAGTAAATGGAGAACATGTTAGGTTTTTTTTGTTGAGTTGCCACTTCTTTTCTGATACTTATTCAAATCATAGAAGCCTTCTTCTACACTGTTGTGCATCTTTTTTGCATGTTGCGGTAGGATACTGTTTTTGGTTTGGTGTAAATAATATGTCAATACATCTAGCGTGATTAAATAATGAAGTGGCGTGTTTTGCTGTCTCTTCTCATCACAGCCGTCTCTGTCTAACAAATGAAAGGGATGCCTTCTACACACTTATGAAACAGATAACCCTAGAAGCAAACAATCAATGAGACACCAATACCATGCGGAAAGAGGAAGACCAGTGTCTTTTGTCGGATAATGTGTCCAGAATGAAAATAAAAATAAATGAGCATAAACGTTGCGACTATGCTAGAAGACAACTTCAATGTTGGCAATTATTATTGACATGATGGGAGTGGAATTGCCGTTTTGATGAGTTCAAGGACATAAAAGCTAGCTATGTAGAATTACCATTTATTCTCTGAACAGACAGATTGCATTTATAAAATGGACATTCATGCGCATACAGAGCATGCACTCACATTTATTTCTCTTCTGGCCTTTTAAGATGGGATTTGGTTTGGGGTTCCTTTTTTTTGGGGGGGGGGGGGGGGGGTGGTTTTTGGATTTCTAGATTTATTCTTCCCCTTTCAGAAAGTAGCATTCTGCATATTCTCTACCTCATTCCTCTGCCAAATGCATTTCGATTTCCATTTCATGGCTTAAAATGTTGATCCCTCTGTCATAATAGACATATTTATAGTACGTACAGCTTAAGTGCATTCTTTTAGGAATTGCACTTCTACAATTCGGGCATTAATAGAAGTTCTGTGACACCCCAAAATGGAATCATGATCTTAAAATTATGGATCTAATGAAGTTTTGACACCATAATTTCTGAATTATGCTGATCTTTTCTTTTCTGAATTATGATGATTCTTTTTCTTTTTGGTTTTTTGTTTTCTGGTATGCAGGTAATCAAAACTCATCTCCATCGAAGGCCTTGGATACCTTCGAATCTATTTTCAACATGTCTAGAAGAACTTTTGAGTATGTATGTTCACTTGCAAGGGACCACATGATGGTGAAAACACATTTTGCATTTAGCAATGGCAAGCCGATGTCACTATATGATCAAGTTGCATTAGCCTTGAGGAGGCTTAGTTCTGGTAGTTCACTTATTACTATTGGTGACTCATTTGGGACACATCATTCTACAGTCTCTCAAGTGACCTGGAGGTTTGTGGAGGCCATTGAAAGGAAGGGGCGTCAACACATCAGGTGGCCTTCCACAGAAAACGAGCTAATGGATATTAAGTTCAAGTTCGAACAGATTCAAGGCCTTCCAAATTGTTGTGGTGCAATTGACACCACACATATCGTTATGCTGTTGTCCACATCCGAGCCAAGAACTGATCTGTGGCTTGATACAAAGGGGAATCACAGTATGCCTTTGCAAGCAATAGTTGGTCCCAACTTGAAATTCCTGGACATCATCACTGGTTGGCCTGGAATGTTTAATGAAGTGACATTGCTACAGAGTTCAACCTTCTACAGTAAATGTCAGAAAGGAGAGAGGTTAAATGGGAAGAAAGAAAAGCTACTTGAAGAAGCTGACTTACAAGAATATGTAATTGGTGATTCGGCATATCCCTTGCTGCCGTGGCTTTTGACTCCTTTTCAGGGAAAAGAACTCTCACAAGCCAAAGCTGATTTCAATAAGCGTCTCTTTGCAACTCATATCGTGGCACAGAGAGCATTGGCAAGGTTGAAGGACGTGTGGAAGATGATAAATGGAGTGATGTGGAGACCTGACAAGCACAAGCTACCGAGGTTTATTCAAGTATGTTGCATTCTCCATAATATTATCATTGACATGGAGGATGAGGGATTGGATGGATTGCCATTGTCCCAGCAACACGATCCAGGATATGGACAGGAGACCTGCGATTCAGCTGACGTGACTGCCTCAGTTTCGAGAGATAACCTCGCTTTATTCCTTGCCGAGAGAAGGCATCCTTGAACATCTCATGACTTTGATGATTGAAAAGAGGAGGCTGTGGGTGGAAGACTCGTTACAGTGAAGTTAGAAATTCAAATCTGAATATTGGTTTAATAAGTAATTATAAAGTAGTCTACCTGCTGAGCACAATGTGTCAGTCTGTTAGGCAATGACTGCAGGGAAAGAAGTAAAAGTAATTTTTACATAGAAATAAGACATTAAACAACCTTATGCAATTTTGTTTTGTGCTTTGCAATTTTATGAAGGCTGTTATTTTAAATTTAATTTGGTTTTGTAGTTCCTTTAACTCGATTTGCTACTAATTATCTGCGTGGAAAAGGAAGTAGAGTGATTTCTGAAAGCGTCTATTTATTGATGAGGTACTTAAGAAGAGCTCATCTCTTATCGCTTGTGTGATATACTGATATTGCTTTGCCCCGTCTTCAGTGCCCCCTTTCTTTCAACCTCGAACCTCACCCTCTCCTCCTTGCGGAAAAACGAAGGAGAGAACACAGGAGCAACTGAAATAAGAAACTTCTAGCTGCTGTTGTGAAAGGTATCCTATTACAACTAAAATAAGTCTCATGCAGTTTCCTTTAGACATAAAGCTGGTAGCATAGCAAGTTATAAAGGGCAAAGATTTGGTTTGCAATTACAGATCTTTCCCTATTTGGCTACAAGTAAATTCCAATGTTGGCCAATCGACCAGCTCTATCCAGTGATAGCTTGATACAGACACGCAATTGCTATCACTAGGTACAGTAATTATGTTTTAACACGTACTTTTAACCATATATTTGACTCGTTACCTAATCTCAGAGTACTCGCGTCACCGCTAAATTTGAATTGGGATGTCAGAATGACTTTCTCATAGCTGCAACAAGCTATGGTTTTTCGTGTTTTTGTTTTTCACGTACTAAGAACGATAATAGTTGAATGGCCATAAACTCTTAGTAAGAAACATATTGCTTATATCCCTAGAATGCAACCTAAGGGAGAAATGTGCAAATCATGGTTACACATATTACTTCACGAGCTTACAACCATGACTCTGAGTATCAGAAGCTTTTACCCCCAAAAAAAACAAAAAAATGTCAAGGGCAGGGCATATTTCAGCCTTACACATTCAATGAGATAAACGAAGTTTAGACCATCCTGTCCAACTATGTACTAGACAATGATTTAGTTCAACTATACACAACAGCTGCATTCCAGGTACAAGCAACATGAAATCATCTCCAACAGTGTCTTCTTCTGGGTACTGTCTCTGGCTCATGTTTCATCAACTGATAAACAAATACATTTAAAAGTCAGTAGTATTTTTGCAGATTAGCAATCGTATTTAGATGGAACTGTAAGAACACCATATTCAAATATTATGTTTAGTCCACAAAGCATCTTTATCATTTCTTCAGATCCTCACAGGTCTAATCTGAGACATTGTAGATATTTCTTTTTCCTTTTTCTGGTTTAGTCGATTAAAGAAATCATAAAACAGTTACATATTGAGGAAACAATCAAGGATTTGAGGTAGTATTACTTCAAATTTGGGAAAAATGGTTAATGCTAGTTATTAGGATGACATTCTCTGAAGATAGAAACAAATATGAGCATCATAATGCCTACTGACCAGATAATTAATTCACCATATAATGAGCTTGCGAACCAAAGACTTTTATAACAATACAAGTAACATAAATGTCAAAATAAGAGCATCCAAGTACAGCAAAGTACCTTGGTGCACTACATTTTGGTGTGTAGTGATTGTCCCCATTCAAGACTATTATGAATCTTTCGTTCCATTGCTGCTTCACAGAAACTGGAATCTCAATATCAAAGATAAATGGGTTCCTTGCATCCCCTAGAGGACTAGCAAGAACCCAATTTACCTTCACTGGCGGGCTGACAAATGATAAATTTTGAGTACTATTTCTCGCACACTGTTTCTTGCATGAAACAGAGTTCTTCAATCGTGAAAGAAGCAATCATGAGAAAACTCAAGCAATACAACAGCTTTCAGAAACTTAAACCTGACCTTAAGATTGTAAAAGAAGGATTAACCTTAACAAGACGACCCAGTTTTAAATGCCTTGGCAAGTGGTCTGTTCATCTCCTTAATCTCTGCAAGAGCAGCAGATAATGGCATGTATATCTTCTTTTAGTTCTTTTATATACCTCTGAGCAGCTAAGAAGGACCGAAATTTCTGCCCACTTCCTGGTTCATAGTAATACTGGTGCAACAGAACATGTTATATAACTTAATATGAAGCCTAGTACACAACATTTTCCCAGACTATGCATTTACAAGAGCTTCCATCGCTAAAGCACACATGATATCCTTTTTTCCCCTTTTTTCTGCACGCGTAAAACATAGATGGTCATTTGTTTAAAAAATAGCTGGAGAACAGAAACAAAATTAGGCATGGCTTTATTGCAGAAGGGACAGCACCTTATCAGCATACGAGCCATCTCTTCTGGGAACCTCCTCGATGACCCATTTATTAGGAAGAGTACACGTTGAGTTGGCTGCAGTTTTTCCAGAGGCCACAATGGCCAACTGACTTCCACTCATTCTCTCTTCATCAAGTCACATCATCTTGAAAAAGAAATACAAAGAAAAAATCATACGGTGTAAAGACAAATTTTTCATCATCTGCATGCTGCAGTGCCTCTAAAATCAGTAGTGTGAATCAAAATCCTTTGCATTAATTTATTACAATTTACAACTGCAGTTTTTTTAAGAACTAAAATGAAACATTACTGTTAATCTTGGATTTGCCTCTTAATACATGGAAATGTTGTAATAAATACATTGAAAACAATGTTTTAAATATTAAAATATTCAGAACAAAAAACAGAATAAAAATCTGAGTCCCTTCTGTCCCAGCTAATTGAACAGATATTAAGAACGTGTGGCTGCGTCTGGATGAGTGTTTTTTGGGGTGTTTTTTAAAAATATTACTGTAGTTGTTTTAAAGATTTTCCTTGGTTAATGTGTATGTGAGATAAAAAGGTGATTGAAAAACATATGAAGTTTCTGAAAAACAGTAACAAACAAACAAACAAAATTTCCATCCTTCCTGCGTGAGAATGCCCTCATACTTATCTTAGTTCCAGTTCACCATCGCAACAACCACAATCACAAAAATATGGCTTGTGGTTCCAAATTCTGAAAAAATTTTAAGATTAGATTATAATTCAAAATGGTAGATGTCTTAACTATTTATCATATTATTGCTCCATCACATAACCTGAATTCCGATCATTTTAAGCATAATGAATTTCTTAATCTAGACAACTTGTATGCAAGGGGCATTCATATTAAGTAGAAGATATCCCTTGCCTTGTGCAGCTAGATTGTGTTTCTTATCCACACATTTCATATTTGAATGCCAAGAATTCAACAAAACATACACTAAATCACGCCCAGGTGTTACCACAATGACCCAACAAAAAAAAAAAAGAAAAAAAATTATAAATTGAAATGCACCTTTCCTCCTTGAATGTTCATCTTCCTATGACTCTGCAGCGGGTCCAAAAAAAAAAAAAAATTATATGTCTACGAAGCTCTAGTAAAGAGCACCAATTTCCTGAATATGTTTAGCTTAGAAAAAATTATTTTAATTAGCACTTATTAAACTTCCCTGGCAATTGTTAGACCACTTCAATGCCCGGGGCTTAGGATTATAATCTTCGCCATTAATATATCTCTCAACAGCTCTCAATGATCACAATCTACGACCAGTTCCTGGTTCATAGTAGAACCGCACCACCCGATAATATCTTGATACTAGTAGTACTTAATTTGTTCAATTTAATTCTAATGCAGAATAAAACTAAGTAATCTAGCATTACAAAAAAAAAAAAAAAAAAAGGTATGAAACTTTGGACCTTGTCAACTCGGGAGACAGAACGAGGGACTTCTTTAATACCCCAGCCACGAGGGAGCTTAAACCCGGAATACCTTCGAGTGATTTTGGCAGCCCTGGTGGTGGATGGTGGAATTACCGCCAGTTGGCGGCGGCGGCTTGAGTAGTCAGCTGCATCAGCGTTAATGTAGCTTGACGACCTTAGCGTTCGCAGTGGCGGTGCTGGTGGCGGGGAGGATTTCTTGCAGCTCTTCATTATTATTATTGGAATTTATTTTTTGTTGCATTTTAGTTATCTAATACCCAGGGCCTTATTATTATTATTTTTTTCGGTGAACAACTAAAGGAGAGTCATGTGAGATGAGACAATTAAACTATAAAAAATGTAAAAAACCTAAGCGTGACATTTAAATCTTAAGTATCTAACATAAGGCTACTTTGGCACAGCTTTCAAATGGGATTATTTAAAAATTACTGATTAAAGAATTATGTCTATCAAAAAAAAAAAATGAGAATTGTTAATATTAAATGAAATGCAAATTTAAGCACTTGTCCATGTGGGGTTGGGGTTTCGATCCCCACTAGCATTTCTTCCTCCCCTTTGTTCTGATCAATGGAGGATTAGTCGGTCCTAACTAATGTATTGAATTGGATGAGGGGCTTTAGTTGTTTAAAGATGATAACTAGAAATATTTGCTTTAGTCCACCACGGATGTTATCGCGATTTTTGCACTTAACGAACTTTGGTTATCTCGTAAAGGATCCAAAGTTCGATTTTGTACCCAAAAAGCAAAAATTAAATGATACAAAGAGAGTCTCAGGAGCTTGTTAGACAACTAAAATATGTCAAGGACATGGCATCTTTCAGCTTTATAACATTCATTAAGATACTACAAACTTTACACTAGTCTTGTTCACCTATGTACAAGATGATCATTTAATACATATATAATGCAACAGCTGCATTCAAATGCTACTATAAGCAACATGAAATCGTCCTCCTATTGTTATTCTTCTGACTACTGTCTTCAGATCATGCTCCATCATCTGAGAAATAAATGCATCCAAAAAAGTCAGTGTTTTGCTGAAGATGATCCCAACTAGATGAACTCTAAGAACACCAGAATTCAATATTTAAATTAGTGCAAATAATACATCTTTATAATTTCTTTAGATCCTATGAAAATCTGCAGGTTTTATTTCGGTTTTTGAATACTGACGGCATGCTCTCAAGATACAAACAATATGAGATCATAATGCCAACTACCAGATCATCAATTTAGAGAACCAAAGCCTTCTAAAACAAGAACAGTAGCACAAAAAATTGAATTTCCTAGTATAGTAAACTACCTTGGTGCGCTACAATTTGGTGCGTTGCAGTAATTGCCCTTCATGGCTAAAATGAATCTTTCATTCCATTGCTGCTTTACCGAATCTGGAATCTCAGAATCAAATATAAATGTGTTCCACTTGTCCCCACAAGGACTAGCAAGAACCCAATTAACCTTCATAGGTGGGCTAGCAAATGATGAAGTTTGAGTGTTGTTTCTCCTATATTTCTTCTTGCATGAAACAGAGTTCTTCAAATGTGAAAAAGGCAGTTAATGAGCCAACGCAACAGATTTCAAAAGTTAGGTCTGACCTTATGCTTATAGAAAGAAGCACTTATGACTTACCTTTGCCAAACGGTGAAGTTTAAATACCTTGGAGAGTGGTGTATTCATCTCCCTAATCTCTGCAAGAGCAGCAGATAATGGTATATCTTCGTTTAGTTCTGCTATGTACCTCTGAGCAGCTACGAAGGACCGAAATCTTTTCCCACTTCCTGGTTCGTAGAAATACTGCACAATATAACATGTAATAACTCCTTGTGAAACTTTAGTTTACGAAGTTATCAGACATGCATTTGCAAGAGCTTTTTACATTTAAAAGACAGGCATAATAAATATTTCTTTTCTAAAAAACATGGTCTGTTTCCTTGAGAAAAATCTGACGAACAGAAACAAAGTTCCCCAACAAAGATCTGAAGAATAAAAACAAAGGAAATTTTGGCTTAATCAAAACAAAGAAAGAGCACCTTATCAGTATGGGAGTCATTTCTTCGACGGACCTCCTCGACTACCCAACCATCAGGAAGATTATAGGGTGACTTGGCTGCAGCTTTTCCAGACATTACTATGGCCAAGTGACTTCCACTCAATGTCTCTTCATTAAGTCTCACCATCTTAGAAAAAATACAGATAAAAAAAATTATCAACAACCTTTTTTATCATCTGCATGCTGCAGTCTCTCTAACATCAGTAGCATCTATCAGAATCCTGTGTATCTACTTGTTACCGTAGGAAGAAACATGATGCATTACTTTTAAATTTAGTGTTATGCTTTTCCTCTTAATCGATATTGTACAATATCTACCTCCGTAACAATGTTTTCAGTATCAATATAAGTCCCTTCAGTCCCAACTAATTATACAGCTTTCAGAAGAGTGTATTTCTATCCATTCCATCAGGAAAATGGCATCACCATTATCTTAGTTCCATTCGATTCTCAGCATAACAATCACAAAAATATGGTTTGTGGGTGCAAATTCAATCAAATTGAATTACGCTCATTGAAAATGAACATATTCTACCATTTATCGTATCAGCTTATTCTGTCACCCAACATGCAAGCCCATCATTTAATAACAGAAAATGTCAAAATCGAGAGTGTACATTATAAATGATTACAACAGCTATCAAATATGGGAAGGGAAGCGTTTGCAACCAGAATTAGCTGTACAAGTAGAATTCCCTTGCCTTGTGCAGCTAAATTCTGTATGTTAACCACAAATCTGATTTTTAACTACTAAGAAATATTGGACCTTAGTCAGATGTTACCACAATTGAAAAGAAAAAAAAAAATTGCTCCCTCGTATAAATTGCCAGGTGTTTGTTTTTAACCTACCCCAGTTCATGAAGTTGTTACAGCCAAGTAAAAAATAATTTTACAATGCAAATTTAAATTGAAGTATACCTTTCCACCGCAAATGATCATCTTCCTATACCTATCCCTCTGTAATTAAAAAACCACACACACAAACACACAAAAGAGCAAGTTAGATGACTTTGAAGCAGTACCAAAATGGAAAAGAAATCGTGGTACAAGTAATTCTTGAGAACTTACGTTGCTGTAATTGTCATCCAACCTCACTGCCTGGGGTGTTGGAGTAAATTCCTCACCGTCTATATATCTCTCAACAGCCTTTAAAGATCGAAATTTCTGTCCAGTCCCTGGCTCATAGTAGTACTGCACTAGCCAGTAACCAATTAACATGACACTTACTACTACCGACTCCTTAATTTTCCTTTTTTTTTTTTAAATTGTGATGCTAACGCAGCATTAAATTAAAAATAAACACGTCATCATTAAAAAAAAAAGAAAAAGAAAAAATGGGTTTTCGATGTTACCGATGAAGAAATATGTGCAAACTACAAAGACACTCAAAATAATAATAATAATAATAATAATAATAATAATAATAATAATAATGAGAAAGTGTAGGGACCTTGTCAACTCGGGAGGGGTCAGAGCGAGGGACCTCTTGGACACCCCAGCCGTGAGGGAGCTTAAAACCCGAATATCTGCTAGTGATGGTATTGGCGGCGCCTGTAGTAGTAGTAATAATCATAGTGGGTGACGGCGGAACCAAAGCCACTTGCCGGCGGCTACAGTATTCATCATCCGGAGCATCAGCATTAATAATGCAGTTTGACGACCTTGGTATTTTCGGTGGCGGTGAGTTTGACGGTCGTGATAGTGAGGAGGACGACTTCAATTTCCCCATTGCTTTCGCCAAATGGTCTTCACTATTATGTGGGTTCGTCACTTGCACATTGTTTTATTGCTAATAGAAGACGTAACGTACGAAGCCGCCTCTTGGGAGCGCCGATGGTGATTGATCAAGGGGTTAGAAATTATTCTCAATAATGCAAAACGTAATGCAACAAATACTTTAAATTCTTTTTTCTAAAAATTCAATTTTCACACATGAATTTCAATTGAGAGATCCTTACAAATTGTGCAATTCCTGATGGTGACTTGTGAAGTGGTAATGCAAAATTTCCTTGTGCAAATCTAATGACGGGTTGTTTCATTACAACTTGACAAGCTCAATTTTGTTTAAATATTTTTAACTTTTTTAACAAATTTAAGTTTGCATTTAGTAATTTATTTTTTTATATTTTACTTTTGTTAAAGAAGTTTTACAAAAAAAAAAAAAAAAAATCTATATGAATTATTGAATATTTATTGTAACATAAATACGTTTGTCCAAAATACAACGATAAAGGGATGAAGGGAGCATTACGTTGACAATAACACTTCATAATAGACTTATTTTAATTTTCTTGATTTGCAATCTTCTATCACATATTTACAGTTAAATTATTTGTTATACCATATATCTAGGTGGCATTTGTCCTTTCATTTAATAGTAAATGATCGTTATTGAGTCATAAATTCTTAGGATGCATTTGATAAATAATAATCCCATCGGATATGTAGTATTAGTCATATCAGAATACTCTTAAGGGAGATAACATAATTGTTGATTAACCTACCCTTATTACCACCATGCATACCAGCGCCAACACCACCACGACCATCACCATCAATGTACACCACTATCACCACTAGCAAAATTGCATTACTATCACCGTCGCTACTGTTCACCCCAACTATCACATATCATTTTCACCAATGAACTCCACACCAGCAATGCTAGGTAACACTATTGTTACCATCACTATTACTATGCAATAACACCAACTATCTTGAATCACCACTATCATGTACCACTACATAACACTACTACCACCACTGTCGTGCGACACCACAATCTACCGTGATAGACCATCACTATCTACAACCGTACACTACCACTATGGAGTACTACCTGTGCAGTGATTATCTACGACCATACACTGCTCTATTTCCAAATAAAAATATTACTATAAATTTAGACATTTTAGTTAGTAAAATCTAAATTCAATCCTCAACAGAACACACAACAATGACTCATTCCAAGATCATAATCCTCTCATGCGCTCCATGAACCAAACGAACTCTTACGTACGTTAGAGTAAAGAAATCACAGGTCATTTTGTTAATAGTGTAGCAAGGCGTGACAATAACTGTCTAACAAAATCTTTTGCTTACAAGTCTTACAATTATTATAGTCTACAAATTGCCGACCATACTTAGGGTGAGGTTCCCCAAATTACAAGCTAATCCCGTGGGAATCGATAGAAAAGTGTTGAGGGGAACGGTAGATGGTCAAATGAATTAAAGTTGAGAGGATCCTAATGCGTCAGATTGGGACTACTGAGCCGAGAAAACTGGCTGCCCCTTATGGATGGAGCTGCGTGAGGGGCTCGAAAGTAACCTCTTCAAGAACAGGACACCAATTTCCATTTACTTAATCTCAACTGAAGTTGGATTGGACAGTACTTGTATGATTTTCTCATTCTAGTTTCTTTTTTTTTTTCTTATTTTCTAGTGTTTTACTTAATCAATTCGTTAAGTAACTTGGGTGTGACTGAAACATGAGATGGAAAAGGAAAATTGGATATTGACTTCTTTAAAATTTTCAAGTTAGATAACTTCACATAGTTTTGACAAAAAAATTACCTTCAAGTTCTCATCAAGGAAAACTAGTAAGTAGTCCCTAATGTAGTGTGAAACAATCACGTGTTTAATTTTTTCAAAGCTTATATTAAAATTATTAAACAAGAACAATTAACTTCAATTGGACAATGAAGTACAGTTTAGTTGATAAGACGCTTCACCTGAGATCTATAAGTCTCGAATCATTGCGAGAGTATGTGAAATCTCATTGTTGATCCTCTTTTAAAAAAAATCAATTAGAATGTTAACCACCACAATCGACTTAAGTTTTCGTGAAGTGGAAAGTTAAGGGTTCAAATCTTACTTTCCCATCAATTTGCTACTAATATGTGACTTCAAATCTATACGGGTGCTTAGTGCGCCCGTCTAGTTCAATGGTGGTTTAATTCTCATTAATACTTTATGGCCAATTGAGCTCCCCTAGAATAGGGTTTAAAAGAAAAAAACACTTCAGCGAAAATTTTCAAGTCACAGCTTCAGCGAAAAGAAATTTTCAAGTCAGACGGCTTCATTTAATTTTGACAAAACAATTACCTTCAAGCTCTCATCAAGGAAAACTAATCAGCAGTCCCTATCAATGTAGTGTGGATCAATCACATGTTTAATTTTTTTTTTTAAAGCATATATTGGAATTATGAAACAAGAATAATTAACTTCAATAAGAAATTCTCAAGTCATGAGACTGCTTCATATCTTATCAAGGAAAAATAATTAGTAGTCCCTATCAATGTAGTGTAACCAACTGACGTGTTTAATTTTTTTTTTAAAGCTTGTGTTGGAAACATTAAACAAGAATAATTAGCTTCAGCAAAAGAAATTTTCAAGTTAGACGGCTTCATATATAATTTCGACAAAACAATTACTTTCAAGCTCTATTTAAAAAAAACTATTTAGAAGTCCTTACCAATGTACGTACTGAATAAAGGAAAACTCGGATTTGATGCTTAGATCAATTATATAGGATTTTTTTTTTCTTCAGAGGGAGATTCCTATGAGATAAGTGACGTGATAGAATGATACAGCTGATCTGCCTCTAGGCCTTAATTATCTACAAAGCTAAATTTATTATTTTTCATGTCGGAACACACTGGGTCAATAAGACTGCTATCTAATTATCAACCAAATACATTACTAAACAAAAGTTCTCAAGTTAGTGCTTCATTGTATTAATTATACGTGCTTAAACACACGCATTATTGACGTGGTGAGATGACAAGAAATAGCTGTTTTGACAAAATTAAGAAGAAATTGAGTGTACTCAAGAATGAACTAGTATCAACCCTTCCCCCCCCCCCCCCCCCTTTTTTTGGCAATTTGAATTAGTGTCAACTTGGAAGGAATGATGCCCAAAAATTATGCTACTAATTCTTTAAGGGTATAAATAAGAAAAAAAAAAGGAATTAAACTCTAATACTAAACAAGAAACACTAACAAAGTATTGTAAAAAAAAAAAAAAAAAAAAAGCGTAAAATAGAATAGCGCCCCAAAAGAAGAACGTGGCACCCCGTGTGAAAACAGTCGAAAGCAGCAGCGTTAGCCTTGGTTCTTTCACACTAGCGTTGAAGTCATTGCCGTTTAAATTTTGTTAACTTTTTTATGAAGGATCTTCGATCCTCGTGAGAGGCATGCTAAATTTCAACGACGTGACATACATCAATTATATTTTACTAGTAATTGGGATTTTCTTGTTATAAATTTCAAGAACGTGACATACATCAATTACATTTTACTAGTACTTGGGATTTTCTTGTTATATATTTAAGGTTTTGGGTCTTACAGGTTTTCTTTGTATTGGACTTTCTCCATGATACAAGCGCGTAGTTTGCTCAATTATCAGGTCAACAATGGTGGAAGGTGAAAGAATGAAGAAAAAGAAGTCCAAAATGGTCGACTAGGCCCTTAGGCACGGCACGGACTAAGAAAGAACGTTAGGCAAGTGACCAAGAAAAAGACAAGCCGAAAAGCTATATCCGTTGGCCAAAAACAATTTCTTTTTTCTGGATTGCCGATGTGAAGCAATGTCAAATGTTGACTTAAATGAAGTTAATTGTACTAAAAAAAAAAGTGTTCTTTAACCACCAAGAGAGACAGAGTGCTGGAAAGCTTCACTTGTATGTTTAAATAATGAAGAATGTGGCAACAAATAAAGCAGAAGTCGAAGGTTTGAATATAATAAATACCAATTTATCTTTTCATTGTAATAGTAATAATGGAGGTTTGATTTAAAAAAAATGAAAAATGCATTTTAAAAAGAGCATTGTTAGGATAAAATGTAACTATGTAATGGAGTTCTAACTAATTTACTTTTTAACTTGTTTGCTTTTATGTGCAACTAGGTACTTACATGAAAGTTTAGTCATGTATAATAGGTCATGTAATTATCTGGTTAGGAACAAGTTAATATTGGAATCTCCTCATTCTGGATTGTTAAAGATCCAGCTTACACTGCAGAAAATTGTGAAAGAAGATCTTTTTTTTTTTTTTTTTTTTTGTGTTGTGGGATTTCGTGGGTTTTTTCTTCTTCCCATTTACTTAGAACATAGTCAAAATAAAGCTCAAAGATATGGATAGATAACACAGGGCACCGTACATTAAATTAAACTCTAAATGAAAAGGAAAAATATCCGCTGTAGAAATGGAAAACCTTCAGAACGTTAATATATCAAATTAATTGGAGATTCATCGTATAATTATTGTCCCATCAGTCATTTGAAGTTATCAGCTATGTATTTATTAAGAAATCTCTCTCTAATTTTTATGTTGGTCATTAAGGAACCCATCAGAAAGGGGAAAAGGAAACCTTATGAGGGAAAAAAAAAGAGAATCATGGGTTTGTCTGATAAATGCCCAAAGGACACTGATTCACCGGGATTTCAAGTGTTAATTTTTTTAAAAAGTAAATAAATCGAGAAAATAGTTAAATGTAAGCAGCTAATGATATGACTATGCTTATTTAAATGATGAATTGGGTGTAAATTAGGAATACTACCTACCACTCATTGGACCCATTAAAAAAAATCTAAAAATCTCAAGTCGGAGCTTTATTTCTGACCAATTACTAAAGATCTATCAATTAAGGAAAGATTAACTTCTTCTGTACCATAATAAAGATGAACACAAAATTTGGTTTTGTCACGGATTTAACAATAATAAATTCATTTACTTCCATTTGTTTTTTTTTTTTGAAGAAAGAAACGAAGTAAAGCCTAAGTAGTTCCATTTTAGTACGTATCTAAATTAATCAATTAAGTGGTTTCCAATCCTTACCTCAAGTGGAACAAGCTTTGCAAATATCCTACAGTGGATTGGCAATTAGAATTTCCAATTAAGAAAGTAGTGTAAATCCAATGCCCCTTTTCGGGGACAAGCAAGGAGGCCAAGTCCAAGACGCACTTAAGTTCAAAATACCACTCAACCGACCAAAAGATATACTCAACAAATTAGTTAGTTTATGCTGGAATAAATTCCCAAAAATGAGAATTGAACATATTAACTAACATCAACTCATGTGGGATTGCACACACAAAAACAAAACAATTCGTTGAATTCAACCGATAAGTCTCAAACACTTTGTTTATTTCATTTTTTTTTCGAAAAAAGAAAAAAGAGTTTTGAGTACCATTACCAACAGTTCTCATTATTAAGCAAATAAGCAGTTTTTTAAGAACCAATATAAATTAATTTCGTTCCCAAATAATGTCGCAAGTGTGAAGTCAAATGACGGTCAATAGTGTCGACTTTAGAATTTTTTTTTTTTTTCATTTTTTTGGGAGGAGAAAGTAATGGGCGACTTTTGTTGAACAGATCCAATGACATAAGCGATATAAATACATCCCTTGGCGTGTCCGCAGATATCTTACAGTTGTCTGCATTAAAACCAGAAAATGAAAAGAACTAATAGAGGTTTTACAGAATAAATAATAGTACAATACTATCTAAGATAGGAGGAGGACTTTAAAAATAAATTAAAAAAAAAAGATGGGAGGACTAAGAAAAATTGTGCTTTTCTTTGATTCTATGCTGGATATGGTTCAAATTTCCGAATCATTTTAATACTATACAACTTTCGATATCCCCAAGAAAAGCATAAATATGCTGATGATTGACCTAATTAACAAGTGGAAAATGGCCTGTTTATAAAGTAAACAAATCTAGCATGACTTATTGAGGTATCTAGTTGTTTGGAGAAAAGACTTGTATGAATCTATTTTTAAAGAGCCACTTTGTATTAATTTAGACTTTTAGAGAGGCAAGTTGTTATTTTCATAAGAGAAGCATAACTATGCTAATTGTTGTCTTCATTAAAAAAATGCAAAAATGGCCTGCAGATTGATCAAACAAATTTAGCTTGACTTCTTTAGGTGCTTATCAGGCTACAGTGAGACCAAATTAACGGTCAACGAATTAATTATTCCCCGATCCATATGCTAAAGTTGCCATTAACTTCTCTTTAGTCTTTAGTGGATTTCCTCCCCCTGCCTGCCATTATAAATAGGTTTGGCAATTCTACATTTGTGACCAGACTTGATATCCTTAGTTGAGTAGTTAGCAGTGCTTGCATACACGCACAAACCGTGTTTTTCCTCAAGAAAAGTGCGTCTCCAACAAACCCAAAAACCACCATCCCAACCCTCCCCAACCCAACAAAAGTAACAAAAATCTCACAAATTTCAGTTACATTACAGCTTTGTTGCCTTCTATAGCTAGTAGTCCTCAGTCCAAAAGGTAGATTTCCTCAATCTCCATCATTAGCAAATGTATAATTCACTTACGATATATATTGCATGCTTCCTTGCCTGCCCCTCAGACTCTGAACGGACATTCGCACTCAAAAGAGATGTCTAAAATTGCAAAGCATTTAGGACCATTTGTCTGAAATCAAGAAGTTATTAGCAAACTGATCTACTTAATTTACAAATTTGTTCCCTTAATCTATATAGTCTTTTTTCTTTTGGTTAGAAGAAGAAAATGTGGAGACTAAAGGTCGCAGAAGGCGACAACAGCCCATATCTGTACAGCACCAATAATTTCGTCGGCCGGCAAATATGGGAATTCGATCCTAACGGCGGAAGTCCTGAAGAAAGAGAAGAAGTTGAGAATGCACGTCTCCAGTTTTGGAACAACCGCCACCAAGTTAAGCCCAGCAGTGACGTTCTCTGGCGCATGCAGGTTTGTCTTTGCCTCTAATCCTCCTGCAATATTTCATTCCTTCAATTTTTTTCCCGATGAAATCCATATACTTTATATTTTAGTTCTATCCCTTTTCCTGTGACGTATCAGTTTTCTTTTTTGCTGTTTTGTTCTTTGCCGAAGGATATTGAATATCCAAAATAAACTACTGTCAATTAATTACTATTGATAATTACGTATATCGGCATTCATGACAAGCGTTATTAAATCACAAATGGATATGGATTTAATAATTCATTACATGACTACAAATTTATCAAATGCATCCATATCATTAAATACCATCTACCCCCACTCCAAAAGCACATTGTCACGTTAAAAAACAATTATGAAATAATATTTGTGTATATGTATATACTAACCTATTTTTATACTATGTTGTGTAGGCACCATATGACACTTGGCGAGATTTGAAAGAAATACTACTAAAATTTAAAACGTTAAATTCAATTAGGATTTTGTTAGGGATGGATATAAATTCTGACACAGTAAAGTTGATGTTTTCGACATGCATAGGATTCTATAGATAGAAAAATACATATTCACAAGGGAGATATTAGTTGAAAAATCCGGCGGAAATATAAATGGTTACACGTGTGAGTTTTACTTTACCTACGTCAACTTAAAAGTCGTGCTTTATTCGACTTGCCTTTTGACTCGTAAAATTCTCAAATTACAAATCCAAAAGTCAAGACTGGCCTTTTTGCCTTTTTGATGAGATCGTTTTTCACTGCGGCTTTTCTATTGGACAAGACATGCAGAAATCAAAATCATTTAGTACAAGGTTTCCATCTCTTTTTGACATGGATGCATTGACTATATGACTCTACCATGAAACTTACCAACTTTAATAGATAACTGTTAAGTTTATTTGATTTAGAAGTTTAAGACATGTGCCCATTTCGATGTGGATTATTTCTTAATCCTTCTTTGAATTTATACTAATAAAATTTCATAGGGTAAAATTTCCAATTTTATTTCCATTTCTTAGAATCAAGTGCATAGTGAAATTTCCAGACGTTTCTGCACAAGGGAAGTTAAGGCTTTTTCCCACTTTCAAATAAAAATGTATTGCCTTTGTCGTCTATGAATACGAAGAAAAAATTCAATATACCAATACAAAAGCTAGCAATTAAACAAAGTTAAAAATAGTAAAATATTTTGGTTCTTATTCTTTTTCTTTTTTTGGCATATTATTTAGATAAAGCCCAAAATCAATCAGAATTACCGAAGCCATCCTCATAACTTAAAGTTGCAACTTTGTTAATCTCCATTTTAATTGTTATTTATTAATCATAATTCTTTTCTTGGGGCAGTTCTTACGAGAGAAGAATTTTAAGCAGAGCATACCACAAGTGAAAGTAGAAGATGGTCAAGAAATCACCCATGAAATGGCCACTGCTGCACTACGCAGAGCTGTCCACTTCTTCTCTGCCTTGCAGGCTGGTGATGGTCATTGGCCTGCAGAAAATGCTGGCCCTTTATTCTTTCTTCCACCTCTGGTATACCACCTTGATCAAAATCATTACTACAATGCTCAAGATTCGTATAAATTACGAAACCTTTCATAATTGTCTAATATCTTTCATTGAATGGAAAATGCAGGTCATGTGTTTGTATATAACAGGCCATCTTAACTCAGTTTTCCCAGCAGAGCACCAGAAAGAAATTCTTCGATACATTTATTGTCATCAAGTACATAAATTTAATGTTTATTTATTTTTTTCTGGGTTCGGTAATCAAACGAATTAAACTGACAAACTAAATTCTTAGCTAACTTTTTTTTTTTTAATTATAAACAATGCAGAATGAAGATGGTGGCTGGGGATTGCATATAGAGGGTCACAGCACAATGTTCTGCACAGTTCTAAGTTACATTTGCATGCGAATTCTTGGTGAGGGGCCTGATGGTGGTCAAAATAATGCATGTTCTAGAGCTAGAAAATGGATCCTTGACCATGGTACTGCCACAGCAATACCTTCTTGGGGAAAGACTTGGCTTTCGGTATGAGTTATATGATCAATGATCATGTTAAATCATCAAGAATTTTTCTTGTAGAATTTTGGAGAAAAAACTTTTATCTGTTTACTTTGACACTAAGCTGTTCCTGTTATTGGTCGTAGATTCTTGGACTATTTGACTGGTCTGGGACCAACCCAATGCCTCCTGAATTTTGGATTCTCCCATCTTTTCTTCCTATGCATCCAGGTAAATAAAATTCTTGATGGTGTCTTTTCTTTCTCTTTTTGCTTTTTCTTTGGTTTGTTATGTTAGGGAGTAGGGTGGGAGTCGGGGAAATAGGGGCTGTAAATATTGGAGAAATGGCAAGTTTCTTGTACCAGTACAATACTACTTGAGTAAAAATGTCATCCGAGAAATATATAGCAAACATTAGACCTGGATTAGCAAGCTTGATGGGAGATTCAGACGTTCAAGTAGTCACCCATTTGCCCCTTAAAAGTAGCTTTAGGAATCTAAACAGGAAACATGTCACATTAATTCCAAATCTAACGGTACTAAAGAAATCTGATAAGTTAATAGTTCACATCCAGCTGGCTGAATTTTCATTTATGACCAATTACATCTCTTCCTAAAACAAAATCTGCTATATTTTTTTTCAGTATTCATTCATTTTGTGCATTTCTTTTCACTTGAATGCAGCAAAAATGTGGTGTTATTGCCGAATGGTTTACATGCCAATGTCATATTTATATGGAAAGAGGTTCGTAGGGCCAATCACATCCCTAATTTTACAGCTGAGAGAAGAGTTGTATGCCGAACCATATGATGAAATTAACTGGAAGAAAGTACGACATGTCTGTGCCAAGGTAGGACTATCAGAGCAGCAGTTAATTCTTTTGTCATACTCACTTCTTTTGCATCATCTCTTTGCGCGTCAAGTTCAGCATACAAGTAATCTCTGAAATTTGTTTGTGCAGGAGGACCTGTATTACCCTCATCCCCTGGCTCCAAGATTTGATGTGGGACAGTCTCTACATTTGTACTGAGCCTCTTCTGACTCGTTGGCCTTTTAATAAGCTGAGAGAGAAGGCTTTGCAAACTACCATGAAACATATACATTATGAAGATGAGAACAGTCGGTACATCACCATTGGTTGTGTCGAGAAGGTGAGCGGCAATTATAAAAAAAGAAATAGCTTCCGTAGTGTTACAACACTGTCTGGCCTTTCAGGTTAATGATTGCTACAATATATTGATACATAATTGAATCTGATAGGTTTTATGCATGCTTGCGTGTTGGGTTGAGGACCCCAATGGAGATTACTTTAAAAAACATCTTGCTAGGATTCCTGACTACATATGGGTGGCTGAAGATGGAATGAAGATGCAGGTTAGCTATAATGCATTTTGATTTGAATTATCCACTGGATATTGAATACATAGTTATTGTTGCTTATGCATGCCCTGTGATGGATGTTTTGCACAAAATCAATTACATATTCGCTTCAATTGTTCTAGAATTAAGGCTTTCTGTTGCAATGAAATGCAGAGTTTTGGCAGTCAAGAGTGGGATACAGGCTTTGCCATTCAAGCACTCCTTGCTAGTGGTCTAACTGATGAAATTGGGGAAACTCTTAGGAAAGGACATGATTTTGTCAAAAAATCTCAGGTTTCAACTTTAAAAACCATGGCATTATTTACAGCTACTTGGATTCTGTTGTTAAAAGGTCATCACTTTTAGCTAATCATGTGGCCCTCGTCATGTTATAGGTGACGGATAACCCTTCTGGTGATTTTAGAAGCATGCACCGCCATATCTCTAAGGGATCATGGACTTTTTCAGATCAAGATCATGGCTGGCAAGTTTCTGATTGCACGGCTGAAGGATTAAAGGTATTTAACTTAACCTAAGACCTCTATGGAGTTTCAAATCACATAAATGAAACACAGTTAGTCCAGATTCTTATCTAACTGTGTCAAATTCTATTTGTATTATTAGTGTTGTCTTCTGTTCTCTACAATGCCTCCTGAAGTCGTCGGTGAAAAACTGGAACCAGAAAGACTCTACGATGCTGTCAATATATTACTCTACTTGCAGGTAACTATAATGCCAGTTGCTACTTCCTAGTAAACGCATCTGCTTGCTTTCTTTTTGGCTAAAAGTGGAACATGTTTCTTTGACTTCTATGGATTAGGCAAAGTTTTTTGTTAATTCAAGTTATTGTGTTTAAATCTGACATTTAAAAGGAGAAAATAAATATCCAGTCATTCTCTATTGCTAAACTTATTGATGGATTTGTTGTGGTCAATGACTCTATCGTGTAATGCACATTTGCAGAGTAAAAATGGTGGTTTATCAGCATGGGAGCCTGCAGGGGCAGCAAACTGGCTAGAGGTAGCTTCTCAAAAACAACAAAAACAGAATTGTAGTTTAAATTTTTATATTTGTAAGAGTAAATTAATTTTTCCCATGTTTTGCTCCACAGCTGCTTAATCCAACAGAATTCTTTGCAGACATTGTTGTTGAGCATGAGTAAGATTCATCTATCTCATTTTCTCCCTGCAAATTCATCTTTCTCCTTTTCCCCGCAACTAATGCATGCTTTATTTTGAACTAATTCAAGATCCATGAATTTGGATACAGGTATGTTGAGTGCACTTCATCAGCAATCCAAGCTCTTGTGCTGTTCAAAAGTTTGTACCCAGGACACCGCAAGAAAGAAATAGAAAGTTTCATAACCTATGCTGCTAAATATCTTGAAAATGTTCAAATGCCCGATGGTTCATGGTATAAGTCTCTTCCAAGCTACTAAACTACATAATATAGCTTCACACCGTTTAAATTATCTAACATGAGAGGTATATTTACAGGTATGGAAATTGGGGCGTGTGTTTCACATACGGGACCTGGTTTGCTCTTGGAGGACTTTCAGCTGCAGGGAAGACCTATGACAATTGCCAAGCGGTTCGTAAAGCAGTTGATTTTCTTCTGAACTCTCAGAGGAATGACGGCGGTTGGGGAGAAAGCTATCGTTCCTGCCCTGATAAGGTAATGAATTTAGAAATGTTAACATGTTGAAATAACGAAAGAGTCACAAATTTGCAAGGTGTTTAACTATGTTTTCTAATAAACAGAAATACATTCCTCTCGAAGGAGAGCAATCAAATTTGGTTCACACAGCCTGGGCCGTGATGGGGCTAATACATTCTGGACAAGTATGTTACTTCTTAAAGTTAGTTGCGATTCTAAATAAAATCAGTATCTTCTTTTCTTAATAGATTGTTTTTTATCATTTTGATAGGGCGACAGAGATCCTAGGCCTCTCCACCGTGCAGCAAAGCTGTTGATCAATTCACAGATGGAAAACGGAGATTTCCCACAACAGGTAAAACTGAAAAGCACTACAAATTTTAGTGCTCCACAAGAAATTTTCCCAGGTCATACTCATATATCGAATTGAGACAACAGTATGCGTCCAACATTAAGTTCAAAAAAGAAAAATAACATGTCGAAAACGAAGAACATTTATCGACAAATGTGTGAGCAAAAACCATTGGTCTAGCTCACTGTTGTTCATTTTACCTTGCAGGAAATTACTGGAGTTTTCATGAAGAACTGCATGCTACACTATGCTGCATACAGGAATATATATCCTTTATGGGCTTTAGCAGAATACCGCATGAGGGTGCCATTGCCAACCAATTCAGAATTATTTAAGTCATAATACTGTCTATTATTCTTTCTATTTTGTATTCAAGGCAATGTTATGTTCTGTATCATTTGTTCACATTTTGACTCAACAAATATGACAAATAATCAAGATTTACAGCCATTGGTTCTCAGTATCAACCTTGTCAATCGAAAATTCTTCGATGTTAAACCTTTTTGTCTTAATTTGAACATGCAGTTAATGAGGGCCCAACAGTTCTCTGGGAATGAAATTGAGTCCATTTCATAAGTGCTTTAAAGTTAGTGATTAGAATTTGCAGACACTTCCACTATAGTCATGGGTTGAGGTGTTAAGTGAAGTCTTATTTTATATTTCATATGACAAGGACACGAATTTAAATAATAATTGAACATTCAAAGATTGTTTATTTGCAATTGGTAACAATCTTTGAATTTTCAATTACTCTTTAAACTTGTGTGACCTATTGCAAACAAACAATTGTCATCATAGAATAATACAATTAAGGGAATAACAAAAGAAAAAAGAAGTCACTGTGGAAAAGGACTTGACTATAGCCAAGACTTGCTAGAATGGGAATTATCAACATAAGCTACTACAAGTGCCTGTGACCATCTAAGGGAAAAAGAAATTTTGAGTGAAGTAAAAATAAGAGTGATGATTGGGCCAAGGTTTTATTATTTGGAAAAGTTGACGGGTCTAACTAGTTGATTCGACTTCTACAGGAAAAACAAGTTACAGGAATAAGGTAGCCCAAGTACATTAATCATTCTATTTTAAAATAGAAGCACATTAATTGACGTGTTGTGTTGCTATTAAATATTATTTCTGGCTTCTACACGATTACATTTACTAGAGTAATATTTTCATGGCCGAAAAATATTGTCAGCTCCGCGTGCAAAACTGTAGACATCTATAATACTTATAAAAGTTCATGAGGTTAATTGCATGCAAGGGTCATGACCAATAATTCTTATGTTGTTTATTTCTTGTATGTGACCATGTAATGTTTTTTGATAAATGGTATTCACATAATTAATTCACATTATATGTTGAACATAGCCAACAAGCATCACACTGTTCTTAGCATGACATTTAAATGAAGTTTAGCTAAGTGTTTTTGTGTGTTAAGCTGCATTGATATGCATCATGCCGTACAAATAATCCTCAGCCCATTATTTGAATTCCTATCAAGTCTTATTAATGTATTGGTTCCATATGCACAAGAAGTTTATCTTTTGATGTGAGGTACTTTTTTTATTTTCTACGCGACCACGCTTTAGTTTGACGGGTGGCTAATTTTGTTAATAAACCAAGCTGTTAAATCAATTTGGTTGGATAATTATAAATTACTACATTAAATGAATCATAATTATGAATAAATATTTTAAATCAATCTTGACATTTATAATAGCTTCTCTTAGCCTTTTCCTTCCTTATATGCGTGGTTGTTGTAAGCTAGTATAAAATATTCTCCAAATATTTTTAAGTTTATGTGGCTGTTATAAGCAAATGCGAAATATTCTCTAAATATTTTAAATCAATCTTGAAGCGGTATTTATACCTGCTTAGTGTACCTCATTATCCGAGTCATATTTTACATGTCTCAGAGTATTTTTCTTAAATGTTTTTTCTAATGGTTTATGCATAGCTCTTCACCCTCAATAAATGAAGAATCCTCAATTTATTCTCTAAATGGAAATAATTCTTGTCCTTATTTTTCTTTACTACTAGGTCAATTTCCTCTGCGGGTTTCCATTTCTTTAAGTAACAATTGCAGCGTTTATGACTACCTATAAGTTAATATGAATGAGTGGTCAGTTCAATTCTTAAATCAAAGTGGCATTCAATTGACGTCGCCTATTTTCTGGATGTTTTGTGCCCTTCTCATTGGTTTATCTTTTTTTTTTTTTATGATCAAATGGTTTATCTTTATTAGTGTTGTCGCGTATTTCTAATAGTACACTTCAGAATTGTCGCATCTAAAGATTGTTTGCAAGGTGAAAAATTTTTGAACAGGATTTTAACTGCAAATTCTTTTGATTAGACATTTGCATGACTTAAATAAATCTCACATAATTCTGACGTAAATGACAAAATCTACAAGTTGAGTGTACGCAATAATTGCTCATCTTACTGACCATTGACAAAATATAAAACACAGAACTATCGTGTTGTGTACGTAAGCATATTATGACTTGTTGGACATATGCACACATGTTCATATGGCCAAAACTAGAGATCGACTTTATCAGTAAACGTTGAAATTTAAAAGAGTGTAACATAAATATAATGATAAATAATAATATAATATAATGATATAAGAATAATTACGTAATTTTTTAATAAATTATAAAATTTACAAATAAAATTATAAATCAAATCTATTTAAAAATTTTTCAATATTAGGCTGTCCTTTGCTCCCCTTTGTCTGTGGTCGTGCATCAAATGAAATGACAAAATATCTGCAATGATTCCTTTTCCGTCAAATTATATTCCAGCTACGTAACTATGGTATAATTCTTGGTTTATTGAAAATTGCATGCCTAGGCCCTATGCTATAACAGCACTTTACTAATTGATGTTCACGTAAACCGAACATTTCTGGGCCTAAGATTGATCATTGAGAGTTGAATGAATGATCCAGCATGGCACTATTGATTTGCAAGTAAAAATTTTTGTATTCATATATTTTGTCCCTTAAAAATAAACAAAAAAAAAAATCAACTATGTTCCTAAAGAAAAATTTTGTATTATTATATTTTGCTTCTCTAAAAATTAACAAAAAAAATCAATTATGACCCCAAGACAAATACCTGGTCATCACATGGTTCGTGATCTCAGTTTCATCCCCAATAATATATCTATAGTTCAATAATAGCCGTGATTTTCTCGCATTCTCCTCATCAATCATAACCCTTACTTTTTTTGGTCCATTATGGTTGTACCAACTTCTGACTAGATCAAATAATGTATGTCAAAGTTGGTGAATACTTTTTTTTTTTTTGTTAATAACACTTTGCTCCCTTAAAAGTATAAGGAAGTCATATTTTGCTCCCCTAACTTTTAAACATGGGAGAAATTTTGGTTAACATAAATGGTTAAATGATACAAATACCCTTGATTTGGCAGAGAGAAAAATTTCAAAAAAAAAAAAAACTTAACCGTTACAATGTTTTTTATAAATATTTCTACAAATTTCTAAATAAAATAAACTACTAAATTTTAGATAAATTAAATATAAAAAATAGATGACAAAAAAATGTGACTATAATATCATAAAAAATTATACTTTTCGTACTATTGGAGAACACCTTTACTAATTTCTTACTAAATAAAAATTACATTGTTATGAATGCAAAGCTAATATTAAAACTTTTGATTTTTTTCTCGTATTTTAAGAAAAATTCTTAATTTGCAACATAAAAAATCTTGAATTTTACTTTGCATTCATAACAATGCAATTTTTATTTAGTAAAAAATTAGTAAAGGTCCTCTTCAATAGTATAAGAAATATAATCTTATAATATCATTGTCACATTTCTTGTTAATTATTTTTTATATTTAATTTATTTAAAATTTAGTAGTTTACTTTATTTGAAAGTTTTTCAGATTATTCTAAAATATCATAATGCTTGAGTTTTTTGTTTCAAAAATTTTCCTCTTTGCCAAGTTAAGGGTATTTGTGTCATTTAACTATTTTTTTAACCAATTTTTTCTCTCACCTAATTTATTAAGAGGGCAAAATGTATATTTAAAGGTTAGGGGGGCAAAGTAGGACTTCCCTATACCTTTAGGGGGCAAAGTGTTATTAACTCTTTTTTTTTTTTTTTTTATGAAATCCAGTTGGTGATTACTTGAATGTACACGGAAACCCCTGATTGCAATGGCAAGTAAAATTTCAAATTCAAAAAAATCGTGTAAATCCATTGCCCATGAGCAAGGACTAGCAAGGTGGACAAGTCCGAGACGCACTTAAGTTCAAAAAAACAGCACTCAAGCTAGACACACTTAGGTACGTTTTATTCGCACTCGAGAATCAGAATCGGAATTATGATGTTGGGATGAAACCATCAATTTTAATACATTATTTGGTTCAATACCTGAAATGGGTATTATTGCTATAATTGCTGTTTTGTTTGCTAAAAATCGAAATCATATTGTCAAATCATCCGAACGTTTACATGGACTATCCAGATGATATCCGGATGAGGTTTTGAACGTTCGAATAGACCATTTGAACATTCAAATGATTCATGCAGACGTCCGGATACTAGAATCATTTGTGGGTTTTTTGCCAAAACCCACCAATTTGGTTAGGTTTCACAAAACCCACCAATCAAGGGTTTGATTTTGATTCATAAACCCAAACCCCTCTTACCAAACAATAACTATGGAATTAATTCCGATTCTCAAACCCAAACCCTTCCAACCAAACGCCACCTTAATTTGTGTTGAAATAAATTACCAAAAATGAGAGTTGGAATATAGCATCGACTCGGAGCTTGAAATAAGATGCGCTAAACGTGACATATCATATGATTCAATTAGTTGCTTTGATTACGTCTCGCAAAATAAATGGGCACACGGGATTACATACCACCCAAACAAATAGAATAGTTGGATTCGACTGATCAATCTCAAATCGGTTCAAATTCTCTATCTAATTCTTTTTGTGTCAAATTATATATAATATAAAACTACGTCATATCATTTATATAATATGACGTAATTTTGTATAATTTCATATTGATACGGCGTAGTTTCTTATTTAATATAATTATACATTATAAAAAATTAAACAGATAATCAAGAAGGATCTCAAATACCTTGTTAAACAAAAAAAAGATTTTAAGTATCATTATCAATAGTTCTTGCTATTAAACAAGTAAACAATTTAAAAGAACCAAATATAAATTAACTTCTTGCCCAAATAATGTCGCAAGTGACCAAGTGTGAAGTCAGATTACGGTCGATAGTGTCAACTTTAGCATGCTTGTGTGTGTTTTTTTCTCTCTTTTTTTTTTTTTTGGAGGGGAAAGTAATGGTTGACTTTTATTTAATATAGCCAATGACAAAAAATACGTCATACGACGGGTCTGTATTGAAACGGGAAACAAAAATTTTCTTTAGATATTTTACACTTGTCTGCATTGTAAAGAGAAAATGACAAGAACGACTAGACGTTTTACAGTCCCGTTGACTTTTGAGAAAAATAAAAAGACTAGACGTTTTACAGACAGGGTGATACAGTACCATCTAAGGTGAGAGAACTAAGAAAAATAGTGTTTTTTCTAATTTCTATTCTTGGTATGGTTCAAATTTGGGAATCATTTTAGCACTATACAACTTCCGGTATCTTTTATATCTAAAAAGCTACTTGAATTAATTTAGACTTTTAGAGGGGCAAATTGTTATTTTCATAAGAGAAGCTATATGCTAAACGTTGTCCTAATTAAAAAAAATGTAAAAAAATGGCCTGTTTATTGATCATCAAATATGCTCATTGTTGTCCTAACTAAAAAAATGTAAAATAGTTTGTTTATTGATTAAACGAATTAAGCTCGACTTCTTAGGTGTTTTTCATGCTACACTGATCGAGACCAACAAATCAACGGGCAACGATATGATTATCCCCCATTCACGATGTTAAAGATGCCATTTACTTTCTTTAGGGGCTGTTTGGTTGGATGGAATATGAATCAGGAACTAAAAATCAAAATGAATTATTTAAAAACTGCTTGGTTGGAGGGAGTTAGAATTAAGGAATCGGAATTATTTCTGAAAAATTTAGCGCCTCCAATTCTTGACCAAATTGGAGGGTTTGGAGGAAACCCAAGAATGCGTACATCAGCATACTTGTCTGCATGCTCCAGCCGGATGTTTGCATCTTCTCTGTTGTGTCTGGTTGAGCATCCGTATCACTGATATTCACAACTTTGACTTTTTTTTATTCCTCAATTGTTTTGTTGCAAAGAAAAGTTAATAAACTATTTGCAAATATTATCATTTGTTTTGTTAATTATCAAAATTAGATTATTTAAGACATAATGTCTTCAAAAGTGAGGGTTGTAAGTTTGAAAAAAAGGAGTTGCTGTGTACATGCATATATACAAGTATTCAAGTATTCATATATAATTATTTTATTTTATAATAAATTTTTTATTAGGGGCAAAAATGAAGTTTAATTAAATTTTATTCTGATTCTGACATTTGACCAAGCAAAGATATTAAAATGCAAAACTTCATTCCAATTCCAGCGTAAATGATTTGTTAAAGAAAAATGTTGCAAAGAACTTGCTAACTAAATGGACATAACAAGAAAGTAAGAGTTTAACTTCAAGTTGTGTAAGAATTACACTCTTCTTTAGGCAAAATTTGTCCTCTATTAAGACAAATTCCCTTTAGGATGAAATGAAGTAACCTTGTACTTCTTTGAATCAGAAATACAAGCCTAGAGAGTGTTTAAGTTATTTTGTGTTGCTATTTGTTGATGAATGAATTTCTGCAGCAAGTCAATTATCAAAACATGTTTGTATAGACTTCTCTTGTCACTTTTAAAGGATCAAAACTAACTATAATCCGTTGGATGTTAGTTAAATTCAATGTAGAAGACATAACTCTTCAAAAGGAGGTGATTCTTCAAGAAAAATGTTCAGAAATTCAAATTCTGACGCGAGCCGCGACCTCATCGGCACTGCGACTAAGTCCGTGGTTGCCTCCAAACAGTGAACCGCAGCACGAGTCGCGAGTAACCTACCCGAGGCTCAAGCACCCAGAAGGCTAGAACCTTCTGTTCGTGACTGCAGTGTTAACCGCGCTGCGGATAGGCAAGCTGCGGATTCATCCGCGGGTCGCGACTTAGCCTTATTTTTTCTTTTTTTTTTTGAAGATCTTCTACATAATTTCGATTCCAATTTCGATTCCGATTCTGATTTCGATACTTCAAGCCCTTTTAGTCTTTAGTTAATTTTCTCCCTCTTTCTTGCCATTATAAATAGGTTTGGCAACTCTACATTTGAGATCACACTTGATATCTTCAGCCTTTAGTTGATTTTCTCCCACTTTCTTGCCATTATAAATAGGTTTGGCAACTCTACATTTGAGATCACACTTGATATCTTTGCTGAGTTGAGTAGTTTAGTTATTAGTGCTTGCATACACACACAAAACTGTGTTTTTACTCGAGAAAAAGTGCGTCTCCAACAACCCAAAGACCACCCCCCCCCCCGGCCCTCCCCACCCAGCAAAAGTACCAAAAATCTCACAAATTACAGTTATATAACAGCTTTGTTGCCTAGGAGTCACAGTAAAGGTTAGGTTTCTTCAATCTCCATCATTAGCAAATGTATCATTCACTTAACATATATTGCATGCTTCCTTGCCTACCGGCTCTAACCCCCAGACTCTAAACTGACATTCACACTCAAAAGAGATGTCTAAAATTGCATAGCTTTTTAGACCATTTATCTGAAATCAAGAAGTTAATAAGCTGATTTACTTAACTTACAATTTTGTTCACTTAATATATAGGCCCTTTTTTTGGGTTAGAAGAAGAAAATGTGGAGACTAAAGGTGGCAGAAGGCCTTAACAGCCCTTATCTGTATAGCACCAATAATTTTGTTGGCCGGCAAATATGGGAATTCGACCCTAACGGTGGAGGTCCCGAAGAAAGAGAAGAAGTTGAGAATACACGTCTCCAGTTCTGGAACAACCGCCGCCAAGTTAAGCCCAGCAGTGACCTTCTCTGGCGCATGCAGGTTTATCTCTAGCTCTAATCCTCGAACAATATTTCATTTGTTCAAAAAATTTTCCTAAGAAATCCATATATATACTCCATATTTTAGTGCTATATGTTTTCTTGTGACATATCAGTTCTCTTTTTCGTTGTTGTTCTTTACTGAAGGATATCTGAGTGTCCAAAATAAACTGCTGTCTCGCTTTGTATATCCATACTAAACTCAATTAATTACCATAGATAATTACGTATATAGCATTCATGACAAGCGTTATTGAATCATAAATAAATATGGATTTAATAATTCATTGTTTAACTACAAATTTATCAAATATTACCTCCATATCGTTAAATACCATTTACCACCACATATGGTCCAAAAATTCATGCCGATGTATATACGTGCGTGCATGCACACTGCCACGTTAAAAAACCAATTGTGAATTAATACTTGTACATATGTATGTACCAATCGTGACACTTGGCAAGTTTTTCAAAGGAATACTGCGCCTAAATTTTAAAACAATAACTTCAAACAGTATATTATTATAGATGGATGTAAATTCTCACATAGTAAAGGTAATGTTTTCGATATGTATAGCATTTTACACACAAAAATACTTAATCACACATATATTGGTTGAAAAATACTGTAGAAATATGAATGGTTTACATGTATAGAGTCCGATACCTAAATGTTCAGCGCCGGATCCTGTTGGCTGTTCTGTACTAAGTAATTTTATGTGGGTTAGTTCAAAATGCTAAGACAGTAAAAAAAAAAAAAAATTGCTTTTCATGTCCTTCAAAAAAAAAATATTAAACATTTTGAGTTTTACTTAACCGACGTCAACTCGAATATCGGATATTTTACTTGAATTTGACTCGTAAAATTTCCAAATAAAAAAAAAAGGAACACCAATAGTAAAAAACCAATGGAAATGACCTACTACATCAATGTGCACGACATCATTTAAAAGAGAAAGAAACCATATGTTCTCATACTCGAATCGGACCAATCACTCGAACCGGTCGAACTAGGAACCGATTAGGCATGGGCTTTGAGTCAAGTTAAAAAACCCGAGCTCAAAAAATTGGTCAAACCTGATAAAAAATCAAGTTTGACCCGGAAAATTGAGTTTTTTAATATTTTTGGCTGGTTATGATTTTTTTGGACTTATTGACCTTTTTTCACTATTGACTAGCAACTAAAATTGGAAAAAATTAATAGTTATTATATATATATGTAAGTATATATTTATATATAATATATATTTATTTAATATAATATAAATAATATATACACATATTTATTTATTTATTTATTTACTGTGGCACATTTATAATGTCATCTGGTTCAACATCGAGTCGATCCCAGTCGAACCTATTAACGTCTAACCTCCTTAGCTCAGCCGAATCGATACCCAGTCTAAACTTGAAAACATAGAAGAAACCTCGGTCTGAAAATGACATAATGGAAAATTACTAACACGCTAGCCACTAGTTTTTTGCAAAGTTAGGTTGCAGACGTAATTTACTGAATTATTTAATGGCTTAGTTTCAAAATATCCCCTGTAATGTTGAGCAAAGAGTAAATTACCCCTTGCGTTCAGGAAATACACCAATTACCCTTGTTTTAGTAACAAGTTGCCCCCTCATATACATTTCATCTTTATAAGGATACATTTGCCTTCATAAAATTTTAATATTGCAAATTTTTTAATTTGTTATATGAAAACGAAATAAGGCCACTACTCTAGGCCAATATTGATGTTGCACTCTTATATAAAAAACCAAAATCATGACTCTAGAATTGTAAAAATTTTTGTACAAAATAAAGTGAAAATAAATTTGTGATTTTATCAAATATATTTAAAACAAAGTATCAAGAAATCTAATAATGTTATTTTTGTTAATAAAAATAATAAAAAAATATAGCAATTATAAACCTGTGTTTCTAACCAAAGCAACCTAAGGTTAACTTTATCCAGTAATAAAAGTAGCAATATATGTTTTTTATAGTTCACGTGTTTAAGACTTCTTTTTCTTTTAATCATTTTGTTCTACTCGTTCGTGGATGGTATAAAAATTTTATGTTTTAGCATGAAAAAGAGAAATTTGTCCAAGTCTTGTGAATAGAATGGCACAAATGTCTTTTAATAAAGGGAGTAATTTATATGTTTCATAAATCCAAAGAGCAATTTGCAACTAAAGCAGCATTATAGGGGGCATTTGTGATTTAGCCTTATTTAATAAACAGATAAAGTAATAAAAAAAAAGGCCCATAGAACATGTGACCATTCATGATAAATTGATAATTTTTTAGATACTTTTTCACTGCAGCTTCTAGTGGAATAGACACGCAGAAATCAAAATATTTCAGTACTAAGATTTCCATCTTTCTTTTTACTTCTGACTTTTTTACCGTGAAATTTACCTACTTTAATACATTGTTGTTAAGCTCATTTGATCTAGAGGTTTAAGATATGTGCCCATTCCAATATTGGTTATGCCGTAATCCTTCTTTAAATTTACGCAAATTAAATTTCGTAGGACATAATTTCTAATTTTATTTCCATTTTTGACAATGAAATGCATGGTGAAATTTCTAGACGTTTCTGCACGGGGGAAGTTAATGCTTTCCCACTTTCAAGTACAAATGTATTGCCTTTGTCATCTATGAATATGAAGAGAAATTCAACATCCAAATATAAAAGCTGGCTATTAATCAAAGTTAAAAATACTAAAATATTTTGGGTATTTTTCTTTCTTTCTTCTTTTTTTTTTCGGGCATTCTATTTAGCTAAGCCCAAAATTAACTAGAATTACAGAAGCCATAATCAAAATTTAAAGTTGAAACTTTGTTAATCTCCATTTTACTGTTATTTATTGATGATAATTCTCCTCTTTGGGCAGTTTTTACGTGAGAAGAATTTTGAGCAGAGCATACCACAAGTGAAAGTAGAAGATGGTCAACCAATCACCCATGAAATGGCCAATGCTACATTACGCAGAGCTGTCCATTTTTTCTCTGCCTTGCAGGCCAGTGATGGCCATTGGCCTGCAGAAAATGCTGGCCCTTTATTCTTTCTTCCACCTCTGGTATGCCCCCTTGATCAAAATCATTACTACAATGCTCAAGATTCAAATAACTTTCAAAAAATTCATAATTGTCTAATATCTTTCATTGAATGGAAAATACAGGTCATGTGTTTGTATATAACAGGCCATCTTAACTCAGTTTTCCCAGAAGAGCACCAGAAAGAAATTCTTCGATACATTTATTGTCATCAGGTACATAGCTTTAATGTTTATTTATTTTTTTCCGGGTTAAGTAATAAACCAAATTGAATGACAAACTACATTCTTATATATATATATATATATATATATATATATATATATATATATATATTTAATTATAAAAAATGCAGAATGAAGATGGCGGCTGGGGATTGCATATAGAGGGTCACAGCACAATGTTCTGCACAGCTCTGAGTTATATTTGCATGCGAATTCTCGGTGAAGGGCCCGATGGTGGTCAAAATAATGCATGTTCTAGAGCTAGGACATGGATCCTGGACCATGGCAGTGTCACAGCAACACCTTCTTGGGGAAAGACTTGGCTTTCGGTACGGGTTAGATGATCAATGATCATGTTAAATCACCAAAATGTTTTTCTTGTAGAATCTTGCAAACAACTTTGTCTGTTTACTTTGACACCAAAATGTTCCTGTTATTGGTCGCAGATTCTTGGACTATTTGACTGGACTGGCTCCAACCCAATGCCCCCAGAATTTTGGATTCTCCCATCATTTCTTCCTATGCATCCAGGTTAGTAAAATTCTTCATGGTGTCTTTTCTTTTGCTTTTTCTTTGGTTTGTTTCCTTAAGGTAGAGTGAGAGTCCGGGAAATAGGGGCTGTTAAAAATATTCGAGTAATGGCAATTTTCTACTAGCACTACAATACTACTTGAATGACAATGTCATCCAAGAAATATAAAGCAAACATTAGACCTGGATTAGCAAGGTTGATGGGAGATTCAGACGTTCAAGTAATCACCCCTGTGTCACTTAGAAGTGGCTTTAGGAATCTAAACTGGAAACATGTCACATTAATTCCAACTCTTAATGGTACTAAAGAAATCTGATAATGGTTTACATCCAGCTCGCTGAATTTTCATTTATGACCTATTACTTCTCTTCCTAAAACAAATTCTGCTATACTTTGTTTCAGTATTCATTCATTTTGTGCATTTCTTTTCACTTGAATGCAGCAAAAATGTGGTGTTATTGCCGAATGGTTTACATGCCAATGTCATATTTATTTGGAAAGAGGTTCGTTGGGCCAATCACACCCCTAATTTTACAGCTGAGAGAAGAGTTGTATGCTGAACCATATCATGAAATTAATTGGAAGAAAGTACGACACGTTTGTGCAAAGGTAGGACAATAAGAGCAGCAGTCAATTCTTTTGTCACATTGACTTCTTTTACATCATCACTCTGTGCTTCAAGTTCAGCATACAAGTAATCTCTAAAATTTGTTTGTGCAGGAGGACATCTATTACCCTCATCCCCTGCTCCAAGATTTGATGTGGGACAGTCTCTACATTTGTACCGAGCCTCTTCTGACTCGCTGGCCTTTTAATAAGCTGAGAGAGAGGGCATTGCAAACTACCATGAAACACATACATTACGAAGATGAGAACAGTCGGTACATCACCATTGGATGTGTCGAGAAGGTGAGGCATCAAGTATAAAAAAGAAATAGCTTCCATAGTATCAACAGTGACTGGCATTTTAGGTTAATGATTGCTGCAATATATTTATATCTAATTAAATTTGATAGGTTTTATGCATGCTTGCGTGTTGGGTTGAGGACCCGAATGGAGATTACTTCAAAAAACATCTTGCTAGGATTCCAGACTACATATGGGTGGCTGAAGATGGAATGAAGATGCAGGTTAGCTATAATGCATTTTGATTTGAATTATCCACTGGATATTGAATACATATTTATTGGTGCTTATGCATGCCCTGTGATGGATGTTTTGCACAAAATCAATTATATATTCGCTTTAATTGCTGCAGAATTAAGGCTTTCTGTTGCAATGAATTGCAGAGTTTTGGCAGTCAAGAGTGGGATACTGGCTTGGCCATTCAAGCACTTCTTGCCAGTGGTCTAACTGATGAAATTGGGGAAACTCTTAGGAAAGGGCATGATTTTGTCAAGAAGTCTCAGGTTTTCATTTTTGAATAACATGGCATTATTTATAGTTACTTGCATTCTGTTGTTAAAAGGTCATTACTTTTAACTAATCATGCGGCCCTTAACATGTTATAGGTGACGGATAACCCTTCTGGTGACTTTAGAAGCATGTACCGCCATATCTCTAAGGGATCATGGACTTTTTCAGATCAAGATCATGGCTGGCAAGTTTCTGATTGCACGGCTGAAGGATTAAAGGTATTTAAAATAACCTAAGACCTCTATGGATTTTCGAATCATATAAATGAAATACAGTTAGTCCAGATTCTTATCTAACTGTATCGACTTCTATTTGTATCATCAGTGCTGTCTCCTTTCCTCTACAATGCCTCCTGAAGTTGTAGGTGAAAAACTGGAACCAGAAAGGCTCTATGATGCTGTCAATATATTACTATACTTACAGGTAACTATAATGCCATTTGCTACTTTTTTATTTGCTAAAAGTGGAACGTCTTTCTTTGATTTCTATGCGTTAGGCAATTTCTTTTTTTTTTTTTTATAATTCAAGTTATTTTGTTAAAAACTGACATTGAAAAGGAGAAATGGATTTCCAGTCGTTCTCTGTTGCTAAATTTATTGACGGATTTGTTGCTGTCATTGACTCTATCATGTAATGCCCAATTGCAGAGCAAAAATGGTGGTTTACCAGGATGGGAGCCTGCAGTGGCAGAAAACTGGCTAGAGGTAGCTTCTCAAAGACAACGAAAACAGAATAGTAGTTTAAAATTTTAAATTTGTTAGAGTAAATTGATTTTTTCCATGTTTCGCTTCGCAGCTGCTTAATCCAACCGAATTTTTGGAAGACATTGTTGTTGAGCATGAGTAAGATTCATCTACCCCATTTTCTCCCTGCAAATTCAGATATCTCCTTTCCCTTGCAAACTATGCATCCTTTATTTTGAATTAACTCAATATCGATGAATTTACATACAGGTATGTTGAGTGCACTTCATCAGCAATCCAAGCTATTGTGCTGTTCAAAAGTTTGTACCCTAGACACCGCAAGAAAGAGATAGAAAATTTTATCGCCAATGCTGCTAAATATTTTGAAAATGTTCAAATGCCTGATGGTTCATGGTATAATTCTTCATCCAAGCTACTAAATTACATACTATAGCTTCACACCGTTTAAATTATCTAACATGCGAAGTACATTTACAGGTATGGAGATTGGGGTGCGTGTTTCACATATGGGACCTGGTTTGCTCTCGGAGGACTTACAGCAGCAGGCAAGACCTATGATAATTGCCAAGCTGTTCGTAAAGCAGTTGATTTTCTTCTGAACTCTCAGAGGATTGATGGCGGTTGGGGAGAAAGCTATCGTTCCTGCCCTAATAAGGTAATGCATTTAAAAATGTTAACGTGGTAAAATAACGAAAGATTCACAAATTGGCAAGGTCTTCAACTATGTTTTCTAATAAGCAGAAATACATTCCTCTCGAAGGAGAACAGTCAAATTTGGTTCAGACCGCCTGGGCCATGATGGGGCTAATACATTCTGGACAAGTATGTTTCTTGTTAAAGTTGCAATTCTAATTAAAATCGGTATCTTGTTTTTCTTAAAAGATTGTCTTTTATCATTTTGATAGGGGGATAGAGATCCTTGGCCCCTCCACCGTGCAGCAAAGCTACTGATCAATTCACAGATGGAAAACGGTGATTTCCCACAACAGGTAAAACTGAAAAGCATTACAAATTTTAGTGCTCCACAAGATATTTTCCCAGGTCATAGTCATATATCGGATTGAGGACAGCAGTATGCGTCCCACATTAAGTACAAAAAAGAAAAATAACATGTCGAATAGAAAGAACGTTTATCGACAAATGTATGAGCAAAAACCATAAGAGTAGCTCACTGTTGTTCATTTTACCTTATCTTGCAGGGACTTACTGGAGCTTTCAAGAAGAACTGCATGTTACATTATGCAGCATACAGGAATACATATCCTTTATGGGCTTTAGCAGAATACCGCAAGAGGGTGCCATTGCCAACCAATTCAGAATTATTTTAGTCATAATACTGCCTATCATTCTTTCTATTTTGTATTCAAGGCAATGTTATGTTCTGTATGATTTGTTCATATTTTGACTCCTCAAATATGACAAATAATCAAGATTTACAGCCATTGGCTCTCAGTATCAACCTTGTCAATTGAAAATTCTTCGAAATTAAACTTTTTTGTCTTAATTTGAACCCGCAGTTTAATGAGGGCTCAAAAGTTCTCTGGGGATGAAATTAAATCCATTTCACAAGTGCTTTAAAGTCAATGATTGTTAAAAATTTGTAAACAGTTCCACTATAGTCATGGGCTTGTTAAGAATTTGCAGACAGTTCCATTATAGTCATGGGCTGAGGTGGTACATGAAGTTTTGTTTTATATTTCATAAGACAATTGAGGACACGAGTTTAAATGATAATTGAAATTTAAGGATTCTATATTTGCAATTGGTCTTTGACCAATTCTCTTGAAACTATTTTTATCATAAAAAAATACAGTTAAGGGAATAACAAAAGAAAAAAGAAGTCATTGTGGAAAAGGACTTCACTATAGCCAAAACTCACAAGAATGGGAATTATCCAAACCAAGTTACTTGTACTATCTAATGGAAAAAATAAATTTTGAGTGGAGTAATAATAAGAGTGATGATTGGCCCAAGTTTTATTATTTGGACTAAGCCTTCTTCATCTCAAGAATCAGACAAACTTGACGCGTATAACTAATTAATTTGACTTCTACGAGAAAAAAATAAGTTACAGGAACAAGGTAACAGCTAATTAGTTCACATTATATTTTGAACATGGCCAATATGCTTTTTAGCATGACATTTAGATGAAGATTAGCTAAGTATTCTTGTGTGTTAAGCTGCATTAATATGTATCATTGCCTTACAAATAATATGTACTTGGCATGTTTCTTTTGGATTAGGATTTCCTTGAATCTTTATGTATGATAAATTTTACATAGCAAGAATTAGAACAGATATAATTCCCAACTCATTTCGTGAATAAGATGCGGTACACAGCAAAATTATAATTTCTCAATTCTGATTTAGCATTTTTATAGGTAACAAAAATATTTCAATAGCATTTTGTTATTCATATATCAACCGAATGGTGTAATCAGATTAGCTTTTTAGTTTTACACACACGCAAAAAAAAAAAAAAAAAGTTATGTGATACTTCAGATTTATCTTTGTGATAATGTGAAATTAGTCGATATATTACCATTTCTTAAACAAAACTTATCAATTTTTTTTGGCCATGTCACCTTACCCCACTCCATCAACTTAGCATATTTGGACAAAAAACACACCACACATGAAAGGGTTCCAACCCTCGAGGCTTAAAATAAATTGCCAAAAATGAGAATTGGAACATATTAATTAGCATTGACTCGGGGCTTGAAATAAGACGTGTTAAACATGATCATTCAATTAGTTACTTTGATTATGTCTGGTAAAATAAATGGGCATATGGGATTATACACCACCCAAACAAGTATTCGACTAATCAGTCTCAAATCGGTTCAAATCCTCTGATTAATTTTTTTGTGTCAAATTGTGTCTACAGTAATTTTGCCTAATTTCACATTGATACGAATTAGTTTCATATTGAATATAATTAGGCACTATAAAAATTCAACAGAAAATCTAAATACTTTTTTTCTTTTAGGAAACTCAAATACCTTGTTAAAAAAAAAGGATTTCTAATAAACGATTAAACAATTTATAAGAACCAATATAAATTAATTTCCAGCCCAAATAATGTCGCAAGTGTGAAGTCAAATTACGGTCAATATTGTCGACTTTAGATTTTTTTTTTTTTTAAGGAGGGGGAAAGCAACAGTTGACTTTTGTTGTACAGATCCAATGACATAAGGGACATAAAATACCATCCCTTGGCGTGTCTGCATTGAAGCAAGAAACATAAATTTTCTTTAGATATTTTTCAGTGGTCTGCATTGGAAACAGAAAATGAGAATTAACTAAAAAAAAAAAAAAAAAAGAATGGGTAATACAGTACCATGAAAGATGAGAGTACTAAGTAAAAATATTCTTTTCTTTAATTCTATGCTGAGTATGGTTCAGATTTCAGAATCATTTTAATACTTCACGACTTCCGATATCCCCAAGAGAAGCATAAATATGCTGATTATTGACCTAACTAACAAGTGCAAAATGGCCTGTTTATAGACTAAACACCTCTAGCTTGACTTATTGAGGTATCTTTCTTGCTGTAATGAGACCAAAAAATTAACCGTAAACGAAATAATTTTCCTCCGATTCCTAAGTTAAAGATGCCACTAACGAATGGGACTAAGAAAGCTTTTCCTAGTTTCTATTTGTCTGGAGAAAAGACTTGTATGAATTTATATTTAAAAAGCTGCTTTATAAACCTCAAAAAAAAAAAAAAAAGCTGCTTTATATTAATTAATTTAGACTTTTAGAGAGGCAGATTGTTATTTTCATAAGAGAAGCATAAAATGCTAATTGTTGTCCTAATTTAAAAAAAATGTATAAATGGCCTGTTTATTGGTCAAATAAATATGCTCATTGTTGTCCTAATTAAAAATGTGAAATAGTCTGTTTATTGATTGAACAAATTTAGCTCGATTATTATTGATCAAATAAAAATGCTCATTGTTGTCCTAATTAAAAATGTAAAATAGTCTGTTTATTGATTGAACAAATTTAGCTCGATTATTTTATGCTACACTGATCGAGACGAACAAATCAACGGACAACGAATTGATTGTCCCTCATTCCCAATGTTAAAAGATGCCATTAACTTCTCTTTAGTCTTCAGTGAATTTCCTCCCGCTTACCTACCGTTACAAATAGGTTTGGCAGCTCTACAATTGTGACCAGACTTGATATCCTTACTCAGTTGAGCAGCCTAGTATTCAGTGCTCGCATCCTCCAGATAAGTGCTTCTCCAACAACCCATAGACCCCTCCCCCCCCAATACCAAAAACAACACAAAAAAACTTCTTCCCACCAGCGAAAGTAACAAAAATCTCACAAATTACAGTTACATAACAGCTTTATTGCCTTGTATAGCTAGGAGTCACATTCCAAAAGGTAGGTTTCTTTCTTCAATCTCCATCATTATAGCAAATGTATCATTCACTTACCATATGTTGCATGCTTCCTTGCCTATCGGCCCTAACCCCCAGACTCTAAACAGACATTCTCACTCAAAAGAGATGTCTAAAATTGCGTAGCTTTTACGACCATTTATCGGAAGTCAAGAAGTCAGTAAACTGATTTACTTAACTTACAAATTTTGTTCCCTTAATCTATAGGCCCCTTTTTTTTTTTGGGTTAGAAGAAGAAAATGTGGAGACTAAAGGTGGCAGAAGGCGATAACAGCCCATATCTGTATAGCACCAATAATTTCGTCGGCCGGCAAATATGGGAATTCGACCCTAACGGCCGAAGTCCTGAAGAAAGAGAAGAAGTTGAGAATGCACGTCTCCAGTTTTGGAACAACCGCCACCAAGTTAAGCCCAGCAGTGACCTTCTCTGGCGCATGCAGGTTTATCTCTCTCTGTAATCCTCGTACAATATCTTATTGGTTCAAATTTTTTTCCGGAAGAAATCCATATAATCCATATTTTAGTGCTATATGTTTTCTGTGACGCATCAGTTTTCTTTTTTGCTGTTTTTGTTCTTTACTGAACGATATTGAGTGTCCAAAATAAACTACTGTCTCGCTTTGTAGATTCATAGTCAACTCAATTAATTACTATAGATAATTACGTATATCAGCATTTATAACACGCGTTAGTGAATCATAAATAGATATGGATTTGGTTTAAAAAGCTCCCTGCTACAGGTTGGGAGTTTTAGCCCCCACCTGCAACCAGTTGGTTTAAAAATCCAGAGTGCTCCTTTGTTACAATGGTTGTTTAGTTCTCATTGGTCCCTTCAGCTTCAGACCATCTCTTAGAGTAAGTTAGAAATAGGTTAGAATGTTGAAACTTGATAAAAAAAAGATTTAATAATTCATTGTATAACTACAAATTTATCAAATGCATCCATATCATTAAATACATTTACCACTACATATGGTCCAAAAATTCATGCCTATGTATATATGTGCGTGCACGTGCACACTACCACGTTAAAAAAACAATTATGAATAAATACTTAACTTGGCGAGTTTTTTTTTTCTAAAATTAATTTTATAAAAAACAGAAATTGTTGAGAACATGCCTTTAACCAATATCAAAGCAAATATCGGATTTTATTTGACTTGGCTTTGACTCGTAAAATTTCTAGACCAAAAAATTGAAAAAAAAAAATCGAACACCAATTGCCAAAATCCAATGGAAACGACCTACTACATCAATGTGCACGGCATCATTTAAAATAGAAAGAAACCTCGGCCTGAAAATGACTTAATCCAAAGTCACTGACATGCGAGTCACTAGTTTTTTGCAAAGCAAGGTTGCAAATATAATTCTCTAAATTATTTAATAAACTGATAAAGTCAAAAGTTTAAAAAAAAAAATCACAGAACATGTAAGCATCCATGATAAATTGATAATTTTTGAGATCCATTTTTCACTACAACTTTTAGTGGAATAGACACGCAGAAATCAAAGTATTTCAATACTTAGATTTCCATCTTTCTTTTTGCTTCTGACTTTTTTACCATGAAATTCACCTACTTTTAATAGATTGCTGTTAAGCTCATTTGGTCTAGAGGTTTAAGATATGTGCCCATTCCAATGTGGGTTATTTCTCAATCCTTCTTTAAGTTTATACAAATTAAATTTCATAGGACAAAATTTTCAATTTTATTTCCATTTCTGAGAATTAAATGCATGGAAAAATTTCCCACTTTCACATAAAAACGTAATGCTTTTGTCGTCTATGAATATGAAGAGAAATTCAACATGCTAATATAAAGGAAAGCTATCAAGCAAAGCTAAAAATAGTGAAATTAAAAGAAAGCTATCAAGCAAAGCTAAAAATAGTGAAATATTTTGGGTCTATTTCTTCTTTTTTTTTTGTGGCATTCTATTTAGCTGGCTAAGCCCAAAATTAATTAGAATTACAGAAGCTATCCTTGTAATTAAAGTTGAAACTTTGTTAATCTCCATTTTAATTGTTATTTATTAATGATAATTCTTTTCTTGGGCCAGTTCTTACGAGAGAAGAATTTTAAGCAGAGCATAACACAAGTGAAAGTAGAAGATGGTCAAGAAATCACCCATGAAATGGCCACTGCTGCACTACGCAGAGCTGTCCACTTTTTCTCTGCCTTGCAGGCTAGTGATGGTCATTGGCCTGCAGAAAATGCTGGTCCTTTATTCTTTCTTCCCCCTCTGGTAAACCCCTTGATCAAAATCATTACTACAATGATCAAAATTCAAATAAATCACAAAAGTTTCACAATTGTCTAATATCTTTCATTGAATGGAAAATACAGGTCATGTGTCTGTACATAACAGGCCATCTTAACTCAGTTTTCCCAGAAGAGCACCAGAAAGAAATTCTTCGATACATTTATTGTCATCAGGTACATAGTTTTAATGTTTATTTATTTATTTTTTGGTCAAGTAATCAAACAAATTGAATTGAACTACATTCTTAGCTTATTTTTATTTTTGTAATTATAAATAATGTAGAATGAAGATGGCGGCTGGGGATTGCATATTGAGGGTCACAGCACAATGTTCTGCACAGCTCTGAGTTACATTTGCATGCGAATTCTTGGTGAAGGGCCGGATGGTGGTCAAAATAATGCATGTTCTAGAGCTAGGAAATGGATCCTGGACCATGGTAGTGTCACGGCAATACCTTCTTGGGGAAAGACTTGGCTTTCGGTATGAGTTGTATGATCAATGATCATGTTAAATCATCAAGAATTTTTCTTGTAGAATTTTGGAGAAAAAACTTTTATCTGTTTACTTTGACACTAAACTGTTCCTGTTATTGGTCGTAGATTCTTGGACTATTTGACTGGTCTGGGACCAATCCAATGCCCCCAGAATTCTGGATTCTCCCATCTGTTCTTCCCATGCATCCAGGTTAGTGAAATTCTTGATGGTGTCTTTTCTTTCTCTTTTTGCTTTTTCTTTGGTTTGTTTTATTAAGGGGTATCTTGGGAGTCGGGAAAGTAGGGGCTATAAATACTGGAGAAATGGCAATTTTCTTGTACTATTACAATACTACTTGAATAATAATGTCATCCGAGAAATATAAAGCAAACATTAGACCTGGATTAGCAAGGTTGATCCGAGATTCAGACGTTCAAGTGGTCACCCCTTTGCCACTTACAAGTAGCTTTGGGAATCTAATCCATAAACCTGTTAAATTCATTCCAACGCTGATGTTGCTTAGGAAATCTGATAAGTTAATAATTCACGTCCAGCTCCCTGAATTCTCATTTATGACCTATTACTTCTCTTCCTAAAACAAATTCTGCTATAGTTTGTTTCAGTATTCATTCATTTTGTGCATTTCTTTTCACTTGGATGCAGCAAAAATGTGGTGTTATTGCCGAATGGTTTACATGCCAATGTCATATTTATATGGAAAGAGATTCGTTGGGCCAATCACACCCCTAATTTTACAGCTGAGAGAAGAGTTGTATGCTGAACCATATGATGAAATTAATTGGAGGAAAGTACGACACGTTTGTGCAAAGGTAGGACTATAAGAGCAGCAGTCAATTCTTTTGTCACATTCACTTCTTTTACATCATCTCTCTGTGCTTCAAGTTCGGCATACAAGTAATCTCTAAAATTTGTTTGTGCAGGAGGACATCTATTACCCTCATCCCCTGATCCAAGATTTGATGTGGGATAGTCTCTACATTTGTACTGAGCCTCTTCTGACTCGCTGGCCTTTTAATAAGCTGAGAGAGAGGGCTTTGCAAACTACCATGAAACACATACATTATGAAGATGAGAACAGTCGGTACATCACCATCGGATGTGTTGAGAAGGTGAGGCAGCAAGTATAAAAAAGAAATAAATTCCATCATATCACAATATATGATTGCCACAATATATTCATACATAATTGAATTTGATAGGTTTTATGCATGCTTGCATGTTGGGTTGAGGACCCCAATGGAGATTACTTTAAAAAACATCTTGCTAGGATTCCAGACTACATGTGGGTGGCTGAAGATGGAATGAAGATGCAGGTTAGCTATAATGCATTTTCATTTGAATTATCCACTGGATATTGAATACATATTTATTGGTGCTTATGCATGCTCTGTGATAGATGTTTTGCACAGAATCAATTATATTTGCTTCAATTGTTCCAGAATTAAGGCTTCTGTTGCAATGAAATGCAGAGTTTCGGCAGTCAAGAGTGGGATACAGGCTTTGCCATTCAAGCACTTCTTGCAAGTGGTCTAACTGATGAAATTGGGGAAACTCTTAGGAAAGGACATGATTTTGTCAAGAAGTCTCAGGTTTCAACTTTAGATAACATGGCATTATTTACAATTGCATTCTGTTGTTAAAGGGTCCTTACTTTTAGCTAATCATGTGGACCTTAACATGTTATAGGTGATGGATAACCCTTCTGGTGATTTTAGGAGCATGCACCGCCATATCTCTAAGGGATCGTGGACTTTTTCAGATCAAGATCATGGCTGGCAAGTTTCTGATTGCACGGCTGAAGGATTAAAGGTACGTAACTTATCCTAAGACCTCCATGGAATTTCGAATCATATAAATGAAAAACATTACCAGATTCTTATCTAACTGTATCGGCTTCTATTTGTATTATTAGTGCTGTCTCCTGTTCTCTACAATGCCTCCTGAAGTTGTAGGTGAGAAACTGGAACCAGAAAGACTCTATGATGCTGTCAATATATTACTCTACTTACAGGTATCTATAATGCCATTTGCTACTTCCTAGTAAACGCATCTGCTAACTTTCTTATTTGCTAAAAGTGGAACATCTTTCTTTAACTTCCATGCATTAGGCAAATTTTTTGGATAATTCCAGTTATTATGTTAAAAACTGAGAGAAAATGGATTTCCAATCGTTATTTATTGCTAAATTTATTGATGGATTTGTTGCTGTCAATATCTCTATTGTGTAATGCACAATTGCAGAGTAAAAATGGTGGTTTATCAGCATGGGAGCCTGCAGGGGCAGAAAACTGGCTAGAGGTAGATTCTCAAAGACAACGAAAACAGAATAATAGTTAAAATTTTTAAATTTGTAAGAGTAAATTGATTCATTCCATGTTTCGCTCCGCAGCTGCTTAATCCAACCGAATTCTTTGCAGACATTGTTGTTGAGCATGAGTAGGATTCATCTATCTCATTTTCTCCCGGCAAATTCATCTTTCTCCTTTCCCTGCAAACTATGCATGCTTTATTTTGAACTAATTCAGATCCAGGAATTTGGAAACAGGTATGTTGAGTGCACTTCATCAGCAATCCAAGCTCTTGTGCTGTTCAAAAGTTTGTACCCTGGACACCGCAAGAAAGAGATAGAAAGTTTCATTACCAATGCTGCTAAATATCTTGAAAATGTTCAAATGCCTGATGGTTCATGGTATAAGTCTCTTCCAAGCTACTAAATTACATACTATAGGTTCACACGTTTAAATTATCTAACATGAGAAGTACATTTACAGGTATGGAAATTGGGGTGTGTGTTTCACATACGGGACCTGGTTTGCTCTTGGAGGACTTACAGCAGCAGGGAAGACCTATGACAATTGCCAAGCTGTTCGTAAAGCAGTTGATTTTCTCCTCAAATCTCAGAGGAATGATGGCGGTTGGGGAGAAAGTTATCGTTCCTGCCCTGATAAGGTAATGCATTCAAAAATGTTAACATGGTAAAATAACAAAAGTGTCACAAATTGGCAACGTCTCTAACTATGTTTTCTAATAAACAGAAATACATTCCTCTAGAAGGAGAACAATCAAATTTGGTTCACACCTCCTGGGCCATGATGGGGCTAATACATTCCGGACAAGTATGTTTGTTGTTAGAGTTAGTTGCAATTCTAATTAAAATCAGTATCTTCTTTTCTTAATAGATTTTCTTTTATCATTGTGATAGGGGAATAGAGATCCTAGTTCTCTCGACCGTGCAGCAAAGCTATTGATCAATTCACAGATGGAAAACGGAGATTTCCCACAACAGGTAAAACTGAAAAGCATTACAAATTTCTGTACTCCACGAGATATTTTCCCAGGTGATATATCAGATTGAGGACGGTAGTATGTATCCAACATTAAGTACAAAAAAGAAAAATAATATATCGAAAACAAAGAACATTTATTGACAAATGTATAAGCAAATACTCTAGGAGTAGCTCACTGTTGTTCATTTTACCTATCTTGCAGGAAATTACTGGAGTTTTCATGAAGAACTGCATGTTACACTATGCAGCATACAGGAATATATATCCTCTATGGGCTTTAGCAGAATACCGCAAAAGGGTTCCATTGCCAAGCAATTCAGAATTATTAAAGTCATAGTACTGTCTATCATTCTCTTTATTCTGTATTCAAGGCAATGTTATATTCTGTATCATTTGCTCATATCTTGACTCCTCAAATATGACAAATAATCAAGATTTACAGCCATTGGGACTAAACTTCAATCTTGTCAATTGAAAATAGTTCAATTTTAAAACTTTTTAGTTTTAATTAGTTCCCGCAGTTTGATGAGGCTTCAAAAGTTCTCTAGGTGTGAAATTAAATCCATTTCCTAAGTGAACAAAAGTTACTGATTTTTAACAATTTGCAAACGGATTCACCAAGGACAGGGCTGAGGTGGTAAATGGAGTCTTATTTTTTTTCATATGAGAATTGAGGACACGAGAATACATCACAATTGAAAATCCAAAGATTGTTTAGATTGCCAGTGATCTTTGAATAATTCTCTTGAGAATAAGTTATCAGAATTTAGTTACTGGAATGACGAAAGAAAAAAGAAGTCGCTCTGCAAAAAGACTTGACTATTGCAAAAACTTACTACAATGGGAATTATCCAAACTAAAGTTACTAAGGGAATGACAAAAGCTGACGGGTCTAACTAATTTATTTGTCTTCTACAAGAAAACAAGTTACAGGAACAAGGTAGCCCAAGTACATTAACTTTTCCATTGTATAATAGAAGCACATTAATTAACGTGTTATGTTGCTATATAATATTATTTCTGGCTTCTGCGCCATAACATTTACTAGAGTAATACTTTCATGGCTGAAAATATTATCAGATTCCCGTGCAAAAATTGTAGAAATTTATAGCACTTATGAAAGCAAACGAGGTTAATTGCATGCAAGGGTCATGTTTACAGTAAATATTTAGACAAGTTTCATTGGAGGCGCACTTCTAAACCGTAAACTAGGCCACCATAGTGACCAATAATTCTTATGTTGTTTATTTTTTGGACGCGACCATCTAATGTTTTTTGATAAATGGATATCACATGATTAATTCACATTACATGTAATTTTTTTTCTAGAAAAATAATTTCCTAAAGAAAACATTTTATATACAACCAAACAGACCTGCTGAATCAGTGATCCACATGGCATGTTATAGAATTAATGTGCATTGATGTTGACAAATAAAATGAGATTTGTTAAAAAATAAATAATATACAATACAAACATGTACTTTTTGTAGATTAATTATTCAATACTCAATGTAGAATAAGCATTTATACTACATGTACTTTTTGTGGATTAATTATTCAATACTCAATGTAGAATAAGCATTTATACTATCAACTTGACCAATCACTAATTAATTATACCTCAAATTGTACATTTTTCATGTGTCGCATGGATCGGTAATCTCAATTTAATTAATTATACCTCAGATTGTACACTTTTCATGTGTCACGTGGATAGATAATCTCAATTCATCCCCAATAATATATCTATACTTCAAAAGGATAAAAAAATAAAATCTCATAGCGTGGTTTTCTCTCCTCCTGTCCTCATCAATCTCAACCGTCACCTTTTTTAGTACATAACGCTCTTACCAACCTCTCATTTTATCAATAATATTACAAAATTTTTACGTGGTCCATTTCCCATCATACTTTTGTAGATTAATTGTTCAGTCAATGTATATTAACTTATTCAGTAATCAATGCATTTATACTGTCAACTATACCAAACACTGTTTAATTATACCTCAAATTGTACGTTTTCATGTATCACATGGATCATGATCTCAGTTTCATCCCCAATAATGTATCTGTACTTCAAAAAAACAAAATAAAGAAAATCTTATGGCCGTTATTTTCTCACCTTCTACTCATCATTCATAATCCTCACTTTTTTTGGTATGTAATGGTCGTACCAACCTCTCATTTTATCAAATAATATAATATATATCGAGGTTGGTGAATAGTTGAATATATGTGGAAACCCCTGATCGCAATGGGAGAGGCACAATCAAATTTCATAGAAATTGTAATCCAGAGAATGGAGAAGCCTAAGAATGCATACAAGGCTCACTGTCTAGTGGTGCATATCCAACCCCAGGTCACATAAACCCCATGCTCCAATTCTCAAGACGACTAGAACACAAAGGAATCAAGGTCACCATAGCTGCCACAGAATACATATGCAAAACCATGCATAACGTGAGTTTGTCTATTCCAGTGGAAACGTTTTCTGATGGTAAGGTAGTTGATATTGAGACAGACATCAGAGATTACTTGGTTAGACTTAAAGAAAATGGTATAAAAACTCTATCACAACTGGTTGAGAAGCTTTGTGCTTCTGACTACCCTCTTAATTGCATCGTCTATGATTCATTTTTACCCTGGGAACTTGACGTTGCTCGAAAATTTGGCTTAGTTTCAGCTGTTTTTCTCACTCAATCTGCTGCGGTGAGCAACATATATTATCATGTATGCAATGAATAGATGAGGCTTCCTCTTAGCGAATCCAGAGTCGTCATTCCTGGATCGCCACCAACTGAGGCAAATGAAACGCCTTGCTTTCTTTATAATTATGGTTCTTACCCGGCTATACGTGAATTTCTTGTAGACCAATTTCAAATTTTTCACCAAGCAGATTGGATCTTGTTCAATACTTCCTATAAGTTGGAGGAAAAGGTGCGTGCTTAAGCTACTTAGTCCGTAGTCCATTTGATCTGCAACCCTTTTCTACTTTTGTTTGAATAACTATACCTTTTGAAATTTGAAAAAAAAAAAAGAAAAATGAATTATTATCATATGCCTGTAGTTCGTCAGTTTATAAATCTTACCTAGTCTAAAAACAGAATCAATCAAGACAACTTGCCATAGCATAATTAAATGCTTTATCATACTTGCATGAAAGTAAATCCATCATTGATTTGCTTTTGTTTTAGCAAGGAGTAGTGTTATCGATTACATGCATTCCATACATTTTTAGTTCAGCTTTAACCAACCAATTAGATTGTACTGAACAGTAATGTAAAGCAGTTTCATTTAACTCCACCAAAAAAAAAAAAAAAAAAACTTTCTTAAAAAATTGAAAAGTTGTAAAAAGAAAATTATCAATTTTTTGAAAAAATTTAGCATGTTTTAGATAACGGAGTATTACTGTAGCATTTCTTGCTAAACATGTCTCAAAAATAAATTTCAAGACCTGTATAGGTCACTTTCCAAATATCGAGAATTGAAGTAACAGTGGAAAAATTTATGGACCAACAAATTAATCTGCATATTTTCTTTAAGGATGGAACGTATCACTTATATTTTAAAATTATCATTGTCACAACATTTCCAAAAAATTCATTAAATGGAGTTCCCTAAATTATGCTCGCATCTAAGACTATGATACTGGTGCATGTAATTTGGGCTGAAAAAATGATTTTGTCCTTCCCAAAATGGACAATAATACAGTAGTTATTCTTTGTTATGACTCACCTTAAAAATGAAAGACTTTCATAGAAAAGTAATAAGTTTTAACGAGAATTCATCACTTTTCTTCAAAATTTATTTTTCTTTTTGTAATTTTTTATGACTATAGTATTATTCATTTTGTACGGGGAATTATTTTTCCTCTTTGAATAATATCATATAGCTGATGAATACGTGACCATTTCTTGGTTCATATTTAACAACTTAAGGTTTCATGATCCTTGAATTTTTAGGTTGTGGATTGGATGGCTAAGAATTGGCCAAGGATCAGGGCAATTGGCCCGACGATACCATCCAATGCTTATGGACAAGCGAATTAAAGAAGACAAGATTACGGCCTTAATTGTTACAATCCAACACTGACGCTTCTATGAAATGGCTTAACGAACGCCCAGATTCATCAGTGGACTTTGGGAGCATAGTAGAGCTAGGAAAAGAGCAATTAGAAGAATTGGCCTGGGGTCTCAAAAATAGCAATGTCTATTTCTTATTTGTGGTTTGGTCAAGAGAACAATCTAAGCTTCCAAAAGACTTCATGGGGGAGACATCTGAAAAGGGATTGGTGGTTTCATGGTGCCCTCAGCTACAAGTGTTAGAACACAAAGGCTTTGGAATGTTTTGTCACGCATTGTGGATGGAATTCAACTCTTGAAGCATTAAGTTTTGGTGTTCCGGCGGTTGCGAAGCCTCATTGGTCCGACCAAATTACTAATGCTAAATTTATTGAGGATATTTGGGGTACTGGTGTCAGGGCTCGGAGAAATGACGGGGGATTGATCGCCACAGAGGAGGTGGAATATTTGTTGAAGGAAGTGATGGAGGGAGACAAGGGAAAAGAGATCAGAAAAAATGCTGCCGAATGGAAAAAATTAGCTAAGAGGGGCTGTTAATGAAGGTGGGAGATCTGATAAAGCCGTAAATGAATTCGTTGCAAACATCGTTGGCCAGTGAATATGTTACAAGAAAAAAAAAATGCTCAGAATATGCACCAATAAGTTTGTTTTTGTGTGTGTGTGTGTGTCGGGGGGGGGGGGGGGGGGGGGGGGGGCAGTTTGTTGTTGGATTTTGTACTTTAATATTTCTAGTCAAATGATTGAACTGAGGTTGTTGTTAGGATTGTGTATTTTAATATGGCTAGTCAATTTTTCTACGGAAAAAAGGAAAATAAAGGGTGTGGCGGCAGCTACTTTAATGATTGAGGGCTGTGATTTTACCTTACAACTTATATCTTTAAAATAGAAAATAAAAAGAAAACGTGTACGACATTGTTCAACTACTGCACATATTATACACTCAAACTAGGGAACGACGTCGGCATTTTTTATTTTTGGCTTAACTAGGCAGTTAATCGAAATCAAAAGCAACTCACTAGTAGGCAAGAATGGTTAGATTTCATTATTTCTAAACAAAAAGTGCAAAAATTTGATGACAATTCATATTGCAGAACAATTTGGGCTTAAGTTGTCATCCAATGATCATCAGATCACCGGAAGACTGAACTTATTCCTTCTAAATTACTGCCAATTTTGAAGACAGAAGACGAGATAATTGAGTTGAAGAACTTAGTGTTTGAGTTATCTTGCGCACTATACTAAACAAATAATTTGATTTATTGTATAAATACCGACTTTAAGGATTTTAAGTTAACACTCAGCGCTCAAATCTTGTATTTCCGGTGCTGACGCTAGCACCCATCACGATTCACGGCTGACAATTCCAGCTTGCTTCAATTCTAAGTTCAAATATACTAGTATAAATTTGGATTTTACTAAGTTCGTTATTCTATTTTATATTAGTCAAGTTTTGAGTAGAGAGAAGAAAACTTCAAGCAGTCTATTATCCATTATGATATACTACAAATAATTAGTTTTCTAAATACATATCATCCAAAATGATCATATCAATATGGCAAGTGCGTGGTGTGTATATCACTAACATCAAAGAAACCATAAACAAGAAAATATAAAATATATTAATTTTTTTTACCAATCGTCAACAGTATTCTATCTTACTTCTCATCTATTCTATGAGGAGAGACCCAACTGCATCGGATCAAACGAGTACTTTATGCATTCATTTGGATTTTCGATGGGAGGTAAGATTCGAATTCCCAACTTTTCACTCCACTTAACCTTTAAAAACTTTGTGGTGGTCAACCTATCTAAATTGGGTTGTTATGAAAATGTGTGATATTTAGATGGAAGTTCTAAATACAAAACAGACCAAATTAGCATTAGTAGTTCAGTGCTAATTTTAAAAGGTATGTTAAAAGCTTTCCTGCTTCCGAATCAAAGAAGAAGTCTACTCGGAGAAGTGTGAAAGACCGTAGGTTCGAGGAAGTCGAGTTGAGAACTTGAACCTTAACCGCGTCGATTAATGGACAAGTAGTATGCTTCTTGTGTACGTATTTTCGTATTTCGGTTTTATTTAAATTATTTTTTTTAATAATGGGCTGACCCCAGCTTGGGCGTCCAACGACCAATGGCAAGCTAGTTCCTTGCTTGCTAGGCTTCTTCCGCAGGCTTCATGCAACTATCAAAACTCTACTCCACGCTCCGCTTAAGCTCGTGGAGTTAATCATTTTCATCCAACATCTAATTTGTTATTTTATCGTAAATGTCCATGCTAATATTGTTCGAGATAATTCGTGACCTAAATACATAGTTTTTCTCTATGAGTTGTTCAGATTGATCCTTGTATTTTTTTTTTTTTTGGTATAAAATGTAGAAGAATGTTTTTGGGTGGCAAAATGAAATTTTAATAACAATTAGACTCATAAGAATCCATGACTTTACGTTTGTGAAGTTACTTTAGAGATGTCAATTTAAGTTTTCAAAGGTAGAATTGTTACGGTAATTTCTTTTTTTATCGAGTTGATGGTGAGATGAAATGCCTAAAGATTTTCATTTAAACTCATGGTCAGTTTCAAGTTTTCGTCAAAAATGATTTTGTGATTTTGCATAAAAGTAAGATGTTGAGTATAATGACTGCATAATATTACATAAGGTATAGCAAGACACACCTAGACACAAGCACATGTGCCACATCATATTATCAAGTACTATGGGGACAGTGTTATGGTAATACCTTGTTGACATAATTGTAAAATAATTATAAGTTTTCTCTTTTAAAAAACAGAAAGTTTCAATAAAAATTTTTCACTTTTTTAATAAAAACTTACTAATTCAATAAAAAATTTTCACTTTTTTAATAAAAACTTACTAACTTTTCAATTACTCTTAATCACTCCAATATTTTCGGAGAGGATAAATTCAAGGGTTAATAACACTTTGCCCCCCTGAACTTAGGGGGTAGTCACACTTTACCCCCCTGAACTTCAAATATATACACTTTGCCCCCCAAGACTAGTCAAAGTTAGGAATTCAAAAAAAAAAAGTGAGTGTTATGACATTATTGCCCTTTTATTAATGAATATATTTATAACTTAATATCATTTCTTTTCATTTTTAAAAGATTTATATCTTCTCTATTGTATTAATTATATAAAAATATCAAACTAAAAATTTAAAGAAAGTTAATATTTAGTTTATATCTTTGAAATTTTCCTCTTAGATTAATATGTACTTCTATATATGTTTTGTTTAATTTATTATACTTTAAGTCAAACAAAACCGATAAATAACACGACACTAAAATAAATTTAATTGTTAAATTTTGTATAAAAATGGTAATACCAAACTCATTTATTTAAAGTAATTTTTTATCATTTTAATTTATTTAAACTTTTAGACTAATATCATTGTCATTTTTATATTTATCAAATTATTCCAATATGAAATTCTTAATTAAAGAATTTCTAATCATTTATTGTTTTGGACTAAATATTATATTTTTTTGTTTGACTTATTTATTCTTGTTTGCCCTAGTACTGTATAATGGGCTAACTCTTCTTTTTTCCCAAAATATTCTTTGATTAAAAATTTCATATTGGACTAATTTGATAAATATAAAAATGACTATGATATTAGTCCAAAAGTTTAAATAATTTAAAATGATAAAAATTTAGTTCAAATAAATGAGTTTGGTATTACCATTTTTATACAAAATTTGACAATTAAATTTATTTTAGTGTCGTGTTATTTATCGGTTTTGTTTGACTTAAAGTATAATAAATTAAACAAAACATATATAGAAGTACATATTAATCTAAGAGGAAAATTTCAAAGATATAAACTAAATATTAACTTTCTTTAAATTTTTAGTTTGATATTTTTATATAATTAATACAATAGAGAAGATATAAATCTTTTAAAAATGAAAAGAAATGATATTAAGTTATAAATATATTCATTAATAAAAGGGCAATAATGTCATAACACTCACTTTTTTTTTTTGAATTCCTAACTTTGACTAGTCTTGGGGGGCAAAGTGTATATATTTGAAGTTCAGGGGGGTAAAGTGTGACTACCCCTAAGTTCAGGGGGCAAAGTGTTATTAACCCTAAATTCAATCCAACATTTACAAGAGCAGTCTGGATGCAATCAATATCTTCATATTTCTAGCTAGTATAAAAGATAAAATTCAGAATTGAAATCAAGTATGTTATGTGATAATATAAGGGCAAATACAAAACAAAAACAGATCCACACCAAGAACTAATCTTATTATTAGCATTTTATTAGCTATCGCAGCGAGTTAAATTCCACAATCTAAAAGATGCAAAGTTGAACTGTTGAAAAAAGTTCCCAGCCGCCAGGGCACCATAGTCAAAACTTGCCTTTTTTAGTTATTTTTTAGGTACTCCATGAATCACTCGCACTCCATATATCTAGCGTGATACCTGACGATTCTGCAAATACGACTAGTCACCTGTACCATTGTTGAGACGAAGTAATCACCCAGAAGCTACCCCCAATCAGCTCTTGCTCTACATTTTCTTTTTTCACAAGCAAAAGTCCACAAAACCCCCAAAACATTCCCACTTCTACAAGCCTCACTGACGCTATATATATCACACAAAAATTCCACATAGCTTCTCACTTCAACCTCGTATTATCCTATCCAAAGCTACAACCATACTAGCTAGCTCTACGGCCAATTTTGTACCTTAATTCTCTTATCAAGAAAGAAAAATAAACCATCATCATAATTCATACCCATGACGATTAAGAGAATCAGAGAAGAAGAAGCAGAGACAATAGAAACCGCCAATTTTCTAATGCTTTTGTCTCGAGTTGGTGATAGTACTGATCAGGCAACAACGCCAACATCGGGTGGTCGTTTTTTCGAGTGCAAGACATGTAACAAGAAATTTCATTCGTTCCAAGCGCTTGGCGGCCATCGGGCGAGTCACAAGAAGCTTAAACTGATGGCGGAACTTCTTACTCAGCCGAGTAATTCGCAGCGGAAGCGTAAGAAGCATGAGTGCCCCATGTGTGGACTGGAATTTGCCTTGGGACAGGCTTTGGGGGGTCACATGAGAAGACATCGCGCCGCTATATCGGAGGGAAGGCATGAAATTGACAGTAATTCAGAAGCTCGTAGGGTGGTACCTCTACTGAAGAGGTCGAATAGTAAGAGAGTTTCCGGACTAGACTTAAATTTGACGCCTTATGAGAATGATTTACAGCAAACGATGAAGCCACCACCAGCGCTTCTATTGGATTGTGCCATTTAGTTCTTTTTAGAGATTATATTAATTCCACCTATTTTTATTTCTTTTTCTTTTTTATATCTGATTTGTTTATTAAGTTTTCTTTTAGGTGATTCTTGTTATCAAGTTATTCATTACCTTTGGTTTTAAGTATTGGTAGTTGTATATATTTTGAATTGTCCTTGCTAGTATTGTATAAATTATATCCGTTTGTTTAGTTTTGATTCTTAGAAATATAATTTTTAAAAACTCTATAAACGTTTTTTAACTAACTTTTTATCTTAGAAACATATTTATTGAGAAAAATTTTTAAAACTATTATATGTATATATTTTTTAAATCTCATAAAATATTTTAAAAAAATCTCAAAAATAACTAAAACGAAGCTAGTTTTGGACCACTGTGGATTGTTGGCCAAGCTACTTTTGCTTTTCGTTTGCTTCCTCTTTAGACCAATCTGAATTTGCGTGAAAAAGCATAAAGCTCAAGCATAAGCTGCATATCGGGAGATAATAGTTGTTTTTAGTGTTAGATTTACTTACGAAAATAAGAATACGCTTATTGCGCGAGTTAGTCTAAGGTCATTCTCGTAAAAGAAGTTTATAATTAATTCCTAAAAATGCTAAGATAACACAGCCTTACAAAATAATAATAATAATAATAATAATTTTTCCAAAAAATTACTTAGACAATTTATTTGAAAAAAAAATTAAGAATATGCTGGTTAACTGAAGGCAATTCTCGTAAAACAAGTTTATAATTAATTCCTAAAAATACTATGATAACACATTCTTACAAAGAAAATATTAATTTTTCAGAAAAAATTATGCTTTTATGACGTGAGGTGATGCAGCGCCACTGAAAAGATTGTCGTTCACTAAAGCTACCCAAACATATTGACATATTAATTCACTCACCAATAAGGCAAAAGAAGGTAAAAAATATGCCAGATTGACACAGGCTCCATATAATGAGAACAAAGCTTCCCAAAAGTCTCATAAAGTTTCGAAGGCAGAGTTGTTCAGTTTCTTTGAAATTCATCATACAAGCACATCATCGAATACCCAATTGACTCAGCAAAAGCATACGAATATTTCTTTCCGAAAAGTTTGATCATTATCCTTCTGATTTAAGATTTCTTAGTGTAACATTGATAATTTTCTGAACGAAAAAATGAAGTCCCTGGATAAGAAGGAAGTGTCCAATTTAATGTGTGAAAGGTTGAATTAGTTGGTGACAATGACAATACAACATCACAGCTTGATTGTGACATAACTTTATTATCCGTGAATTATTAGAAGAGTGTAAAATATGTTAAAAAATTCTAGCTAGGATAGAGTAAGCAACACCTCAGACTTGGGGAAAAAGCCACTTCCTTGATTATGAAACACGAAACTTCCGCTCAAAAGAGGTCACCGCGTAACTTGATCCGTATTCCCTGCCGCCGTCGTTTATTACTACAGCTTGGTATTAATAGTTAGCTTACTAACCGACTTGCCTCGTGTCCTATTTGTTCCCAGAATCTGCAAAGGAAAAAAACTCACAAAAGGCCAAAATTGAGTACTTAACCATTAATATTTTCTGTTCACGCGTTCTGGTTGAAACTGGTATTCTTCCTAAGACTTGAGACTTCGTTTCACCAGTCTCCACGCTGATTTAGTTAGTTTATGAAATGTCTGCGAAAGATTCTAGAATTGTTGTACGAACTGCAGCAAGGAAACTACTTTTTCTTTTTTCTTTTTTTCAGCCACCTGACGCAGCTGCTACCTGTAGTTTCCATACGCGTTCAGCAACCAAATCTTGACGACATTGTACTTTTTTAGCCTTTCAAACTAAGATTTTTGTTCACAGATAAAATACTATATACCACTACTAGACTTACTAGATACACAATTACACGTCATACATAAATTTCTTTGCAAGAAAATTAATAAAGAGAAGGGAAATAAGAAGAACTTTCACCAATTGCTTAACTTCATCACATACGCAATACAATTTCAGTACGTTGTTTACTCTCACATTAGTCATCAATCCACTAGAAGCCTAGACCCCTATATATAAGTTATAACACTACTTCAAACTTTGTCACTCGCTTTTCGAATTTCAATAGTTACACAAAAAATTGTATCAATTTCTTGAGCGCATAATAGTACTAGATGACTGTAGAGAGAAGTAGGGAAGATACAGAGGTTGAGGCATTAGCCATGGCCAATTGCTTAAAGCTCCTCTCTAACATGGCCAAAAGTACTACCTCTCTTCCATCACCGGACAGAGTTTTCGCTTGCAAAACATGCAACAGACAGTTTTCATCTTTTCAAGCCCTTGGAGGCCACCGGACTAGTCACAAAAGGACTAGAGTTATGGCTGCAGACCTTCATGATCATGTTCCCCCACCTGCTAAGCCAAAGACACATGAGTGCTCCATCTGTGGCCTTGAGTTCCCCTTAGGCCAAGCTTTGGGAGGGCATATGAGAAGACACCGGAACTACCATGTTGCCGACGATAATTCAGAAGAAACAGTATCAGATTCACAGAAATTCAATAGCGGTAGTGATAATCATAGAGGTCTGCTGTTAGATTTGAATTTAACCCCTTATGAGAATGACTTAAATCTTGGTAGATTGGGCCATTAGTTTTACCTAAAATTTGCTCTAGGATACTAACAAGATTGCAGTTTTTATTTTCCTCAGCTTTTTCTGATTATTACAGTAGCTTTTCCCTTCTTAATTTTGAGGATATATTTTTTTTTTCAAATCAACCTAACTTGTGTACATATATACAGAGTTTTTTTTAATGTCCAGTGAATGGTAGTATCGACTCTTCTTTTTGAACCTGACCGATATTTCTGGGAGTTTTTTGTTTTTCATATTGTTCTTCCATAGCTGAGTTTTTTATTTTTCATATTGTTCTTCCATTGCAGTTTTGGATACTTCTTATTATGATCAAACTCAAAAAAGTCATTGTCGGAACCAAATAAATCATCAAGAAAAGAAATAAATCATCAAGAAGAAAAGATTAAATCTTTGTAGCAATATCAGATACTGTGCTGACCAATATTGGAATTCAAGAGCCAGTCCTATTTACAACTTGTGAATAACGTCCAATTCAGAATTCATGAAACTTTCTTTCTATTGAATAATATAAGGTCATTAACCAAATTCTGTGCTGCCCGTTCCTCCATAACCCCACAAGAAAATTCCTTGAAGTTTATTCCTCTGGCTTATGATATTCTTCTTCATTATACATCACCATATTGAATTCAATATTACAGAAAATGATTTTGCAATGTTCCTCTGATCCAAGAAAACTAAAATTTGCTTGGCATTTACATAAAAGAATGGATTTTTATTGCTAACTCATAAGGGATATTACGTCCTTTATCAAAAAACCAAATAAAGAAACGACAAAAAATTACTACCAGTCACATCAAGAAACCAAATAAAGAAACGACAGAAAATTACTACTAATCACGATTGCATAAGAATATCAATAGGTAAGGAGCAAAAACAAAACTCCCAACATGGGACTTCCAGTTCCAGGGCAGAGGCAGAAAGTCCATCTACTGCTGCTTAGGCAATGGATCAGAACTTGAGAAGAACGATCCCGGTTCAAAATACATACGCCTCTTTCTTCCAGAATTTGTTGGACCATTTTTCTCGGCAGCACCATCAGGGTTTCTTCCAAAATTTGTTGGACCATTTTTCTCGGCAGCACCATCAGGGTTTCTTCCAAAATTTGTAGGACCATTTTTCTCGGCAGCACCATCAGGGTTTCTTCCAAAATTTGTTGGACCATTTTTCTTGGCGGCATCATCAGGGTTCCAATTCCAGGTTGTCAAGAAAGTGTCATCAACGTCTAAGAAAGAAGTCAATGGCGAGTAATCAACGGAATTACTGCCCAAATTCGCAGTAGATTGCGACATTATAAATTTTTCTTGTTGCTGCAGTTGTCGTAGCCTCTGCTGCTGGAGAAAGTGGTATGCATGTGCTTGAGTTCTTGGATCAAGATTTCCATAGCATGGAAAATAAGAAAACGCCGGTTGGTCCATGTCTTTCTGCTGCTTCGATTTCTCTGTCATTATCTCTGATTACCTATGACGGAAATACGATAGTCCTGTGAGAAACTGAGAGAATATTATTTTTGCTTTTCTCTAAAACCTGAAAGTCTTTTTCAGAAAAAAAGAAGTTGAAGAATTGATGATTTTTTGTAGAAGGTTAATAGCATATATAGTTATTGATGCATAGTGGAATACTGGCTCTTACTACAAAATTTGAGTGAGATTAGGATTCTAGTAACATGGCAAGTTCTGTTTAGTGGAATTTGCTAATTATTACTGACTAGGATTCTAATAACATGGCAAGTAGTTCGGCTTAGATGGATTTTGCTAATTATTACTACTTTCCCAGACCACAGGCAGTTCTCAAGGCCATGACCCAAATTAACTTCTCAGATATTAATATTATTAATTAGAAGCTTACAGTTAGTAAATTCATATTTGGATTGAATATTTTCCTTTTCTTTTTTCCCCCCAATTAGGAAGGGTGTAGAGACTCTGACAACTAACCTTTCTTTTTTGCTTCCCATTTTTACATTCCCTTGTAAGATTTAGAGTCTCTATTAAATAAAAAGAAAAATACCATTTCCCTTTCGAAAACAAAATTTTATGTATATTAGCTGTGAATAAAACATAGATTTTGGCTATCATAGAGATTATGGTGTTGGATAATTTGAATCAGATTTAAAATTCATGCATGGAATAATTTTCGATTCTACCTATCCTGTTTGGAGTAAAACATATATAATTTAGATACTATAACTATCATAACTTGAACATGATATAACTCCTGAACAAAACTTTGAATTTGATCACAAATACGAGAATTACGGTGCATAATAACTATCCAGATTTCCTTAATTCCTGGTTTTTGTTTCCATTTTATTTTGGTGTAAATTTTTATAATTGATTTTAGAAAACAGTAAAAAATTAAAAATATACTTATATATATTAATCTTTTCACTGAAGATGCATCTTGGGCTCTAGGCTTATGTGATAACGCTACTTAAACGGGGCTCAAATCCATCTGATCACACCTCCGCCACAAAATAGAAAGACGTAAAATCTGAATTAATTTATGAACGGTCAAGATTGATCATCTGTATACACGTGTACGTCTCAAGAGGGAGACCTTAAAATCTGATGCGGCAGGTTCGATTACAATTTCGTAATGGATGTAACGAGGAAAAATCGTCTGCTCCTCACACATCATAACCGGACTTTTCCTCCACCACAAAACATACTATTCTGCTGATCAAAAACGACGCCGTTGCCTGCCGTCTCTGTCTCGGCGAAATTTCGCCGGAGATCACGTGAAAATTCAGTGCCTATTTTCTGGGGTAAGGATTGTTACTTTCTTGCTTCTCTCGTCTCCGAGAATTTCAATTAGTTTAGGGTTTGACCCCAAATATTTTCTTTTGTCCAATTTGAATATCATTTTTCCTACATAAAAGTTTTTGTTTTCTTGGATTAAACACTCAAATTTTCTTTTTTTTTTTCCCCTTTTGTGTTGAATTTTGAGTACAGGGAACTGGGTTTGTGTTGCATTTGGGAGCTAACATTGATTGAAGTGGAAAAGCTGAGGATGGTATTTTTTTTTTTTTAATACAGTTTTACTTGTCTTTCTTTTATTTATCTGGCAGATTTTGCTTGTTGTGTACTTGAATTGTTTGTTTATAAAATGGTATTTGATTAGATCAGTCAATTGACACGTGGGACTTCAAAATCTGTTTCTTTAGACTTAAAAGAATGTTTTGAACTAATACGACTGTAATCAAGAATATTGGCATTTTGGGGATCCATCAACCATATTTGCATATTTGTGGTTGTTTAGGAATACTGTGCTGCATCTAGCAGGAAGCGAATGTTTTTCTTTAAGACTCATTGTACACTTAACTTGAGGAATTGTATTCAATTTTGTAAGCCCAATCGAACCAGCGAAGAGAATAGAAACTGCGTTCCTTTTGGAGACCTGGGAAATGTGAGAATGAGTCTTGTCTAGGTTAATTCTTGGTAGATGAAGAACCTCTGAATTGGCCTCACCATTTCTCATTAATTCGACTTTTGATTGGTACAAGCACTATCATTTAATACTGCACGATGCGTTGTTTGTGCTTCTTGTGACCTTTAAGGTGTTGTTGCTTTTCTCTACTGCTTATTTTGTTTTCTGGTTATCTGCTTCTCCATTTATAATTCTCTTGAGTGGATGCTCGGGAGTTTACCATTGGTTACTCTCTTGGTTTGATTTGTTGCTTCTCACTCTTCTGTAGTCTTCTGTTTACACATTAACACAAGTAGGCAGAAATCTATACATGAATTGTTTAACGCGTAAAAGCTCACATGTAGCCGCATATGAGATTTTAGTTTCTTATGAATTTCTTTTGCTCTATTTACCTATCTTTGTATTCTTTTACATTGGATCTCCTGTTTATTGGTTTTGTCTTTCTCATGTACAGTCTTTCCAGGACAAGGGGTATTGGATGCCGAAGGGTGGTGGACACCTAACTGATGGAGAAACAGTTTTTAGCAACTCCTCTAGAATTGAAACCAAGCGCACTAATCAATGGCTATGTGATGCCGCTGATCATGAGGTATTCCCCAGCAAAAAACAAGCTATTCATGTTCCGGTTAGCAAGCCAACTTCAGGAGTCCCTACAGCAAGTCTTGCTTGGGAGAATGCTTCTGGATTCCAATCAGTGCCAAACCAGTTTATTGGTCGGTTATTTGGATCAGATGCAAGCAGGTCGGCCAACATATCTAGTCGAAACCTCCCTCAACTTGATGTGGAAAACTCTAATATGAGAAAAAAAGTTTTAGATGACCAATTTGGGGGTGACCCATCAGTTGGTTTGACAATGTCTTATCCTTTAGAAGAAACAGAAACTTGTGTCAGCTATGGTGGCTTTAGAAAAGTTAAAGTAAATCAGGTTAAGGACTCTGAAAATGGTTTGCAGGCAGCACAGGAACATAATATTGGCATGTCCTTGGATCGTGTATATAACAGGGAATCTGAAACAGCTTTTATTTCCATGGGCCAGGTTTTTGGTAAGGAAGCTGAGAATTTCACATTTGTAGGTCATTCTCATGACAGGATGGAAGGGAGTATAAAACCTTTGGACTCTACTTTTACAAAAGATAGTGGTAATGCAATGTCACTTGCCCACACTTTTAGTAAGGGAGATTCTAATAACATATCCTTTGGCAGCTATCAAGATGAGTCTTATATCGATGTTCTTGCAAGGCCTGTTAGCAGCTATGACTTGTTATATAATCATTCTTCCCTTCAAACAACAGAAACAATGGGTGGAAAGGAATTGGATGCACCAAAAGCTACTGCAGTTTTAAGCGCCTTTCAGACAGCCAAATCAAAAATCGATCCAGTGACAAAAATTAAGTCTGAAACAAAACCAACCAGAAAAGAAGCCCCAAACAGTTTTCCTTCAAATGTTAGAAGTTTGATAGCAACAGGAATGCTTGATGGGGTGCCTGTAAGATACGTGTCTGGCTCGCGGGAGGTAAATTTTCTTTGTGTTTTGTTTATCTATTATTTTACCGTTTGGTGGATCACTGGAATCTTATTTCGTGTGATCAGGAGCTTCGTGGTATTATAAAAGGTTCTGGGTATCTCTGTGGTTGTCAATCATGTAACTACTCCAAGGTAATGCATCTGCTTGTTCTTAATTTGCCTTTTCTTTTCTTTTCTTTTTTTCTCTCATTTGTGCGACCCAACTGTTGAATCACGTGTTGTTTGGCTGAAGGCTCTTAATGCTTATGTATTTGAGCGTCATGCTGATTGTAAGACAAAGCACCCAAACAATCACATATGCTTTGAGAATGGAAAGACCATATATCAGGTCGTCCAAGAGTTAAGGAGCACCCCAGAGAGTTTGTTATTTGATGCCATTCAGAATGTGACTGGTTCCCCAATTAATCAAAAAGCTTTTCGCATCTGGAAAGGTAATATTTTACTAACGCTTTCTCACCCTTTCCCTTTCCCTTTCCCTTCTCCTCGCCCTTGCTCTTCCACCGCTGGCTACCTCAAACAAAAAGAAATAAAAGTAAAAGGGCACCCCTCCAAAACATGTCAATTGTCTTTTAGGCCAATGATTGCTTCTTATTTTCCTTCTGTACCAGAATCATTCCAAGCAGCAACTCGTGAGCTTCAGCGCATTTACGGAAAGGAGGAATTTAATCTATAAAGAGTGGCTCTTCTTTAGCTGTCCATTCTAAATGTGGAGTAGTGTTTCCTTTAAGGTGTGCATAGAGGTAATCAGGTAAAATATTAAGTTATATATGGAGTGAGATTGAAATATGGATCATTTGCCAAGCGAAGTTGTTTGTAATGGAAATCTCGAGTTTGTTAATGATCCGACATGCGCTTTGGATGGAGGTAATTTAACTGCAAAATATGTACAGCATATTAGAACTAAGTTTTGGGATTTTGAAACTTCTCTTTTAACCCAGTCGTATATGCGAAATCGTATTTGAGACATTCCTTTGGTTTACTAATCATTTTGATGAATGGGGGAATTGTTCAACTTCCTTTCTAAAAAAGGAACCAAATTCAAGGTTTCCAAATTTTCCAAGTACCTAAACACTTAATAGCACGTTGGTTTACGATGCATATTTGCGTTACCATATCATGACCTCGCTTCTGGGGCTTTTACTTGAGAAAGCTCGTACAGGATAACTTCCTCGGGCACCTTAATTTTAGCTGAGGACATTGTTTGCATTAAAACAAGTAGATTAAGATCACTTGAAGTCGTGCATTGTAAAGTATATCTTTGCTGAATCACTAATCATTTTAGAAGGTACATATATTTTTCATCTTATATACGATATAATATTAATTCAATAAGATGATAAAAACGATGGAACATAGCATATGCACCTGATGTGAACCAAAATGTTGATCTTTTCAATGGTGGTGCAGAATCATTTCAATGGTTCTACAATCTTTGACTTAAAAAAGTATAAGTCATCAAAATTATGCAGTATCCAAGAGGTCGAGTAAGGTATCTTTTTGGTGCTAATTTCTGGAGCTCACCACATAACTACTAAGAATATGCAATTTAAATCTGCACATATTTATACACCTAATATGGTTTTTTTTTTTCTATAAAACTTTTACTAGACATTCAAGTAGCTCCTTTCACCCATTCTCGAATAGCTGGTATTTACTTTGTCATAAAAGCGCAGCTACTTCTGCTTGTTTGCATATCACAGTGACAATTAAATAGAAAAGGGACGCCCATTCTGCCAGTGCAAGAACCATAGCAGATTGGTAAAGCTCCAAGAATCGCAAATTGGAAAAGGTACATAGCCAAAGGACAGACCCCAATACAAATTACCCGAATTAGATTTCACCTTCAATTATAGCATAAAAATAGCAATAAGGGATCATCATTAAAGTATAACAAAGCTAAGTTAATGCTTGAAGCATATGCTTGTAAGATACTTTCTCATCAACCTAGAATAGACCCCTGCTTTTAAAGGTACTAAACCGATTTAACAAATCATCTCTCAAGAGAATCTTCTCCTTCGGTTCCTCCACTAGTTGTTCATCTCTCTAGAGGATCTCCTCCTTCGGTTCCTCCACTGATTGTTCAGTCGATGGAGGTTAGTGCTAGTGACCATTAAACATGTGATAGTCACTCCAATTTTATTAGTTGGGCAACTGAAGATTCTTTGGCAATAAATCTATCATTAAACCTAGAATAAACCCCTTCTTTTAAAGGTACTAAACCGATTTAACAAATCATCTCTCTAGAGGATCTTCTCCTTCGGTTCCTCCACTAGTTGTTCATCTATCTAGAGGATCTCCTCCTTCGGTTCCTCCACTGATTGTTCAGTCGTTGGAGATTAGTGCTAGTGGCCATTAAACTTGTGATAGTCACTCCAATTTTATTAGTTGGGCAACTAAAGATCCTTTGGCAATAAATCTATCATTAAACATGTGATAGTCACTCCAGTTTTATTAGTTGGGCCACTGAAGATCCTTTGGTAATGCATCTATCATAGATAGATGTAGCGCAAGCTTTAGCAGTAAAAATATTTTTGTAATAATTGTTAATATTTCTTTTCCTATCTCTAATGTCTCTCAAATTTGGATAATTCTTGGAGAATGAAAAATCAAGGGATCATCCATGTTTAATTTTATGTAATCTTGATTAGTTTATCATGGTTGTATATTTATTTTTCATGTTTAAAATGACTTTGAGAAATAGTTGTCTAATTGAGCAGATAATCTAATATTTCTGTGGTTCAGTCCACTCGAACAGTCCCTCAGCGTTAGTATGAATATTGAACATTCTCACGACAAGGATATCATAAAGTGCTTTACATTTGCTTGTAATAAAATACTTTGATGAACTTCTCTAGCATCGCCTTTCACACCGTAGCTAGTGAATACATCAATTGATCAATTGAGCAGCAAAGGGCATCCAATGAACTCATGATGATTAAATTTACATAAATTTGAGGCCCCTAAACTGCAATAGTCGATACAAAATAAAATAGTGACTAGTAATCTACTGTATGCTTAAAGGTGCTACAACTAAAACAAAACATCGAATTAAAACAAAACATCGAAATGACCTATAGCAATCTATTGTGTACGATCATCAATTTACACAACTTTGCCAAACAGTGATATGCACAAAAAATGATACAATCTAAATCTCCGAAAAACTAAACAGATTACATCGAAGGTTTTTACTTTATCATGAATACATAGATCTTGTATGACTTTTTCCTACCCTTTACTACTTTATTGGGCCGAGGAAATGAAATTCTTTTGATTTTTAGCATATAATCTATCTTTAACATCAATTCCATCTTTAACACGGTATCAACAACAAGAATGATTTTTCAATTATATCCATTTGACGAACCTCATAGGAAGATAATTGTTTTACGAAACAACTATGTTATTGTTCATTTTTTGTTTACGTATACTAGTATTCCTAGATTTCATTATTTCATCATTCAAGAGCTTAAAGAGAGGATTAATAAATTTGCAAAACACATAGGAAAACATGGATACAAGTGGAATCACCCACCGGTGAAATTACGAGTAGGTATTACATACCCTATGCGTGTTACGTGGTGCATTAAAACTGATCACATATTACCAAATAATATAAGGTGTGGCATACCATTGCAACATAACGATAAATTATTAGTTCTAGTGCACTACGTGACAATGCACGTAGTGCAATTAATACTTTTCTACCCTTGATTATAAGCAACTAGTGTAAAAGTAAGTGCATACATTTTTTTTTTTTGTTTTGTGATACTTAATCAAATAATGTATTGTTTAGATTGATTAAAAAGCAAAAAACTAACTTTTTAAATTATTTTATTAACTTTATTACAGTTAATAAAAAAGAAAGAAATCTATTGTATATTAAGGAAAAATTATTTGGAGTACTATGCTAATGTACTTCCTCTTCAACAAAATATAAAAAACACTATCAAAGTATTTTTAATTTATATCATAGTAGAAAATTTTAGAAAACCAATGCAAAGTAAACAAAGGAAAAGGACATTAAGGCCTATGAAAAAAATTCAAAATTGACAATCTTTCTCTTAATGTGAGACACTTTCTCTTAAAAGTGTAACATTTTAATGCAAAAAAAAAAAAAAAAAAACCCCTTTGGTCCTGTTTTGTAGTGACTAGTATATAAATTCACAAGATGAAAAGTACAATAAGTTTTGAACCCATAATATTCAATCTAAAGATTAAAGTAAATAATAAAGAATAGGAATTTTATTTGGGGTAAAATGGAAAAAACCTTTTCACCTCACCTCATGTTTCAACTTCTGTTTGTTATCCAAATAATGGTGATTCTTCCTTGAGTTGATAGGCATGTCTTGAAATATTTTAAATCTAAATTACAAGTTTAAATACATGTATTCTTTTTTATCCCATACTTAACTAATATGACAATAACACAGGCATAGCCACATCTTTGGTGATTAAAATCCCAAACTAGTAGGCCTCGTTTTGTTGGCAAGGATTCTTGCCTAGGAAAGTAATCTTTTTCCTAAAATTTAAATTCTAGTGTTTGGTATATTTTTATTTTAATGGGAAAGTAAAAACATTCCTCAAAACTTGGAAAATAAGTGCCAAGATTCTAAATTCTTACATATCCTAGGTATTTAGATTACTTTTCTTAGGATTTTGATCTAATGAAGATAATAACTACACATTTAAATCTTCCCTCTCTTTTTCCTACCTCCATACAAATTCAAACATCAACACTTATCTTTACAAAACACACTCATATTTTTTCAACTTTTATCTATCACATTATTTTATATGAAAAAACTCCTATCTTCTAGGATTTTATTATTCATTGCATGATTAATTGTTTTACATTGTAATAACTCATTTTTTGCAATGAAAATGTTTTCAAAGTTACAATTAATTAAATTATTATTTAGATTTATTAATTTTTAAATTTTGTCTATAACTTTTTTTTGTACAAATAATAGTTGTTTGTTACTTATTTTATTAAATATAATTAAAATCCTAAATATAGAAAATAAAAAATAATAAAAAATCTTTTTCACCTTATATTTGTGGAGATTTTTTAGAAATTTAGTGAGAATTAAATTACATTCCATGTTACGCTATTCTAAACCAAACATTAGAATTAGAATCTATACAATTTCCCTATCAAGATTCTTACCAATATCCAAACATAATAAAGAAATATCTTTACCTGGAATAACATTCCGAAGAATCAAATTCCAAGTAAACTTTATCCGCCAACCAAATGAAGCCAAGGTAATTTGAATAATGGATTTTAGATTGATAATTTAACTTGAATTATATTGCAAATACAAAACTTCATTTTCAACTATATTGAACTAAGTAGATAAATAGAGAGATTTAAAGTGGGAAATTGAATACTTTGAGCAATACAAATTTCTTAGCAGATATAATTGTAAACTATGTACAATTAAGTTGATAAATAAAATGGAATGGAAATCATGACAGTTGCTTTTGTTTCTCTATTTTCCTATATTTTTCCTGTTGTTACTTCAAAAATGAAATCTTACAAAATATATATAGATTCCTACAAAACAACATCTTAATTTAGCCTAAATTTATGAAAACCAATCAATTTACGGGGCTTATTTTTTGAACAATGTCTTTATTTAACTTAGTAAGTTCTAGTGGATGAAAAACTCACTTTGGTTGAGCAATCAATCATGTTTTGTTTCTGACAACCTTTTTTTTTTTTTTAAGCTTTGGCTCAAATATCTTGTGCTTGTCCCAGGAATTCTATAATGTCTTGCTTTGTTTTTTTTTTTTTTGACAATTCTTTAATTGTTTTTCTTTTATTGATGATAGATCATCCATGGCTACATGTATTTAAGAAAAAAATTAGAAAAATAATATTTGAATGAGAAAAAAAAAATGATGACCTGATAAATTTTTTTGTCACCAAACAAAAAATAATGACCTCAAATTGTTATCCAAAAAAGCATTGAATAAAATATTTTTAGAACTAATCATAGAGCTATGTAGTACTAATCTCCAGATATAACTTGCAATATTCTATTAGCAATTACTTCTAAAAGCTATTGTTAAAATATTTCAAACCATATTCAAAACTATTACCTAATGATCTTTTATAAATTTTCAAAATTCAACCACAAAATTCTCATTGCAGTAAATTCCTTCATTTGTTTGTTTAATTAATTTCTAAAATTAAGCCCTCTATAGTTTTATTCCATAACGAAATAAGAAAGTATAATGCAACAAAATTTCCTAATCTATAGTATTATATAGTACAAAGTAATTTCTAAAGTCCAATCTTGTTATTATTCTTTAGTTTCTACTATAATTTCTTAAACTTAAAATTTCTTTTAATTTACAAGCTTATTCCTTAAAAAAAAATTAAGGAACATTCTTCAATAACCTACTATCCTAAAACGTAAATACTCAATATTAGTATTATAGTAATAGCTTTAACGATTAAAGGAAAAGACATTTAATTTTAGATAAATGATGTTGCCTTTAATTTATTTTGTAAGGACACTATAAAAAAAAAAAGCTAACCACTCGCTAAACTCCCTCCTTTAATATATATTAATTAATAATTAGCTCACCTGTTATTATTACGACCAAACAATGGCTCCGTTTGGATTTTTTTTTTGATAATTATTTGAGAATTATTTAGAAAAATTTTTCTAATGGTGTTTGGATAAGTGAACATTATTTGGGAATTTTTTCAACAAAAGTCAAAAAATTTTCCTTTCATTTTTTGAATTTTGAAAATTTTTAGAAAAACTTATATGAAATGTTCAAAACATTTCAACAACTTGTTCCACTTATTACACAATTATTCACAAAACGTAGCAATTTTTTCAATAAATCTTATTCAGAAAAACAAAAAAAATTGCGACGAATATTTTGAGCTCTATTTACAATAGTAATGAAGTAATGGTGCTAGCATCCATTGCTCCACACATTATTTATTTGGAATTCATTAAGAAAGTAATATCCTTTGACCTGGATGACCATGTTGTGGAACTCGTGGGTGAAAGTTTATTTACGATGGATTACAGATACTTCCCCTGCGAATGCCACGACCTCTTCTGGCTTTAAAATCGATTTGATCGGTCATCTTTTGAAGTTGTTTGTCTTGTTATTATGTGTGGCTTGGGGGTTGTTTGTCTTGTTATTATGTGTGGCTTGGGGGCAAAGTTGCTGTAATTCAGTTAAAGAAAATCACACTGCGCTTAAAGCTCCAAGATACCATCTGCAAAGTCTGTTTTTATTTATTTATCTATTTAGTTGTTTTTTTTCAGCATCCTAAACTTACACTTAATTTTGGAATGCTGTTCCAGCTTCATAATCATATGATTGTTGAGAACCATTCTACGTGAATTATTGAAAACTTTATGTTTTAGAGTGCTTGTACAAAAATATTTACAAGTTAGGAGATGAACAAGCTTTAATTGTTCCCCTCTGGTATTGGCAAGGATGACTTGGCTATTAAAATTTCGAACACATTCACTTTGGAATGATCAGTTCCGGGTCCTTTGTTACACCTTCCCTGTAACACTTTCCGTTACACTCTCTCCTTGAGTGTCCTATATTATAAATAACTAGAATTCAATGTATATCTAAACTTCTCCTTGCTACTCATTTGTTAGTTTGACGGAATTTGTGTAAACGGTAGTAGTTTTCTCCTCCGTTAGTGAATTAACGGATGATTCCGTTACACTCTCTTTGACTAACAAGTGTCCTATATTATAAATAACTAAAGTCCAATGTCTATCTAAACTTCTCCTTGCTACTCATCCGTTAGTTTGACGGGATTTGTGTAAACGGTAGTAGTTTTCTCCTCCGTTAGTGAATTAACGAATGAATAGTAGAGAGAAGTTTAGATGGACATTGAATTCTAGTTGTTTATGAGATGAGATACTTATCAGTCAAAAAGAGAGTGTAACAGGAAGTGTTACAGGAAAAGTGTAACAGAAGACCGAGAGCCTGATCGAGAATGATGTCAAAATCTTGTAATTTATGATTTGCACGTCTAAAATTGACTATTTAACACATATACCTCTACAAGATATAACTCAAATTTAAAGCAATCGTTGAACCTCCCTTCTTCAGTTGTGCGCACACGATATTTTATGAGGAAGCTTTTGTACTAGACTGACTGGGGTGCTGGTTATATTGGAGATGCCGACCATTGCCTTCAAGATTTTCCTCCATTGTTTTATTTCTCAACATGGGGATATTTACTATTGGTGGTCGTAGAATGGAAACAACAACTAGCCTAATCCAAAATTTGCAATTGTGTTTTGAGAGTTCTAAATATTTTTTGGGGCATGAGATGTTTGATCTTTGAATGATTTCTTGAGAACTTGATGCCAAAATTTGTTGATCATTGCAACTTGAATTACTGTACGATGTGAATCACTGCATCCACCAGAATCACAGTTAATAGACCGTCCCCTCCCAATCACAGGCGTAGGACACGCAATTATCTTTCTTTGTATGCACAATATTAGCTATTCACAAAATGTCACCCATAATTCAGTCCCATGTCGGAAACTTTGGTTTGGATTTTCTAATTTTGTGGGTAGATTTAAATAAAATCCGCAACGATGATGATGGATGAATTTAACTTTTACCTCCACAATTAATTTCACACTAATTTGAGAGTGGCAACCTTTTTTCCCTAATTTGTTTTAGATTAAGTAGCTACAATAATTCTTAGGGAATCTACAATAGAAGAAACACTGGACAAATACACTTATACCTAAAACTACAACACTGGACAAATACACTTATACCTAAAACTACAACTCAACAAAGTAAGAAAATGCAATTAACTTACCTATATTTCCTCAAACTAGTGACTCAAACGAGTGAAGCCTATTTATAGCTAGGCAAGTAAGTTGGTTGCAGAATAGCTTAGAAACTCAGAAAACAAAGTTATAAATACATTTAATGATAGCTATGGATTATTTTAAATGCTTGAAGATTAAGATGATTGTGAAAATCTCTATAGAAATCAAGACTTACAAAAAATTTTCTAGAATTTGGAAGAGAAGTAGAAATTTGTAACAACTGGATATTTAAATTATAAGTTATATCTCAACTCTATGGTTATATCTCAATTGCATCAAACCATGCTCCTTCAAAACAGCTAATGTTAATCCCCCACTCCATAGCTACTTCTACATTTTCCTTATTTCTTTTTTTCTTTTCTTTTTTTCCAAGAAACTGCTGTCAACTTCATTTTTTCTACAACATTTCCTACAATTTTCACAGCACTAATTTTGTTATCATTTTGAAAAGCTTGATTCCTAGCTTTCCAGATATGATACGCACAGGATGTAAAACCTATTCTCCATACTTTCCCTACAAAGTTATTTTGTACACACTGCACACTGTTTACTTAGCCATTGAGTCTCCTCCTTCCATTCCAATGGTTCTTTGTATATGAAGCAAAACTGCATGCAAAACTGCATCACCTCTTCTAGGCTGCAGAAAACACCTTACAATCAAAAAACATGCCTGTGTGTTTCCACCTCACTATTACAAAGTACACATTTATCATCTTTCATTGTCACACCCCATTTGCAAAGTCTATCCTTAGTCAGCAATCTTCTCCTGTACACCAACCATGTAATAAAGGAATATCGAGGTATTGAGTCTTTGAACCATACCATTTTATGCCTTATCACCTCCTGTGTATCTCCTGAAGAGTTTAAAAGCTCATTTGGTTGTGAAATTGCCATCTCTCGATCCCGGCCAATATATACTGTCTTTATTGCTCATTGAAGGTGTAAAGTCTAACTTTTGTATCAGCTGTTGAACATCACTATTATATCTTCTTCCGGCAGGCCGTTTCCACAGTCCTTGGCTTATTATATCAGCTACACATGCTTGGTCATAGCTTCCGAAGGATTTGACACTATTACTGGCACAATTTTCCAGTAATGGTCCTTTCGGGTGCCAATTATCACTCCACAATGATGTTTCCTGGCCATTCCCAATATTTTATATTTAATATAAGGTCTGATAACTCTGCCAGGGGTTGGGGGATTAGTGGGGCATACCCCCATACCCCCAACTGAAAAAAAAATATATATATATATATATTTATATATATATATATATATATAAAAGGTCTGATAACTCTCCTCAGCTTTAGTATGAGTGAGTATTGCGTGCACCACGCACGTCACGTGGCGTGCCACGTGGTGCACTAGAACCAATCACATATCGCCAAATAATACAAGGTATGACCCACCATTGCCACATGGCGATAAATTATTGGTTCTAGTACACCACGTGGCAATGCACGTGGTGTATTGTATACTTTTCCGCTTTAGTATTTTCTTCCAAGACCATGAACATTCAGTGGGTAGTTTCACTGACCAGAAGTTTTTTCCTTTGAGAAGGATAGTGTGCACCCATTTAACCCACAGGGTGTCCTTCTTGTCACAAATATTCCATACACGTTTCATTATCAGTGCCTTGTTCCACATTTCCACTTCAGGTATCCCCAGTCCTCCTCCTTTCATTTCATAATACACCTCAGTCCAGCATACTTTTGCATTGTATCTTGTCTTTGCTTCTCCAGTCCGTAGAAATGCAGCCATCAAACTCTCAATCTTCCTTACCAGTTTCTTTAGCAAAATGAAGAGACTTGACCAATTCTATGAATGCTGTTGAGAACAGCTTTAACAAGCTGTAGCCTTCCTCCATAGCTGAGTGTCTTCACTGCCCAGTTTTTTATTCTAGCTTGTATCATGTCCAAGATGGGTTGACAATCCTTGTAAGATGGCTTGGAAGTTATCAGAGGTACTCCAAGTATCTAACAGGCAGTTTACCCCTGGGCATTTGTATTATTGTGCCCAATTCCTCACTCTTTTCCTCACCTAGTCCTACAATATATACATTACTCTTCTGAAAGTTTAGTTTTAAACTTGACATACTTTCAAATTCATCCAGAGATCCTTTTAACACCTTGAATGACAGTTCAGTCGCTGCAGAGATTAAGAAAAGATCAACTGCAAAAGCTACATGGGTAATAGCTAGCTCGTTACATTTAGGATGAAAGTCAAACCCCAACTTCCCCACATTATGCTTCATTAGTTGAGTAAATACTTACATAGTTAAAAGGAAGAGATAAGGTGACGTAGGATCTATCTTGTCTCAAACCTCTTTCACTATGAAAGTAACCTACTAACGAGCCAATAAGATTGACAGAGAATCTGGCTGTTTTAATGCACTTTTCCACCCATCCTGTGAACTTATCAGAGAAATTCATAGTTCTCATGACTTCAAATAGAAAATCCCATTGAACTGTATTGACATTTTGATACTCAATGGTTCTGATCTAATTCTGAAGTGTAAATATTGACATTTCAATGCCAGGATAACAATACAAATAGAGTTCTTGAGATTAGCTTTTACTCTCCAAATCATTTGGGCTTCACATAGGTCCCTTTTTCCTACAGCGATAACTTGTCTTTTATATAAATTGTTGAATTCGGTGAGTTTAAAAAAAAATGTTGAATTCGGATCACGTCATTTTTTGCACTTGCAATTCCAAAGGTGCTGACTAGATTGCTACATTACGAACCTCGTCATGTCTTCAAATAAACGTATATTGGCTCCACTTGTTGGCCTTATGTAGGAGAGTGTTTGAAATATTGTTTAGACATTATTTTCGACCACTTTGACTGTTCTAGATAATGAAGAAATTATTAAATAATTACTTTAAAGAACAACTAGGATTACAAAAATGTACTAATAAGTTATATAATTTGATTGAAAATGAAAAATTAGAAATTGGTTAATGGTGATAAAATTAATTTAAATATAAATAAATACGGACAACGATGTAGATTATAAGTAAGTAAATATCACACTTAGATAAATTAAGCGAAACACTAAGCAGTAAACTCAAAATGTACCAAACGCCCATTTGTGTTTTTGCATACTGAATTATTCACGAGCACTGTCCAACAGACCTGGTTGACATATGAGCTTCCAGATGTTGACATATATCCGTTCTAGCTTAAACGAAAACTGAATAGGGGGCAGACATTGAGGGGGAGGTGTAGTAGGGGAATGGAAGAGCGCCAGAGAAGAGGAATAGGGAAAGAGTGGAAAATTTTTTTAAAATAATTTTAAAAATTAAATAGTAGAAAAATTTGTCCCTTTGCAAATAAGTGCTCGCAATTATTCGATTTTCTTAAAAAAATTACCATTCAAACAGAACCAGTATAATCTAATAATTGTATGAATGTAATTCTTTTGCAAGATGAGTTGCATAAACTTCTTTCCACCACCCTTTGTTACGCTTTGGAAATAATTGCAAGAAACAGTACATAAAAGAGCAACGACGTCTTGTTGTATTATTTGCGGAAGTATCTTATCTTTCCATAGATCACGGAGGGAAAAAAAAATCTTTTACATGTAGGTTCTGCATGATAACATTTTAAGAAAGTAGTTCAGAAAAAAAAATGTTATGGTATTGTGTTATAAGTGGATATATATGTGAAATAAAAAAGTTGTTCAAAACGCATATAAAAAATTGATTTTTGGTTAAAAAAAAAAGGAAACCAAACATTTCTATCCTATCCTATCCAATTTTATATTTTTAGTAATCCATAGGAATTTTCAGTTTGTATCTCAATCTAATTACATGGGTAAATTAGTTCAATCAAATTTCCATTAAGCACGATATTATAAATGGAATTTTTACCTAATGTCCAATCGGAGTAGTTAGCATTCTTTATCTCTCTTGTATTTAGATATTTTCTTAATATAATTTCAGTTTTTTGAAAAAATAACCCTTGAGGTTCCTTTTCCATAAAGGGCCATTGCGCACCCGTCAGAAGGATTTAACTTGTTGAAGTATTTGGTAGCAGCACTCTATAAGTTTATACATGATTGATATTCCCTTAATTGCATTTAGTTTACATGAGACTCATATGTTGGAGATCTTGTGTCCAAATGGGTATCCCACAACGAAGTCTTTTTGGTTCATAGCTCTGTATTTAATTTGATCATAGTTTTCAGCAAGATGGCTACCTGACGCATGATCTGATTTCCAACAAGGACAAGTTTTCCTCTTTTTGATACAATAGTGTTGTGTGAATGGAGTCTCAAAAAGGCCAGAAAAAATTTTGAGATCGAGTGGGATTTCCTATTCACGATTTGACAATGAACATCCATAACATTCCACTGATAGATAACAATAACCAGTTTTGGAGATTCCACAATTGTAATAAAATTCCCATTCAAGCTGTATAAGAAGCAGAATTACTTCGGAAATCTGCCTGAACAGAAACAAGAAATAGAGAACCAGTATGGAAGTATTGACAGTTGTGGTGGCTTACAGTACACATCTTTATGTAGAACGTCTGGGTTCAAGACGAAAAAGCAGTAATCCTTATTCACAGATCTCAAATTGCATTATTAGTTTGTCAGGACTTCATGTCAATTTTTGGGTTTTTAGGTGTAAAAACATCCCGCGCTGATCAAAATTGGAAGTTTACATAGGCATTAGAAGGGATATTCTATTGACTAGAGTCAAAGGAAGGTCAAAACAAGTAAGCCAAAAGACTCTAATTACATAAATGCCATTTGCATGAAGAAAACTGGGGCAACATAGAAGATAAAATTAAGTTCCACAATACATAAATCATTATGCAATATGCAAATTAGATACTGCAGCAAACCAATAATCCATCATCCCCAGAGTTTCCAATCTTCTATCCTTCAATACAGGTCTCTTATGTTCTTCCCATTTCCCCTTCTCTTCTCTGTGGCTAGTTAACTTGAACCGCATACTTTTACTTTCAAGAATTGCGTTCTGGAACCCAGATTCAAGTTTCTTTCATCATAGTTCATGCATGCAACGTTAACAATCAAGAAATATCCAATATACGCATTTCTCCAAGAAAGTCATTTAATTACTCTAATGTTGAAGCTGAACTTCAATCGTTGATCCATTTTGTGGACTCTGCTTTCTTTGACGATTCTCAAACTTCCGGGTTTCGAAGTAGGGTAGAACTACTATAACTGCATTTTCTGCACTTATACATTTATCAGCCATGGGAAGGATTTTCACTGTTCAGCTACGTTATAGAGAAGGTGATAGATTATACGCCTGTGGTTCATGCCGCACTGAAATTGCATCAGCCACCGGTGTTCACCCTTCTGTAGGTTTTCTTTCTTTGCTTCTGTCTCTGTTTTCGTATGTGTTTATGTGCGTTTTTCTTGTTTTGGTTATCTTTAATTTCTTGTCTGTGTCTGAAATTATTCTTCCATGATCATTTATTGTTGCATGCATCAAGATTTCTCTGCACCATTGCGTAATTTTATCAAAGTTCCAGTCTTCGTGTATATATATATATTCTTGAGAATGTGGCCTTTTCGTTTTCTTTTCTGCATTCCTTGGATGGATTCATCTGAAGAATGCGGCCTCTTCTTTTTCTTTTATGCAGTTCTTGGAAAGATTTGTCTCTGTCTTATGTATTTTCTTGGTTCAATTTCTTTATTGTTTTGAATATCTCTGGCGCTGTCAATAGTTACAAGCAATGTTACTCCCTGCTTTTCTGGAATCGATGGAACTTGGCACAATCAATCTACCATTGTAACTCTGTTCATAATGATGCTACAAGAAACATTCAAATTGAGATGATTATTCATTTTGGGCTCTACAGGTTAAGATGATTCTTATTGATTCCTTCATCCAAAAATGTGAAAAGAACTGCTTTTAGTTGATTAAGATAAGGTTCTCTGTCTTCTTATATTGCTTTCTTGATTTCAGGAAGTACAGAATGGAAGAATAATAAGAGCAATCTTCCCAGAAGTGTGAGATTATATGACCTCTAAGTTTCAACTTTTTATTTGCAAATTAATTTATACAATTGTATAGTAATACTATCTTTCTAACAATTTGATTTATATATGTGCAGTGTAAATGTATACCAACCAGAATCTTCCAGGAGTTTGGGTTCTCACACAATCAAAGAACTCTATTGTGTCCGATGTGGCCAACTCTTGGGACGGAAATTTGTAAGATGCAGCAGACTTTAATCTCTTCTACCGAAATTAAATTTTCTTAATTTTGCACCTAAACAGGTCTTCTCTGTAACTGGATGATTGATGTCTGTATTAATTAATTTCTCAGGAACAAGTTGGCGGAGAACCAGTTGACAGAGAATATGTTTACGAAGGAGCAAAGGAATTGAAAATGTAACATTATCAGTGAATTACTTGATTAATGAATCTTCACGAATGCGCATACCAGTACTTCAAGGCCTGGTATTGAAAATTAATATTACTAAGGTTAATAGTGTGTTGATTTGATTTTTCCATCCAATAGGGACAAACTCAAGGAGTATCGGGCCGAGATAAAACATGGACGACTACGGGGAGTACATGTTCCACCGGTACAAGTGCAACCTGATGCACAAGTCCAGTTTCCAGCGCCACTGCCAGTGATAGAGGAAGTAGATGAGCAGGAAGAAGTGGATGATCTATATGTGCAAGAGGATGCTCACAACATAGTGGAGCACCCGCAGCCTGATGCACAAATTCAGCATCCAGCTCCGCCGCTGCCGCTGATAGAGGAACTAGATGATCAAGAAGAAGTGGATAATCAGCATGTGCAAGAGGATGCTCGCTACATAGTGGAGCACCCGCAACCTGATGAACAAATCCAGGTTCCAGCGCCACTGCCACTGCTGATAGAGGAACTAAATGATCAAGTAGCAGTGGATGATCATTTTGTGCAAGAGCATGCCAACTACATAGTGGAGGAACCTGAAAGTGATCTGGAATTAGACATGTTGGACTAGCAAGAGGATCGAGGATCAAGGAGAGGCTGAAAAAGCAGGACAACTAAACTGACAGAAGGAGTAGTAGGAGATAGATTTTTGAAATAGGAGAAAAATATGACTTGTTGCAAGGAGAATTACTGATTCTTTGGTAGGAAAAGGGTTGGAAAATTGCAGATTGAAGCCTTAATTGGGAGATTTTACTACTTAGTATTAGTAGGTTGATAGTTTTATTTTTCTTGCATTCATGTTGATTTGAATTTTGTTTTGGGTGGATTCATAATGGGGTCCTGAAGTCTTATGCTTATTAACTCTATTTTCCTGAAAATTATGTTGACGCCTCAAATGTGGAGGTTTTTAATATCTGCCACCACCAGTAATTCAAGGTCTTAGATTCTTGATCCGTCACCTTTTTACTGTTGTGTATCTCTTTTACAATAACAATTCCTAATAAGATAGGATACAAAATAACTTTACCTCTTGTACATTGACAATTCTTAATAAAATAGGACACAAAATAATTGGTAACTAGTGCAAAAAATTGGTATAGATAGGAAGTATTTATTTTGGAAAGTAACTTACCTAAAAACAAAATTAGCCAATTTTATTTAAGAGTACAAGTGCGGTAGTACATCAACTCGAAAATAAACGCAATAAATAGTTATCCTTAACCGTTTTGGGTTAGAAAGCTCAAGCCTCCTGTCTATAAAAGCCGGACTGTTTGTGAATCTTTCACAAAACTGCGTAATGAGAGAATTGTTGAAGCGCTCTCTGCTTGGCTAGGGTTCTTTTCTTTTATTTTTTTTAATTGCTTCATACCCAGGGAAACAATAGCAATTCTTTTTTTTTTTTTAATTCCTTCATACCCAAGGAAACAATAACAATTGCCATGTCCAGGTAAATTTTCTTTTATTTTCACAAATAATATATTTTTATTTATCATGGATTATGCTTTGCATGGCGGTGAAAATTAATTAGATGCACTAATTCTTGTTTCTTTTTAAATTTTTTTAGGTGTGCTCCGAGGTTAGCAAATATTCTTAGGGCAAGGTAGAAATAAAACTACGTTATATCATATTCATATTTGTCAATTTGCTTTTCTTTTTTTTTTTTGTTTGATCGATTTAGTCATAATATTTTTTCCTATTGTGTAGGTCATTGCGGTCTTTTCTTGGTGGTAAGCCTCTTGGAGATGTGGTTTAAAATTATTTGAATACTAAAGCTTAAAATTGTTGCTTGTTATTTCGTCAAAACTTCATACCTCAAAAACCCATAATCTGTTTGAGATAAACATATAATTATTTCATTATTTCTTTGAGTTAAAGCCATTATTTTTTTTTTAATCTTAACTGAATACATTATTCAAAATGGCTCAACATCCCTCAACAGCCAAGGCCGAGACAATATATACTCTGGTAGAAATTGCAGTAATTGGAGCCTTTTTAGAAGTCAACAGGAGAGAAAATAAGCGATTAAAGGCCCTCGAGACTCATGTGGACGGCCTAGCTGATAGGTTGAAGGAGAGTATCAATTTACATGGAGAAGTGAAGAATGAGATTAACTCCGTTAAGGAGATCAAAAAGCGAGAAAAGGAGGAGATAGGTGAGTTGAAGCAGGAGCTAGAGACCTTGCAGATGCGCAAGCAGATGGGTTGGTTGGACAAACTGAAACGGTACATTTTTCTTTTTTCTTTTTTCTTTTTTTTTTTTTAGCATTCTCAATTTTGCCTAGAATTAAACATTCTCTTCTTGACGTTTTCCTTCAAATTCGGTTTTTTTTTTTTATTCTATTTTTTTATTTTCTTTCACATTAATTCGGCTTATTTCCCCTGCAGAACGATGTTTGCCGATTCATTGGATGGAAAAGTGCAGATTGAAGCCTAAATTTGGAGATCAATGTAGCATTAGTAGGCTGATAGTTTTATTTGTCTTGCATTGGCGTTTGATTTGAATTTTGTTGCAGGTTGATCAGAAATACGTCATAATAATAAATAGGGTTAATTACAGTTTGCCCCCTGAAAGTGGGGAAACCTACACTTTGCCACTTTGCCCCCTTCAATGTAAAAAACATGCACTTTGCACCAATATTTTTGGGTTAAAATTTTTTTATTAACTTAATTTTGCATAAATTGTTAAAACTTACTTATTTTTTCCATTTTATCTATTGCATGTTTATCATACTCATATAATATGCATTTATACAAATAATTTTAAAAAATTAATATTTAAAAATACTTGTACATGCTTTTTAACTAACCATATAAAATATACAAAAATTTTTGTTGTATTATACTTCATGAATAATATTTCAAGTTGTCGCAAAATTTTAAAATTTGTGTAATATTAATGATACATCTTTCACATTATATACAAAACAATAAAGATTTATACCCAAATTTTTATACATGCATACATTAAGCCAATAAGATCATAAAATTTTAATTAATGTGATATCTTGTACACCAATAAAAGAGTTAAAATTGATATTAATGTAACATAATGTATTAAACATAATGTAATATCTTATATACAAAAAAAGAGTTAAAATTGACATTAGTAAGCATATTATATTAAACGTAATATAATATTCCATGCACAAAGCAAAAAGCTAAATTGATATTGATGTAGCATAATATATTAAAAATATTAAATTAATAAAAATTTTGTCATTTTATTGGTTATATATATATATATATATATATACACACACACACACACACACATAGACACATACATACATGTGCAAAAATTTAGATATAAGTTATTATTGTTTTGTATAGGAGTGCAAAAAATATATCTTCATTATTATTATACAATTTTTAAAATCTTATCAAAAATTGAAATATTATTCGTGAAGTATAATATGACAAAATTTTTTATGCATTTTATATGATTAGTTAAAAAGTATGTAAAATTATTTTTTAAGATTATATGTATGAGCATAATAGACATGTATGGAAGGAAAAAAGAAAAGTAACTTTTAGTGCCTATAGGTACATTTATCAATACACATGCAATTATAAGGGCAATTTAGACTTTTAACAATTTATGCAAAATTAAGTTAATAAAAAAAAATTTAACCCAAAAATATTGGTGCAAAGTGTATGTTTTTTACATTGAAAGGGGCAAAGTGTAGGTTTCCCCCACTTTCAGGGGGGCAAACTGTAATTAACCCTAATAAATATCTGAAATCTTATGTTTACTACTTAGTAGCACTTTATTTTTTCTGCTTCTTTTTGGGTTTCAAAACTATGTCGACAATGGGCCAATGTCACCATGCATATTGCTCCTCTTTTCAGTGTTGGTGTTCGTTCAATTTTTCTTTCCTCATCTCTATTGTGCTCAGATAACTTTTGAAATCTTTTCTTCTTCATTTTTCTTAGCTAGCGACAATAACAACTACATTTTTCTCCACTTTAATATCTTTAATTTCTTTAATGCCCTATTTGAATTTTGAGGTCTTTTCTTAGCTAGCGACGTTAACCTCATCAGCTAAGTATTTGTTATATTACATATTTCTCCACTTTAATATCTTTAATTTCTTTAATGCCCTATTTGAATTTTGAGGTCTTTTTACTATTGCCTCGAGGTTTAATGACAATTCTCCCTTTGTTTAGTAACCCAACAAGAAAAATATTGACACTCGAATAAACTTTTTACTATTACGATGAAGTGAATAAAGATATACCATAATATGATACATTGTTAATGCAGATAGATTAGCATATAGTATTAAATGTTCTCCCTTTCTTTTAGGCTCTGTATTCCCCTAAATGCATCTGATTTACATGCCTATATCCGATTCATATGATGGAGAACTTGTGTCCAGACGGATATCCAGGATGAAGTCTTTGGATCCGTATTGTTGTATTTGATTTGATTATAAATTTCAACAAGATGGTTAATTAGGTCGGGTGGTTGTTTTCGGGACAAAATCTAAAAGTTCCCCCAACCCTCGCCTCTTGCCGTCGGGTTAAATACTGAGTGAATGGGTTATTATAAAAGCTCATTGGTTATTACAGTATTTGGTCATTACTTGGCCAATACCCAAATAATAATAATAATAATAGTGTAAATAATTTATTTTAATCTATAAATTTGACAATTAAAAATAACTTAGTAACAACTGCAAACGATTGGTATAGATCGAAACTACTTATTTTAGAAAAGAACTTATCTAAAAGCAAAATTCGCCAATTTTTAATAAATAGTTATCCTTAATCCTTCTGGGGTGGCAACCTGGTACCTCTTCTCTAAAAGATGGTCAGTTTGTGAATCTTTCAAAATGAATGCTACGCAACAAGAGAATTGTTAAAGCGTTCTCTACATAGCTAGCGACAATAACAATTGCCATGTCCAGGTAACTTCTTTTCTTATATTTTACGAATAAGATATTTTATGGGATTGATTATCGTTTAATATATTTGTAGCTGAAGTAGTCCGACAGATTTACTTATATAGTTGAAGTAATAGTTAATGATGTCTTTTCTAATTTTGTTCAATAAAATGTACTGTACTAGAATTCTCGTGTAATTTCCACCATGGAAATTGGCTATGTGGTAACCCACCCCTGCAGTAAAAGAATTTCCACTGTACAACTATTGAGCATCAAACTCAACAAACGTAAGATTTTTATAAAATGGACCCGGTCCATAATAGAATCTCCCACAAACGTGCATCAGTCATTAGAATATCATGGGCCGAAGCAAATTTACAATTAACAAAAAATGGGTCAATTTGCAGTCTCATAATGTTTTTAAGTACTTTTACTGGGCTTCTTGACGATGGATTTGTTAAGACTAATTGAAAACTTGCCAGCATCACATTCATATATCAGCCCAGACAGCTTCGCCCGTGTAAACAAAGATACATTTTTGTCATTCGAGGTAAGCCCGTATACAACCCCTTCGTCACTGCAATTAAATTGACTTTGCCTTTGCCTTTTTTCAAGCCCGGTGAATGGTGATTCTGTAAGTGATAATCTCTTGTTTTTCATATTTTTAAAATGATTAAATCATATCTTGAGGGATGGTAGTTTAAATTTTTGAAGTGATAAATCATATCCTGAGCAATAGTAGTTGTTATTGCCAAAAAAAAAAAAAAAAAGGAACATAAATTGAAATTTGAAATTACATCACAAAGCACAAAAAGCACAATCCATGTAAATCACCAACCATGTTCTCTAGGAGCGTTTAGAGAAAGATGAAACAAGCAACTTGGCATCACACGAATCTAAATAACTAGTCTAGATTTAGTGGTCATATATTTGATGGCTAGTATTTTCTTGAGTAAATTTGGAAACACTGGTGTGATGAAAAGAGACCGAAAAAAAAAAGGTTCTTTGATGTTGACCAGTTAATGTTCAGAATTCTAAAATTAGCCATTTGGGATACTTGATATTTGGGAAAGCCATGGAATCTGCCCACGTGGAAACTACTTGTTGATGAATCCAGGTGGAATCGGATTCAATTCAAGCCCAGTTCAAGTCATGAAGCAAGCGCAACTCACATATGTTGACGTGGTCAATCTGAGTGAACGAAGGACAAATCAAAAAATACAAGGCTGAGAGGTGAAAATAACAGGATTTCTCAGTCAACCTTTGTTTGTAAAGGTTTTTCTCCAAATGGCGAAGGTATGAGAATATCATTGTGATCATAGATGGATCATATAAATATTCTACAGGTAAGTCTGCGATTGGAATGATATGGAAGACTCAAGAAAATAAATGTGAAGATTCTTCGTAAATCATTGGATACCATTGCAATTTCACCTCTTCATTGTGAGTATTGGCCTGTCTCCATGTGATTATAATTTTAGCGCAAAATGGGTTCCAAAGCATCACTCTAGAAACAAATTGTCTTCTGTTGATCCAACATTTACGTATTCAGGATATTATTCCATGCAATTTACAAGTTGTTTTCTGTGACATTTCTTCTTTAGCATCCTATATTACATCGTGTAAAGTGTCCAGATCAGAGAAAATATTCAGCTAAAATCCTACATATGCTATAGCATATGAAATTGAACTAGAAAATAGATGTAGTGTCCTTTTAATATTATTATTATTATTATCATGTGACATGCTTTTCCTTTTTATGTCTTCTCTAAGCTGATATGCTTTGAAACAAAAGAAACATTTCTCCCAACAAAATCATTATTTGATGATTAGTGAAAATGTTATTACATTAATATTTTCGCAAAAATTAGCTCATATAAAGAGTATTGAGCTTGTATCGATGAAGTAATCAGAGATATTGTTGCTCTTATTTTTCACATCTTATTGTATATTTTGGTATGCATAGAAATGTACTTCAAGAAAAATTAAATGGCATTCACATCTCAATTATATATAGATTTTTTTTTGGGTGAAAACATGAATCACCTACAGGAACTTGGAAGGTGATTTTTTTTTTTTTTTTTTGGGTGAGCTAAATATTTGGTAAGAAATTACATTTTTAACAAAACTTCGAAAAAACCCACTCCAAGTTCCCTAAAAAGTCAGTAATTGACTTTTGAGTAGAATTTGATGATTAGTTTTATTTTCTTTCCTATGAAAATTGTGAAAGAAAAAAAAAAGTTCCCTGAAAAGATTGCTAGGGAATGACGTATCGAGCGTGGCAAGCCGCGAGTACTAAAGTCTTTAAGCCTCCTAAGAACCAAAAAAGGACGAGAGAGAGAGAGAGAGAGAGAATCAGATGCAAACCATTTTGTTCTTATTCGGCATCAACTTTCACCAATTTAGGACCACAAAAAAAAAAAAAAAAACTTTCACCAATTTAGGACACGTTATAAGACCGGTTAAGAATGGGCGTAAAAAACCTTTTTTCTGTTCCCCTTTTTCCTCATTTTTCCTTACTATTCTTCTGCTGAATGAGTTTAGAGTAGTAAATATTATAAGTAATCATTTAACTTCCACATTCCGAAGCTCCTAAATAAAAATCTACATACAAGTCGTGTATGATGGTCAAATTCAAACAGTCTAACCTGATCCTTTAGTTTCTACTTCCTATTCTCAATTTGCATATATTTGTCCAAAATACAAGTTATCTTAAAAGTTTTTTAGCATTTAACTTTTGGGAGAATTCGTAAAAAGATGCGTTTGGATGTCTAATAAATAGAAGCATATTATTTTTTATAACCAATTTTTTGTGCGCACTCAATATTTCATGTAGAAGTGTGCCCTATTCACAAATTCAACTCTGACATTTTACAATTTAGTTCTTTATCTTTGAATTTTGATTCAATATAGCCCTGAAAATTTTTCATTACTTAAGTTTTTATAGACAAGAACTGTGCCGATGTAGATTTCAGAACTGTGCAGAGGATTCGACGTAGATTTAAGAGCTGTGATCATGCTATCGAGGATTTGATGTAGATTTAAGACGCTATTAATTTTCCAAAGTGAGAATTTAATATACTAGATAGGAACTAGGGTCATGCCACGGAGGATCCTATGTGAATTAAAGAGGGCCAGTTTCAAAGTGTCTTGGACACATTTTTTTTCCTCTATCTATTTCAGCAGCCATTGGATTCATGACACCAGGGATTATTTGTTATATCAAAGGGGATAACTAATATATTAAAAACAACACTGTAAAAAACTGTAACTTAATTTCAAGTAACTGATAATTTGAAGTTTAGGTTTCTTAGATAAGCGCCTATCAATCCATATTTAATTTTTCTTATTGCAGTATAGACCTTAGTTTATGCGTCTCAGTATAATGTATGTAAATTGTCTCCAAGTTCATGTTTTATTGTTAATTTTCTTTTCTCTCTCCCTTCCACCCTTAGGAAGAGCGGGAAAAAAAACTTTTTGTTGACCTTTTTTATTATTAGATTTTATATTTCATTTTAAAATGAGGTTTAGGATTCAAGGTTTAAAGTTAAGGGTTTTAGGATTTAGGATTTTAAATTAGATCAAAAAAGTTACGATAGCTCTCTGGCTTTAGGATTTAAGGTTAAGAGAAAGGCCGGCAATATTGCTAGAGCAACTTTCACTCAAATGACAAAAATATCCTCACACAAGTCAATTCAAATATTATTACACATTCAAATGGGCTCTATCATTATTACTTTTCACTAATTTAACTTTTTCACTAATACAGTTTCCTTATATTATATTATCAACTAATTTGTCCCTTCAACTAGGGGTGGGCAAAAATAACCGAAAAATCGTACTACCTAATCTATTCCAAATCAAAAAATGGGAGTAACCGAACCGAATTCTAAAAGCGGTTATATTAACAGAACCTTATTTACAAAAGCGATTCCGGTTCCAGATATCAATTTTTAAAAACTGCAGTTAACTGAACCGGTCCACATCTATGTCTTAGAGGTTAATATTTATGAATATTATAGAGAAATAAGAAGTATTAAATTGTTTCATTGTCTTCCAATTTAATTTTTTTAATTGGATTTTATTTTTTATTTTTATACTCCGATTATCATATATATTCTTGATAGTAAATAAAAAAAAAATACTTTCATACAACTTTTATATGAAATATGGAAATTACACAAATATTTTTTACTTGTATTGTGAAAAATTTTGATTTCTATTTTTTTTAATTTTAAAAAGAGCTAATGCAAGAGTTTGAAATTGTATAAGTAGTTTTTTTTGTTTGAAAAATTATTTATGTTGTAATATTTTTTTATCTATTTTGTCAAATTAACTTAATACCATACAGTTCCGGTTACCGCAGTACCCAACCCTCTTTAACCAAATAACCACTAAGCGGTCAACTAACTAATGAGGATCGGATACGATTAGCAAATTAGGCGAATCGTTATAAGCGGTTCCGGTTAGGATATTAAGTGAATGGACCGATTAACCGGTCTATGCCCACCCCTATCTTCAATTACTCCTTGATTTACCAATTTACCATAAAACATCCGTGTGACTCTTTCTCTCTCCCACATTATTCTTTTTTATTTTTTTATTTATTTAAGAAATTGCATAGGAGCTCAAATGATATGATTCATTATTTTTTTATTTCAAAGAAATCCGTTTCGATGAAAATGTCTATGCTTCTCAAGTTTAAAATATTTTTATTGGGATTATTTATCATTTTTGTGTACCAAAATATAAAAATACTATTCCAAATGTAAGCATATAAAATAAAAATTCATCCGACGACTAAAAGAAAAAAGAAAGAAAAAATAAATGTTGGGAAAATACATCCTTTTTAACCCGACAGACTTTGAAGACACGTGCTTGTAAATAAAAATTTGCATATGAAATACCAATCATCTTGCGTACATTTTTCCCCTGAGTTAATTAATTTCAAACGTCTAATTTTATTTACTCACAAATATTTAATAATTACTCATAAACAATTGATATATAAATGTTACAATCAAACTGGGTATTTGTTTTTATTAATAACTAAATTGGAAGAAAGTAGATTTTTCTTCCAAAAAAATTCATAAATAGAATTAATGTTGGAGTGATGATAAAATGTTGAACTCAGTTTTAATGGAGGAGAGAGAAACTAAGAAGAGAGATAAGATGGTGAAAAAATGATAGACGGTGGAGCCTACTAGAATTGATGATAATATTGATATTGACTTATGTAAGGGTATTTTTGGCATTTAGCGAAAATTGCTCTGGTAAGAAAATTCTTACTCTGTCAACATCGCCAGCCTAAGAGAAATTGAGATGGCTCTCCCAATTTTTGTTTGTTAAGAATGAACGTCATTTTTTTACTTTTAAGTTTTTATTTTTTAGTAATTTTAGGATAATGCAAGATTCTTTTGAAATTTAGTAAGTTAATATTAGTCAAGAGGAAATCATTTGTAATAATTTTAGATAATACGGGACTCTTTTAATATTGAGTACAAAGATCAGTTGTACTAAGCGTATATGATACAATGTCTTTGATGCTACCATTTGATCAAGTAATTATTTGATCATAACACAAGGGACTATATATAAATAATTAAGAGAAACCCTTGAGAAAATGTAGTACTGCACCATCATTCGCCAATGTCAAAGCGCTCTCAAAGCAGTGCGACATGTTTTGGGACTAGAATATTTCTATACCATTAGAATATCAAGACAAGGTAAAAGCAAAAGCAAAATATAAAATGCAATATAGAAAGCAGTCCGGTTCTCGTACACATCTCCGTTTGCCCCCGCTTCCACTAAATTGCTCGTTGGAGGCTTCATATTTCCGTCTTTGACTACTAGTTGTCATGTGTGATTATAATGTATCTCTTTTCATTGTACTGTACTAATTGAGAGGGGTGTTTTAACTGGTAGCTTGTCGTATGTTTGAAAAAAAAAATGCTCTAATGACTTCACGTGATGATACCATTATGGATACGGGGACCAATTTTACTTGATACCGTTATGGTGGAACCAATTTTACACTTCTATAGTAGGATATGATATCGATCATGTTAATGGAAATGGGTTACTTCAAAAAAAAAACTGCTATGTTAATTCTGTTTTGTTCAAATGCTACATTAATGCAAAATGTTCCCATTGACTCTGAACAGTTTTCTGTAATTTTAATTTGTGCATATACATGCACCTTATATATAACTCGTTACACCAACCCTTTCTTCCAAGTTTTATTATCAAGATCTGCGTCCTATTTGCATCATTCGTGGCTCATTCTCAACTCCTTTCTCTTGAATCCATTCTTTCCTAGTTTCCTCGCTAACAACAATATGCCTCCACCTTTCAATCCTTTTTCTGACTTTCAATCCTTTTTCTGGCGTGGCTGGCTTTGCCGAGGCAAAGGCAGACACAATGGCCAAGGCCACGAAGGCCTCCTCCGCTAAGGCAAAGGTAGACATCATAAATCTACTAGTGAGAATCAATGCCATTGGTGGTATTGTGGAAGCCTACTGGGGTAGGCGGGTGGAGAGTCTCTGAGAAATTGGAAGATATCAAGAAATAGGTTTTTTGAGAAATTGAAAGAGACCTAGGAAATCTATTGGAGCCTTGCAACAACAGCTGAATTCGAAGAAGAAAATGAACATTCGATAGATGAGTTAAAAAAACAGGTAGCTGACATGAAAGAATAGGCAGGTGATGGTTGATGGTTCACTAAAAAGGTAAAGTTTCCATATTCATTCCTTTTTTTATTTGTTCACTCCTTTTTCGTTTTTTTTTTTATTTATTGGTAGATTTTTGGCATTAGAAGATAAGGATGTAACTTCTGATAATGATACTCATAGTAAATTTGATTCTGTACGAACAGTTAACTTCAAAAAAAAAAAAAAGTTGAATTCCGTTGAGGGCTCGTAAAAGGGTAAAAATAAAGGATGAGAATAAGTGACCTGAAAAAAAAAAAAGTTGAACTCGTTGAAGAGGTCGATTCGTAAAGGGTGAAAATGAGTGACTTAGGATGAAAATCATTGAATTGAATAATGAATTAAAGATCCTGCGAGAAGCAGATGCTAATGATACCAACAATTTTCCTTTCTTCTGTGTGCTATTTGTTAGTTCACCTCTTTGTTTTCTTGATTTGGTGATTGAATATAAATAATATGGTTTAATTCCCTTTGTTTTTCTTTCAGAGCATTCTTAATTTTGCCTAGAAATAAACATTTTTCTCTACAATCGTAGCAGTTGTTTTGGTTGAAAATATATTTTCCTCCTTAATGTGAAATCTAAGGTATATTTATCGGATTCTTTTTTTCTCTCTTTTTCAATTTCGTATTCTTGTTCTTTAATTCGTCTTATATATCTGTAGACACCAAATTTTGACACACCATTTATTTTCAAACATTGGGGGGGCATGTTTGCACTTTTGGGACAAATTTTTAATTTTTCCATAATTTGGGGGGCAAAATAATAATTTTATCTGTAAATATTTTTCTATCAACTTTTGGGGGTTTTAAATTCATATTTTTACTTTTATGTAAATTTGTTAATTTCTTATGATTTTTCTGGATTTAATTGGTATTTTTTATTTTTTTGTACCAAGTTAAGGGCAAAATCGTCATTTTACAATTTAAATTCAATTTTCACCAATTTTGAGTCAAAAATGCATTTTCCAGTAGTTTAAGCTTATTTGTAATTTTTGATAATTTTCTGAGAACAATAACTATTTTTTCTGTGAATTTTCATTGCCCAAGGGCAAAATCGTCATTTTACAATCTAAGTTCATTTTTTGTCAAATTTTGAGTCAAAAATGCATTTTCCAGTAGTTTAAGCTTATTTGTAATTTTTGATAATTTTCTGAGAACAATAACTATTTTTTCTGTGAATTTTCATTGCCCAAGGGCAAAATCGTCATTTTACAATCTAAGTTCATTTTTTGTCAAATTTTGAGTCGTAAATGCTTTTTCTAGTGTTTTAAACTTATTTGTAATTTTTGATAATTTTCTGAGAACAATAACTATTTTTCTGTGAATTTTCATTGCCCAAGGGCAAAATCGTCATTTTACAATCTAAGTTCATTTTTTGTCAAATTTTGAGTCGTAAATGCCTTTTCTAGTGTTTTAACCTTATTTGTAATTTTTGATGATTTTTTTGGGGTCAATAGCTATTTTTCTCCAAATTTTCATTGTTCAGGGACAAAACCGTCATTTTACACCCCAAGCGCGTTTTTATCAGTTTTGAACTCTAGTTTTTATTTCTTAAATCTAATATGAATTCTTTTTGAAAATTTAGAGATTTCTGTCAGATTCTTTGTATTAATTTTAATTTTGAGGTTAAAAAATATTTTTTAATAAAATTAGCATTTTTAATGCCGGTGGCATTTCTGTTATTTTACAGTATTCTTGGCCAACAAGACAAGTGCAGTATAAATACCCCACTTAGGAAGAAAAAAGAAAAAGAAAAAGAAAACCCTAAAAACACTTTCATTTTATACCTTAGAAGATCAAAGCACCTATTTTCACACTCAAAAAACACACACACGTACTCCAGCCGTCATTCTAAAATTGGCAGTCACTGTTCATCTTCAACATTCTTTTCACTGTTCATCACCAACAACGACTGGTTCTTTCTTTTCTGCTGTTCATCATCAATCCATTTTCAAGATTTAAAAGATAAGTTCTTTTCTTTTATTTTGATTCACTTTTTCTCTATCCTCCTATGCTAATTTGATTGATTGTGTCTATTCTTCTGCAATTTGAGTTGAATCTTTCAGATTTTTTTTCTCTTTCTTTTTCTCTCCTATTTTTTGTTTTCTGAGTTTTGTTCTTTCTGAATTTTGTTCCTGGGTTATGATTTTTCTGGGTTCTCCTTCTTCCTCTACTCTACCCACGGCCTCCCTTGAACCTCAGTCATCTTCTACCAAAAATCAAAAGCAACCCCAAATCACTAGTCCTCCCTCTATGACCTCTGTTCAACCAATACCATCAGCCCTTCACTGTGAACCGCATCTCCACCTACTGCCGTTCATTTGCGCACTCATTGCCACCACACCTCAACCACGAAATTACCAACAGTCCAGTCCCATACCACCAAATCCATGCCATTATTCATTCACAGCCATCAAACTCATACACACACACACATTCAGTAACTCATACACACGCAAAATACATCACATACACACATTCACAAACACAGATTCACACACAAATACACAAGCATACTTAACTCAAATACACATAGAACACATTTCACAGAATTAAGGTCACAAAAACAACTCCGGTGACAGTCATCTTCATCAGCCATTTGACCACAATTTTTCTCAAAACCTGCTTAACATCCCACACACACGCTCACACATCACTCACGACCACCAAATTAACCCACAAAAGATATCCCAAAGCCCCTGCAATCACAACAGACCCCTTTGTAACAAACTTAGCCAGACAAAAACCGTAATTCTCACCACTCCAATTCACCAAATCATCACCACTGCCTGATTGCCCAAATCAATTAGCCCCAAATTCGTCCAACTCAAGCTTAATTCTTCACCAATATCAAACGATCACTAGTCGAAATTCAACCTTCAAGCCACCAGTCACAATCCACTTATCAGATACACACACACGGTCACATACAATGCACACGCAGTCACAAACACTTGCACACACACGCAGAATCACGCACACACGCATACGCAGAATCAAACAAATACAATCAATTTCCACTCCAGCAACCTCACCTGCAAACAAAACCATTTGCCCAAAACCAGTTCACAGTCACCCAAAACAATGTCCATGCATCGACCAATCTCCACCAGATTCAAAATCACCAAAACCTGCAGAAAAATGCAGCAAACCGTCCACCTAATTCTCCACCTGCCCAACCCCACCAACAACCCCAATCGACTTAAACCAGTCCTCTGTCTAACGTCCCTGCCCCTCCCCTGTCACCGAAAGCCCACATACGAACACCCCCCAAACATCCAACTTCAATCGCCAAGAGCAAGTGAGCTGAAGAGAAAAATTAGAGAAAACATAGAGAGTAGGAACGAGAATAGAGAGAAGAAATTGGAAGACAGAGAGAAAGTGAGAAAGAGAGAGGGAGAGATAGAATAGGGAGACCGAGAGAAATTAAGGGAGAAATCAGAGTGGGATGGAGGGAAGACGAGACCAGAAAAGAGAGAAATCGGTGGAGGAGCAGTGAGTGAAAGTGAGAAAGTGACGAGCTGCAGGGGAAAATTGGCTTTCTGGGAGAAAGAACTTGAAGATGTTGCGGGTGGGGTCTTGGTTGAAGACGCAGAAGTATATGCTTATTAGTTTAGCAATTTCTTTATTTATTCGGTCGTTTCTTTTGGTTTAGTTTGTTTATTCTCATGGTAATTGATTCGTTTATTTGCTTTAGTGTTTTATTAAACAATTAATTTAGTTAATTAATTTAGTTTTAGTTTTATTTTGTCATTTTTTCTTTTTTATTTATTATTATTTTTTATTTTTATTTATTTATTTTTTTACTGGTTATTTTATTCATAAGGTAATATCTATGTTAAACCCCCTTGTTTTGCTTGGTGATATTAATATGCCCCCCAAAGTTTTTTAGTTCATGCGATTAAATCCTCCATAATTTTAGATTAACCCCTTTTGGTTTAGTTTCTTTTTGATTGAACCTTTGTTAAATTGCAAATGTGTCTTGGATGCCTATAATATACTATTTTGCCCTCCTTAATTCGCTTTATTTTGCCCCACGATCCTTGATTAGTTAGAATTTCTTGATCTTACCCCTTTTAAGTTTTATAGGGTTTATTTTAGCCCCCTTGGTTGCTAGAATTCATTTTTTTATCCCAAATTTGTCAATAGTTATATATTTTAGTTTTATTTGATTATACTAGGATGCCTTGACTTGTTTGTTCATTTTTTAGTAGTATTTATACCGGGTCTTCGAGAGGTATCCATATTTCTTATTAATGTCTCTTTTATGTGCTCAAATGTGCCTTATGTGATTTTTATGCGTTTATCCACATATTTCCTATTTGCTATGCTCTTTGTGCATTTATTTCTTTCATGCAATTTCATTTTGAATTTAATTATTTCTTTATTAGTATTTTGATAAAAATGTAATATTTTTGTATTTAGCTAGTCAATGTAATGGTTAGATTATTTTTCTCATATTTTATCAAAAATTTTGTAATTAGATAGAAAAATGTAATAGATAGGGACATTTTTAATTTCCCCCCTTAAATTGTAAATCAAGCCCCCCAGTGTAATAGTTAGGGTTTATTTTGCTTTTGCGTGCTTATGTGTTTATTTCTTTTACCGCTTTTCCTTAGGATTTTTGCATCTAGAATATTATGCTTATGTGTTACGTGCTCCTATGTGATCTTTTATGTTTTTATATGTTTAATTTGCTTTTAATTCATGCTTTTAATATTTAATTCATGATTTATGGTATTCCGTCACCACACTAGTCCAACGCTAGTTTGGCTTCTTTGTTTCCCGCTAGTCCAACGCTAGCGGGATTTTTAGAACGGGCTAGTCCAACACTAGACCCTCAGGACATTTAGTATTAGGTGCATTTGTGTGGATTTCACATCTCATTTCACACATTTTTAGTTTTCTTTCCATTTGGCATGATTTTTACTGTTATTTTTATTATTATTATTATTATTATTATTATTATTATTATTATTATTATTATTATTATTATTATTATTATCATTTTTAACACATTTTTAAAATACATGACATCTAGGTTGCATCTCATTTAGAAATTAGGACATTTGTGTGATTCGACTAGAAATAGTCGTCTACTTGCGTGGGAAGCGGTGGCGTACATGCCGTTCTCCCCCTCTGTGGGTAGAAATATTTAGTCACGAGATATTAGTCCCCCGTACCCGTTATGTTGCATTCTCATTTTCTTCGATCACTTACTATATATTATTATTTTCTTTTTCTTTTTGCATTTCATTTTGCATTCACACTCGTGACTCCCTCGAGATCTCGATTTGGGTTTCACAATTAATGCGATAATTTCAACCAAACCTCGACGGAATATGCCGACCCTTCCGATATCCACATTTAGATTTAGGATTTGCATTCATTTAGATACATTCAAAATGCGATAGAATCTAGGGTTAATTTAGGAAATTTTGATTAAACCTCGCAACTAGCGTCGGCTAGGTTGAAAGGGTGCCTTAGGCGTAAGCCTTTGCCTTCCCTTTCTTCAAATGTGACTCCCAGACCTTTTTCTCTCGTTTTTTCGTAGACCGGAGTCGAAAAAGGGTTTTTAAAATATTTTTTTTAATTTTTTAATTTTTATTTTTATTAAGCGATTTTTTGGGTGACTTGGTACACCCTAACTCAGTAGCCAAGTGGCGACTCCATTTTTTTAAAATAAAACAAAACCCTTTTTCAAAATTAGTTGGCCAAACCTGTCGTACTTTTTAGTCCCGGCCTTATTTTCTTTTAGAATACCATTTTTCTTGAAATACACTTTTCACACACGCGCACGATTTTTTCCAAAAACTTGCTTTTTCAAAAGGGTCATTAAACTAGACTGTCTTTTCGGAACGCGACAATCACGACCCCACTTAGTACACCTTTTACCTTTTACGTTTTTCGGATGTGACAATATCCTCTCAATAATTGCCGATTCCTTTGGGAGGAAAAGAGATGGAAAAGTGCAGATTGAATTAGGTCGAAATTTTTATTTTTCTCTTGCATTAGAGTAATATATATAATCGTAGTAATGAGAAGATTAATTATAAAATGTGGAGATTTGATCAAATGTAAGGAAAAGATCAAACGTAAAGAAAATATCAAATTAAATGTATGTAAATAAAAGATTTGATAAACTTTGTCCCGCACATACATTCTTTTCTTATTTTACAAATGTAAAGAAAAGATCAAATTAAATAAAAGATCAATATGGTGGAAGCTTTGAATTTTGTTTTAGGTTGATTCATAAATTAGTCATAATAATGGAGATCTGAAATCTTATGTTTACAAGCACATTTTTTTTAAGATCTGAAATCTTATGTTTACTAACACATTTTTTTTTTAATTTCCTGGTTTCAAAACTATGTTGACAATGGGCCAATAACTTCATTTACACATGTCTAATTAAAACCCATTAAAGCAGTGGAGGAAGCACGATTATTTCGGATAAGGCCTGAACCGAGAACCAAGAAATAGAAAAGCTAATATGCAAATTCTTCTATGCATGTATCAACTAGTAAAATGTATGGGTTCAAGACCAGCAAGAAATAATCCTTATTCATAGATATGAGAATACTTTATTAGTTTGTCAAGACTTTATATTAATTTTGATTTTTACTTTATTGGTTTGTCAAGACTTTATATTAGTTTTGATTTTTACTTTATTGGTTTGTCAAGACTTTACGTGCTTATAATTTTGATTTTTGAGTTGTAAAAAGCAGTCCCATGCTATTCCTTTCCTTTCAGGATGCATTTAACACCAAAATCCAAAACTTCGTCTGGCAGTCAACTTATTTCATACACAAAAAAGACAGTCAAAACTTGGAAGTTTGTTTAGGCATTGGAAGATGATAAATTTCAACTAAAATTGAAGAGCTTTCAAGAACTTCGAGTCAAAGATATGATAAGTCAACTAAGCCTAAAGATTCAAATTACATAAATGCCATTTGCATGAAGAAAATTAGGCCCGTATGTAAACGAAGATAAAAAAAATAAAGTTCCACTACCTACAGGAACCTTTATAACCACATGAATTAGATACCGCAGCAAACTAATAATTCATCATCCCCATCCCCAGAGTTGTTTATCCTCATTTCTTCAGTACATTTCCCGTGTTCTCTCCCCATCTTCCCCCTGCTCTTTTGCGTAGCTGCCACTGACGATTCTCAAAGTTCTTTCAAATTTATGTTGACGGCTCAAATGTTTTAGCTTTAAACACCTGCAACCACAACAGGCCAATTACTTCATGTGTACTGCTCCTCTATCTGTAATTGATTAGTTCAATTTTCTTTCTTTAATTCTATTGTGCTTGAATAACTTTAAAATTGTTCACTGAATTGTATTAGAAGTAAGATATAGTTCTTTTCTTCAATCATTTTTTTTTCTTTGTCCAGGGATAATTAAATTAAAAGAGAAAGATCTTGACTCTAATCAAACTATTATGGCCTTTCTTTCACCCGCTAAATGGAAGAGAATTCATAAGAGACATTCCTGCCAGGCCTAAAGAACCTAGAACAAACGGAACAATTCTCTCCAGTAGAGGTCTCTACGGACTTGGCCAAATCTTTTGATGAATTTACATCCTAAATTACAATGATTTATGAGCTTAAACCGGCCAATTGCGCAGGCCTTGTAACTGTGTAGGAATTAGAACAACAATGCATGATTAAATGCAGTTTCGTGTGACATTGACGGAAAAAGCTTTAAAATGCCTTTGATTTGTTTTGATTTGATTAAACACAGACATTTTATTCAGGACATTTGATTGTGGTATTATTTCTCTGAACTGTTATATGCAACATAGACGGGCAATACTTGTTACAATATTGATTTTTGGTAGATGGTGTTAAAACAAACAGGGTCTCTCGTTTTCTTTTTTTCTTTTTTTTTTTTTTGTTGTAAAAAGTCCCTCTTTTTGGTCTTGACTTCCATGAGTTATTTTCAACCAAAAAAAAATTATATGAAAATTCACATAATTATAATAGCAAGGATTTTCCACTGTGACCAAGAATACACAGACACGGAGAATATCTTAGCCTAGCATATTTTTGCATATTTTGTATATTTTGGCATCTAAAGTAAATTCTTATTTTTTTTTTCCTTTTTTGAGTGCTCCTATTGCTAACACATTACTGTTAACAATAAAAAGATTCTCTTAAACTCTCATCACCAATCGGTGACATGTGTCCTCAAGAAAAGCTTAATTGAAATCTCTCTCCAAAACACGTAAATGTGCTGGTCAAGTTTTCTAATTAAAACTTTCAATTCGAGCTTCGAAACTCGTAGTAATGTCATGTATATTCATTCGTTCAATTACATTCTTCAACATTGAAGCTTGTTCGAGAATTAACCTGCTATCTTTTCAACAAATTGAAAGTCTTTTCCAATGAATACGTTTTGTACCTAAAAAAAAGGAAACTAAAACCCGTACAAGAACAATTTCTCTACGTTACTTGACAAATACTCAGATAATAATGACTAAGTAATAATAAGGTAAACAACTTATCTTGACACTTGAATTTCACAATTAAAAAATAACTTGATACCAACTGCAAAAAATTAGTACAGATAAGCACTACTTATTTTGAAAGGTAACTTGTCTAAAAGAAAATTTAACCAATTTTACTATATAGAGTACAAGTGTCTATAGGAGTAATAAACAATCCTCAACCCTTTTGGAGTAGAAAGCTCGGACCTCTTTGTCCATAAAAGCCCGGTCAATTTAAGAACCTTTCACAAGCTCTGCGCAACAAAGCGATTAATTGTTGAAACGCTCTCTACGTGGCTTTTTTTTTTTTTTTTTCTCTTCATATTAAAGGAAGCAATAACAATTGCCATGTCGAGGTGACTTCTTCTCTTATTTTTACATTTATTTATCATGACTTATGCTTTGCATGGTGATTTTTTATATTTATTAATCATGAATTATGCTTTGCATGGTGAGTAGTAATTAATATGCAATAATTCTTTCTTTCTTTATCTAATTATTTTTTTTTTTTTTGCGTGTTTCTTTGTTTTCGTTTTCTTTTAGACGTCCTACAAGGTTTGCCATCAATCTTGTGGCAAGGTAGAAGTAAAGCTGCGTAATATCTTATTACTATTTGTTAGTTCGCTTTGTTTGTTTGATTGATTTGGTGATAATTTGATTGTGGCAAGGTAGGTCATGCGAGGCTTTTCTTGGTAAGCCTTGACACATGATCTCTTATGAAACATTAGTTGAAAAATTATTTGAATGCTAAACCTAAAAATTATCAATGTTTGTTTTTGAACCGCCAACAGATACCACGTGCCTTTTCGAAATTGTGGCTACTATCGCTGGACTTGGCACGGATTTGTGAGTACTATACACAACTTGTTTGCTAATGCTAATGCTAATGCTAATTTTCCTGTAGACAAAAAGGCTATAAATAGCATTTGTAAAAGAACGAAATAATCACACTTTTCTTCTCCTTCAGGGTGCTAGGTTATGCGCCTAAGACCGGCTGGTGGAGGTATGTTTTGCTATTGTTATTTGACGGGAATTCGCGGCTATATTTTTTGTTCATGTCCCCAAATCCTGGGAAGTTCCTGAGAGGATTTTTAGGATAGACGGCCCAAAACTCTTAGGAGGGACTTGTTTTGTTGGACTCCTTGGAATTTGCTCAGCGGATTTCCTAGGAGAAACAGCCCAAAACTCTTAGGAGGGCCTTTTTTTATTGCACTTTGGTCTTGTTGGAATTTGCTCCAATGACTAATAATTTTTTAGTAAAATAGGATTTAAAAAAATTTATTACTTTTTCCAAAAATATTATTAAAATCTTTCAAAAATTGTTATTTGGAAAAAAAATTGCAAACCAAACATTTATATTATATCCAAAGCTAGTGTTACTGGAATTATCTAAGAGAAAATAAAGATTAATTATTACTACTTCTGATTATTATTATTACTTCCGATTTTGAGTTTCACATGTTTGACATGACAATTATCTGGTGAATCAGGAAAATTTTTGGAGATTAATGACTTCAACGAGGAATGCTTGCTGTCCCCTAGAAGTACCAACGAGCTGATGATCTCCACAAGTTAACGGTTTACGTGTCCTTCCATAAGTTAAAATGGCTCTGTTTAAGATTTAACAATGCATATTCAGGTCCTGTAATAAGTTTTTACAATTTTATATTTTTGGTAATCCCCAGGAATTTTTTAGTTTTTATTTTAATCTAACTACACAGGTAAGTTATTTCAGTCAAGCTAAAATGTAGGGTATTATAAATACGGGTTTCTTTATCTAATGTCCAACTGGAGCAGTGATATTCCCCTAATTGCATTTGATTTTACATGATGGAGAACTTGTGTCCAGACGGTCATCCCAGGATGAAGTCTTTGGATCCGTAATGCTTTGTTTGATTTGATTATAAATTTCAACAAGATAGCCAATTCATTTCGACAAAAAGCATAAGCTGATGTCCTACAAGAACAATTTGTTACTCTATTTTTTGTAGAATAGTCTTTTATGTATGGGGCATTGTTTTGATAATGATAAAAATTTCTACAAATAGGGAAACTTGTTTTGCTCTGGTTTTTACCAGGTGATGTCCCGCAAGGACAACTTTTGTTCCCTATTCGATTCAATATATTGCATGTATGGAGTCTCAAATAGGATTCAGCAAGTGACAGATAACGTTTTTGAGGATAAAACCATTAGGATTTCTAATTTCCTCTTTTACCATTTTGCACGAACCTATCTATACAGATTCTACTAATGCAATAACGCCAGTATTTGTAATTCCAGCTGATGTAATCAAGCCCCATAAAGGCTGTAGAGGAAGCAGAATTATCAGGAAATGGCCTGTGTAAGAATAAGAGACGAGGAATTAATATGGGATGTTGTGCAATATATGAACTATCGGTCAATTATGTAGGAATGGTGGATTGGGTTGAAGAGAACACTAATTCGTTATTCATATATCTCAGATTGTGTCAATTATTTGCTGATTATTTAACTCAATATTGACTTCTAAGTTGTAAAATATGTCCTCCTGGTTTTAGTTTCATGATGTAATAAAGATTATAGATCTGTAACTTGGAGAAATCAAAGGCAGAAAGTTGAAAGAGGGGGGGGGGGGGGGGGGGGCGTGACAGTATCTAAAATTATTGATCTATCGTGTTGAATTGGTAGTAACTAGTTAGTGATCTAGTTGCCTATTTTGAAAACAGCTATTATTTTATCATTTTCCATGTTTTAACCTAAGACTTCTTTCAGTTAAATTTGAATGATTTGCAGTAATTGTTCCTCCCGCATCTTCCTTAAAAGACCTTGGTGCTCATGATTCTTGATTTTTGAAGCCATAAATTGATATATGGTTTCTAACATGACATACTTTGTCTAGAAAAGAATGCCTCAATTTAGTTTCAGTTAACGGTATCATGCTGATTTGCTTTATGCGATAACTAGTACAGGTATGCGTCATATTATAGTTGGCAATACTCTTTGTATAGACGAACGAGAGTTCTTTATTCATACATCTCAGATTGTGTCACCTAATTTGTTCTAGTCCCTAATCTCAATTTTTGAGTTTTGAGGGTAAGCATCTGTCTTGCTATTCCTTGCTATATTTAATAAAGACCAAAGACTGAATAGCCCGGTGAAAGTAGAACCAAAATATTTAATTAAGCCATAATAATTCATGTTGATTCAAATGATGCTTCTCCACGTTTGAATCCATCTCATTGGTAAATTTCTTTTGCCTTTTTCTTCCTACTTTCGTAACACATATATATTAGGCGGTACTGCAGTTACTAATTCCAAGCACTGCAGCAAGACATGCAAAAAAATAAAAATTATTATAATAAATCACTTAAGCTTGCACAACATTGTTAATTATTAACCGTAAATCGATGAGATTTCAATAACTAAAGGCTAGTCTATTTAAGTCTAAGGAAAAGGTAAGCTAGTGGATCCAGCAAATCACTGAAATGTCATTTTGCATGGAGAAAATTGCAGCAGCAGAAAAATGACTTCAACTGCCACTTTCACTAAAAACCCAGTTTAGTTATGCCAAAATCTTATCCCATTAACACCCTCAGAATCAAATAGATTCTTGTCTTCTGCCCCTTGATTCCTTTCTGTTCTCTGCTGCTTAAAATCCCAACTCTTTCATACATACGTACGTGATACGTGCAGTTCATATCTATATATAGTTCATGTAATCAACCCTTTCTTCAACTGCCTTCCAAGATTCATCATCAAGATTTACATCCTATTTTGCATCAAGAAATCTCCTTTAATCTGCTCTATTTTACATACTAGCAAGCTTCAATATACTCTTGATTTCTTGAAAAATTCAGCAGAATTTGTTAATTCAATTTAGGAAGAATTCTAATAGTTGCTATCGTTATTGGTGCTGAAAGTTTCAGATATCATCACCATCATCATCGAGACATCAACAACCATGGGAAGGCCCTTTATTCTTGACCTTGATGCTGTTCCTGGCCAAAATGTCTACATCTGTCGATTTTGCTATACTCACATTGCCTATACAGCAATGCTCGTGTTTCCTGTGTATTCAGTAGGCTTTCTTGAATCTTGATACCTCTCTTTCTTTCCTTTCTTTTTTCTTTTTTGTTTGGGTTGTTTTCTTTGTAGAAAATATACTATTATTATTCACTTTACAAGAGAATGTTGTTGCCATGCCATGCATCAAGATTTCTCTGCAATTAATCTGGGATTTCTGTTAGCATATACGCATAATCAATATGCATGCATGCACAGCCTGGCTTCATTAGTTGATCTGCTAGCAAGCATTTCTTTGATTGGGTGGTTCTTCATTCCTGGTCTGCTTGAATTTCTTGGTCCGAATAGTTCGTACCTGATTGTGTTTTAAATTTTGGAACAAAATGAATATCCCTTTCTGACCTTTCTATGTTTGGGGAGTCATCCCAAGATGATTATACATTAACAGCGCCTTGAAATGTGTTTGAGAAGCTAAAGAATGATTATATATACGTTTCATATATTATTAGTCAAGCAGAAAATTAGCCAGTGGAATTAGGCGGAAATGATGCACTCCGTGTAAAGAAATTCCATTGATTTATTTCTTGCTCAAATGTTTTTTCATCTAATTCTTTTGATTTTTTCTTGTTTTATACTTCACTATCAAATGTTGATTGTCATTATCAGCAAGTTAAAAAAAAACACAAATAAAAGAACTGGAATTTCAGTTGGGTGTTTGAACCTAATAAATGGAAAATATGTTAAGGCATTGAATTGCAGTATCAGCTAGCGTATTTCATCCCAAAAAATTACAAAAAAAAAAAAAAAGGAATTTTCCGGCCTTTGTCTTGTCTATGGGCTCCCATAGAACCTTCTTGTTCGTAGTTTTCCCTCAATACTCACCTTGTATTTATATTTATTTCTTCTGTATTCTGAGAAGGGCTTTTTTCTGCACTAATCAAGCTAATTAAGGTGCCTTGTAGTCTCACAGTTGTTTGAACATTTATTTTCAGCCAGGGGAATCTAGATTGACAGGAGGCTTATTCCTTGAAGTGTAAGATCCAATTTACTGGACTTTCTTAGCCAATTTTCTGAATCTATGTTCTCATTGCATAAATTTGATTATAAACGAAAAGGATTATAGCGCTAGATTAGATGCGTGACATGCTGTGCTTGAATCATTTTCTTTCAGTTTATATTTCTCGGCTAAAAGAGTTTGCCCTTGTGTGTGCAGCGCCAACGTGCACAGAAACAGAACAATTCCACCTAGGAATGCTGGCCCTCATAGAGTCCAGGATGTCTACTGTAACCAATGCGGTGATCTTTTGGGAAGGGAATTTGTAAGATAAATGTGGTTTTAGAATATTCTCATCAAAATAATGTACACAACCACAAAACATCTTAATAAGGTGTTGATTGGTGTCTGTTTTTCTCAGGTGGACGTCGTAGAGGACCTGGAACCAGTTGTTTCTCCTGGAGAATTCCTAATGATCATGTAAAATCATCAGTCATTAAAATCTTTTGACTAATGTTATAATGGCTTATATTGTTTGGATAGTCTAAGTAGTTCATCTTATAATTTACTGTCCAAACAGGCACAAATTGATAATTCTAATAGTGGACGATCCCCCAGAACCACAGCAAATGCAGGGACAAGACGGACAACAAGCTGCAGGGCAGGATCAGGCACAAGTATAGAGATTATTAGCAGCCAGCATGGGGATTTGTGGAACCGCTTGTTGATTGCACCGAATACTTGCTTATAATGCATACATTACTAAAGGGTAGCATTGGGCAGTAGTACATATATTTTTACAACCCCTTTTCTTTCCTTTTCTGATTTCTGTCAAATTTCATATGGTGATTCATGACATAGTACGAGTATCTTTTAAGATGTAGACCAGTGATCACTAGTAGCTTTTAAGATGCAGACCAGTGATCCTTAGCTTCCAGACTTGAAAACATTTGTTCAAGTCTGGAATGAAGATTATATAATCATTCAAATTGAAACCGATGAATTCCATTTATCATTTTTCTGATTACGACTTTTGGATGTATAAAGATGCTGTAACCTCTTACTGAAAAAAAGTCCTTTCCCAGAATACAAGTATTTTTTCTGGTCTGATATAAAATTGTGGAGTTTTAAATCTAGATAGTTCTCATCTTAGGCAAAGTAGTAATTTCTAAATGGTTATCATAGAGTAGGATTAATTCTATTCAGTGGACATTTCTCTATTCGATTGGATTATAAATGTTAACAAGCAACTTGTTGTGACACCAGGCATGTCATACTCTATTCTTTGATGTATAATACTCTTATTGGTGTCGAAGCATGTTCCCTGCAATCTTAATTTCTCATATTCTTTGACAAATGCAATAACCATCTTTAAATTTTGACTAGTAAAAAAATGCAGCGTTTTGAAAATTCAAGAACTATAATCAAAGCCCTATACAAGCTGTAGTGGAAGCAGAATTATTTCAAATTGGCCTGAACTAAAATTTGAACCTGAGGAGCTAATGCAAACTGTAAAAAGAAGTATGTTACGCAGGAATTTCATAAGTATACAGTGGGGACAGGATTTAACATTACTGATCTAGCTTGCAGAACTGGTAGGAGCAAGAGGAACTAATGGAAAAAGATATCAACGCTGGAATTTCATGAGTATACAGTGGGGACAGGATTTAGCATTACTGATCTAGCTTGCAGAAATGGTAGGAGCAAGAGGAACTAATGGAAAAAGATATCAAGATTTATAGATCTCAAGCAGTCGTCAATTAATAGATCTTTTCCACATTCATTTCATCCTTTTTAGAAATCTCAAGCAGTCACCAAAAGAAGTTTAAAAATGAGACGTATAGTTTGGACAGCAAACGGACGATATCAAACGAACTTTACTGGAAAGAATCCAGGGCATTTTAATTCCTTGTTTTGCCTGTTGTGTTACACATCAAGTAGTACTAGTTAACATAAAGACTAAGCCACCAAGTTCATCTAGTTGCTTGAATGTAATTTTGGATGACGATGAATTAAGTTTCAGTGTACAAAATTTAGATGAAAGACCCGCAGATATTGTTACTGCCCGCAATCTAATCCAAGAACAGTAGAATTTGAAGTCCTGTTTCTTTAATCAGAATCTTTTTTCTTGCTCCATTCTGTTTAAGAATAACATTATTTCACAATATCCTACTTTCAAGATTCATCTAAATGTTCATGCATTACCTATTTGCCATCAAGAAATCTCCTTCAGATAGATAGAATACATGGTACAAATATTGTTTCCCCAGAAATCCATATAAATTTTCGTACACCTCTCAGGTTTCACTGGAAATCTCCTTCTTGAATTGCCAGCTTTCATGTTGCATGGTCAAGAACTTATACGCTCACGTTCATCAACCCCAGTGTTCAAGTTTCATCCAACTGTCTCATTTCGTCCCTCATTGGCGATCATCAAGAAACCCCTTTAGCTACTATACTTACAAACTGCACTGTTTCACAAGAAGTTCATATTCATAGTAAAACCAAAGAAATAGGATTTCTTGAATTAGTCACCATTCTGTGCATATCCAAAACATCATTGAAGTTGAAAGTTTCAAGACCATGGGAAGGCTCTTTCTTGTTCAGCTTGATGATTCTTATCCTGATCAAGATCTCATTGGCTGCCGGAATTGCCAAACTCATCTTGCATTAGCACCAGACGAAACTAAAGTTTATGCAGTAGGCTCCCTTCCCATTCCTCCTCTCTTTGTTTTTCTTTTGCTTTTCTTTATCTTTGTTGTGGTTATTAATAAGTTACTGCACAAGACTAATGTTAGTATCATGCATCTAGATTTAGTCTATTTTTATTAAATTGTTTCCGTTGGTATGGAGAAACTTACAACATAATTTTGTGTTCTTGAGATAAATCTGCTGCATTAAATTCGATCTTCTTGCAGTTATTTGATTAGGTTCTTGTCAGTTTGTTCACTCTTGGTTGAATTTCATTCTACTGCATTTCTTGGTCCTAATGGTTGCGTCCGAATTTACTTTTAGTAAATTTTTCTATGTAATTAATTACTCGCTAGTAGTATAATGTGTCACTGGGTAACGATTATAGGCCCATCCAATTAAGGCACGCACAGATGCGTCTGTACAGCATTGGTACGAGATGATTATCTTTTTTGCCTTTCAAGGTGATTTTGAACGGTAGCTCGTTAGACTCAAAACGTGTATAAGCAAGCTAAAGAATTGAAGAGAAGTGCCAATTATCTAGGGAAATTTTGTATTTAATCTTTCTTCTGTCGTTTCCTCATATTTTGCAGTTGAGATTGCTAATTTATGATTTCTTGGGTCTGAATAGGGAAAAAAAAAAATAAGGCATTACATTGCAGTATGTGAACATTGGCCAATCATTCAAACTATTTAGCACTGAAACAAAGGATTTTACTGACGCTTAGTTGCCTCCCAATCTAGGAGATTTTATTGTATGTGTTTTCTCATCCTTTACTAAACCTCTTCTTGACTTCTTGTTTATTTGAGATTAAATGTTCATTATTTAAGTAATTTAACTAAAGTGTTCTGTCTGGTTGGTACTTATGTAGTTCTTTTAACACGTTTTAAGCCACAGGTGGGGGGAATAACGGGATGCATCCTTGCCAAAGTGTAAGAGCTTATGATTTTTACTCCTTGTTAGCGAAACTCCGTCATTATTCCGTGACATTCTTAAGCAGTTTGGCTCGTGAGATATTTATGCAGTGTAAATGTGTGCGAAGATAAATCAACAACCAGGATGTTGGATCAAGGCACAGTCCAAGATGTCCACTGTATCAAATGCGGTGATCTTATGGGTTTGAAATTTGTAAGATGCAATTTTTAAGTTTCTTCTTCCAAAATTTTCCCGAGTTCAACAAGCATGCGCAGGTCATCTGATGTCTTGATGTCTGTATTTCTCAGGTTGAAGTCCCAGGAGAAGAAAGCCACATAGTTCAGAATGGATATGTCCTATTGAACAGGTTAAGTTAGTTAAATATTTTGACCAATGCAATTGCAACGGCTAGCACTAGATATTCTAACTAGTTCATCCCAAATGCTGCAATACAACAGCGATAAATTCTTTGGAGTAACTCCTAAGTTGGAAATGTTTGAATACGACTTCACACCTAAAGAGGAAGAAGCCACAGACGACCAAGAGGAACAAGCATAGGGTCAGATGACCAAGAGGAACAAGCAGGTTAGCAGGGAGATTTTGAAAGGCATTTGATAGCACTAAAGACGTATACCTAATTCATATTTCATAGTCACTGATTTCCATTTACATATTGGTCCGCTACACATCATACAGCAGCAGGAATCATCTTGGGGCAAATTTCTTTTGCTGGTTGGTTTCATCATTTTTTTTTTTTTTAGGGGGGTTGCTTCAAAGACATCAAAAGAAGTCATACTACAGCTTTTAAGACTAAGACCCATGTTCCAGAATTTGATCAAAGCACCACGATGATGAAGTGGAGGAAGATGTAGAACATGAGCAGGAACGATCCACAGATCAACAAGAGGTACAATAATAGAAATTAGTATGAAGATTTGAGGAAGCACCAATTAGCTGAATTTGTATACATAATTCACCATCACTGAATTGCATAATGCGTTAAAACTTGGTTCCAATTGCCCCAGTGCGAATCTCATTTTCTTATTATTTTCATCAACATTTTGAATTTGCAGACATTGAAAAAGTGTCTGCCATAGCTTTGATTGAGAAGCAAGAGCAACGATCCTATACATATGCACAGACAAAGACAAACTTAAGTCTGAAATATGTAGAAACCATGTCCGTTTGTATCTTCTCCCCATCCAAATCAAGATTTACACTTATCTTTACCATGTTTCTACTTTCAACTTTCGGGCATGCAGGTGTTCTTTTTGGCCTGATATCTGAATGTGGAGTAATATATCCAAGGCCATCCTATTTAACCTGGTGAAAAAGTGTCTGCCATCCTATCTTGTTACCACATGGTCAGCAGATGTAATCTTGTGTCCAAAACCTGATACGAAAAAAGATCGAACCTAGCTACTTCCCCTTGTAACCTACTCTAGTTATCCACAGAACAAATAGTCAACAATACAAGCTGAATGGTGGATGCATAGGCAGACATAAACGGCAGTTATTTTCTGAATCAAAGTTGCTGAAGAGAAATTGAGTTGGGATTTCTTTCTCAGTAGATTTCCAACTGGATGATGGCGCAAGAAGTCCCCACAACATTGTAATAAGTTAGCTATTCGTCTTCCTCCTCCTCGATACGTGCACTTGTTTTTGTTTATGTGATGCTATATTTATTACTCAACTCTTTCTCAGCTAAAACAAAGAGCTGTATTTATTTTCCTTGGCACAAAGTCGACTGCTATTCCAGAAAAGATGCTAAACTGCAAAATTCTAGTCTAACTTAAATTCTTGCTTCCTATTACCAAAAAACCATTTGCAATAGTTACGCAAAAAGCTTCTACAGTACCAGATCCTAGATGGTAAAGTTTTATTTCAAGCAATCATTCCAAAATCTTTATCTTAGTAGTACTCCGAGCTCATGTATCCAAAAAAGATTTCATTTAGGTTATAGCTAGCACTGGCAGGCACATAAGCTGGCATCTCTAGTCTTTTTCATCTACCTTCAGTATCATAGGGACCATAAAACTAGTGTAATAACCTACTAGACAAACCCGAATACATGCTTCTCACCTAGCACTTGAGCACTAAGTCCTAAAAAGATATCCCAGCCTAGACAAAAACAAGTGAAAAGGATTGAGAGACCTGTGCATTTCAGAAGGGAATTCCAGAATTGTAAGGCCATACATCTGGGACTTTGTGATATCAGCTTCTCCCTAGAATCAATTATTCTATTCCCAAAGTGTATTATACAAGGATTACCAACATAAAATTTTAAGCAGAATTGCATCAAGCTTCCAGAATGCAGGACTGAAGAAAATGCAAGCCAGAATCTCTTCTCATGTGAATACAGTTGAACACAACACCCCACCCCCAACACGGGGGGCGGAGGTCCTTCCCCCCAACATAAAAAAGAGACTAATTTTGAATTAGATAACTAGACACATTAGTTTGCTGATGCCATCAGCACTAGTTAATCTGCTTGCAGGATAGGGCATTCACATCTTCCCAATCTTCAACTACAGACAATCCGAATCCACAATGCAGTTTGAATTTCACGTAGAACAGCATAAACTAGCAATATCTTGTCCATAAATTCTTTGTCTCAGAAAAGAAAAATTAAAAAAAAAATTCTCAGTTTCATCAAGAAATCCCAGTTGCTTAAAACAGATAGAGAACATAATATGGAAATTTTCAGCAACTGTTGCTTTATTAAATACTAAAGTATCCAATGACACATGCATCAGGATTTGAGGGCTGCACCAACTTTAGCAAGATCCTCAAGAGCCTTTGAGATCTGATCCTCTGTCATGCCATTCAAACGTATTCCCCTTTCAACTCCAAAATCTAGTCATATATCAAAAGATCCATAAATGATAGTAAAGCTCAAATACCACTATCTTAATCTAGTATTGCAGCAACAAATGACGAAACACAAACAGGACAAGGATATACGACGAAAGAGGAACTAAACTTGGTTCTAACCAACTCATACTAAAACTATACTTCATTAACAAGAGTAGATAACCCAATTGTCCTAGTAAGCTATTTTAAACCAAAATCATACACATAGGCATCCGAAACATCCTATAAACTATAAAAGAAGAAAATATTCAGTCAATTTTTCTAAATTTCGACAAGCCAAATATAACAAAAATTAAATCATAACCACAAATGCCATTAGGTCTACTATTCTTTTGCTACCTTTCATTCACTCGAGTAAACAAAAATCTAAACTTTCTCTCAAAAGTTGGAATCTTGAAAGTGCCAACATCAATAGTAGGGCAAATTGTATTTCATATTCCATAATTTCTCCGTTTTTAAATCAACATAGTGACAAAAACAAGCTACCGCCATTCACCTAAGAAGTTTTTTCATTAAAAATAATCCAAATAAAGCTTAAAATTATCATAGCATTCCAAATAAATCTAAAATTTACTGAAAATAAAAAATAGAAATTTGAATTATAAAAAAGAAGAAGAAGAAGAAGAAGAAAAATTACCATATCTAGCCCAGAGCTGAGGTTCCGTATCAGCGGCCTCACGGATCAAAATGGGAAGCTTGGGATTGAGTTTCTTGAGATCCTTGTAATTCTTTTCAATGAATAATCTATCAAATGCATCGGAAACCATTATTGAGAAATTAAAAAAAAAGAAAATTAAGATAACTGAAATAAAGAAGAAAATATACTGGTAGGAGCATTAAACAAAAGAAGGTACCTTGTTGAAGAGCAGGCTGGAGCGGATGGGGAGAGGAGGATTCGAAGCTCCTTGAGATTCTTTGAGAGATTACTCCTCCACGCCATTTTTGTTCTATTGCTTGTTTCAGCACTGCGCCTATTTCTCTCCTCTGGCTATTTGCTAAATTTGATGTTTTTTTTTTCTGTTTGTTTTGATAATTCTTAGGTTCAGATCAGAATGTGATTTCTAGTACTGACATCTGTTTCTATGAATTACATTGAACCCCCTTGACTTTTAAATATCCCATTTAACCCTTCTAACCCTTGTAACTTTTTCATGTAGTCAAAATCGTCAAATTGTTAAGGATATACAAGTTTATTCCTCAAGGCATATGATTCTTGGACCTCTGACTCCTTCGAAAGAGTACAAACTCCTTGGAAAAGAGTATACAATGCATTTTTCCCTTGTTGAGAGGTTGCTATATTAACGAACTATTTTCTTTCATTTTTTAATTATAAAATTTCTATAAAATAATTTGATTCTTCTAATTAATGGCTCATATGAAGTTAAATTATGCGAAACAAAGATGTAATTTTGATATCTGAAATCAAGTTGAAGAATACTAAAAAAGGTGGATTGATGAATGCAATTTTAAATTTTTATTTATCAAGCTAAGTATTGTAAAAGCATTAATACTGATTATTTTATTCATATGTACATGTATACGTTAATACAATTTTAAATTTTTATTTATCAAACTAAGTATTGTAAAAGCATCAATACAAACTATTTTATTTATATGTACATGTATACGCTAATGCAATACTGGTATGATTAGTGAGGCCCAAACATCGACCTCCCAATAAAGGCAAGAAAGAAAAGTTATTGTGCCTAAAAGGAAATTCGAATAATTTAATGGTCAACCGAACAAACTTTAGGACGAAGGGTTAATTTATAAAACAAAAATACAGCTCCTTTTTATGACCTATCGAGTACAGCCTGTAGAACCCCAGATGGCCAGAAGAGGTCTAGAACTTTTTGTGAGCAGTAAGTCAAATACTTTCTTCTCTCTCTATAGTCGTATAACCCTAGCAAATTTGTATTGTTTTTTTATCATCACTTTCTTGAATATTCTGGTTTTTCGATTTATTTCTGATTTTGTTGATATTCTCGTAGGATTGTCATTTTACACGACTGCTGAAGAATTGAAGAGTCTGTTTTCACCCTTTGGTCTGGTTAGACAAGGTGATTCTGGATAGCAATTTCTCACCTACTGAATAAGATTGATTAGATTTTCTGTAAGAAGCATCCCTTTTTAAAGAATTAAGTTCTGAGTTAATATAATTGATACATGCAGCGAGGCTTGTTACTGACCCAAAAACTCGAAGGCCCAAGGGGTTTGGATTTGTCCACTTTGACTCAGAAACTGATGCTCAAAATGCCTTAAAGGCAATGAACGGAAGGGTACTTTTCTGTCGTAAATTATATATGCTTCTGTATACTGATAACTATTGTAATTAGAATAATTTTATGTTTTCTTTATTCATAAGAATCTTTGTTTGGTTATAACTAGTGATAAAAATCATTCTCAGTGGTGTAAAGTTTGAATCTTTTTCCCCTTCCCACGAGGCACAGCACCTTGGACGCTTTGTCTTATGTACTCATGGAATGTAAACAAAGTGGAGAAGCTATGCGAATTGGGTAGGCTTTGTTAAAGAAAGTAGTTGGATGTAAGACATGCCACCAAATACTGTGTGATTTTTGGGCCTTTAAACTTCATTTAATGCTGACAATACATCATGCATTGGTCATTTTTTAAGATTTGATTGAAATTATCGAGAAGAAACAATAGGAATCACGATTTTAGATATGGTTCTACATGGTTTCGTGTAACATGTTTGAAGAGATGTTTACATGTTCCCTGGTACATTTTGAGCATGCAATTTTTAATCTTTTAACTTTTTGTTATGAAATGTTTATTTCCTAATGATCTTCGGCAAGAACTGTTTCTTGCGTATTAAAAATGGTGAAGTTAGTTTTGACTACCAAAATGATGGTGTAATACTTGCAAATTCTTCTATATTTTCGATTAGCAGAGAAAGAGAATAAACATGCATCTTTACGAATTGTAATTTCATTCGTTCTTTGTTTTTCTCCATGAGTAAACCATCCATGTCTTCCAAAGTCAAAATTAGAGACATAAATTTCTGAGTTGACAAAATTTTAAGCAGCAATTCGCTTTGTTAACTTCAGAAAATTCTCAGACTCCTGTGGAAGTCTTGTAGTTGTTTCTGGTTAATATTGTAGTGAATGGTGATGCAAATGCATTCCCATTCATTACTTAAAAACAGATCAGAGTTGAAGGATAGCTAAGGTAGTATGTAAATTGCAGATGGTGAAGGGCAGATTGATTTTTGTCGAAGTTGCAGAGCCCACAAAATCTGAAAACGAGTCATCGTCAAACTAAGTTCCTTCTCAGATTGCATTCGGGGATCCGTATAAGTGGGCTTAAGCTCTAAAGTTCAGTGTCAATGGCAGTACTTTCGACATTTTCTCCATCCTCTTTACTTCTGCTGCCCAAGTGCCAGCTCCAACGTTCCAGGCGAGCATTTGATCCCAGTGCACATTATCCAGCATCACCATTAGCAGTTTCCTCTGGGTATTTCTTAGCAACCAATTCAGTATTATCACCAATACAGTTTCTGCCGAAAAAGCAGTTTTTCGGGGGAATTCGATCTTGTGCCATCTCAGATTCTAGAATGCCCACTACTTTCAGAGTTGATTCAGCTGGGGAAGGGGTTGATATCCTACCAGACACTGGTGGAGGTGGAGATGATGTTGGCAACACAAGTGGTAAAGGAGGAGGAGGTGGTGGTGGAGGCAATAATGGTGGTGATAGTGACCATAACAATGAGAATGAAGGGGAATCAAGTGAAGAAAAGGATGAAAACCTCAGAAGCAACAAGAAGACCACTGCACTTTCCATGTCTCAAAAATTAACACTGGGCTATGCTTTCTTGGTGGGAGCAGGTGGAGTCATGGGCTATTTGAAAAGTGGCAGCGAGAAGTCACTAATTTCTGGTGGACTAGCAGCCTTGCTGTTGTATTATGTCCATACCGCGCTTCCTACAAAACCTGTTGTCGCTTCGTCCCTTGGTTTTTTGTTGTCCGCTGCGCTTCTGGGAGTGATGGGTTCTCGTTTTAAAAGATCAGGAAAGCTTTTTCCGGCTGGTATCGTCTCCCTTGTGTCTCTTATTATGAGTGGTGGCTATTTGCATGGAATAATGCGTAGCGTGCACTAGTGGTGTTTAAAATGCACAAAATTGTTAGGCTTTCTGCTGTTCCTTTTGTTGCCAAGGTTTATGTTCTTTGACTGTATTTGTTCCAGGAACTAATATTTTCAAGTATATCTTGTTTACTTTTATGCAGAATTTTATGTTTAATTCTGGTTGGATTATCACAAGTCTTCAGAAGTGGTGATGTCTTTTCTTCTTCTACCCACAAAGTTATTTGAAATTTTTACCACGTAAGCTTATACTTAGAAGTGTGTAGACTTTCTTGCGTGAGTGGGAAACGTCTACTGCTTTATGATCTGAGGGAACTGGAGTTCCTCTTTTGAGCTCTCGAAATATGATATCCTGTGAATTGATAAGGCTTGGAAATTATTAGCAGAGATAAATAGTTGAGCTTAAAACATGTTCAGACTCTAAATCTATCCCAAGAACTGCAGAAGAATATATAACCATTCATATAGCAATTAATGTAGTAGAACAAACAAGTCTAGAATTGGAAGAAACGCAGAATCAAAAAGTCTTCATATTGTCTACTCGAAATGTCAAGACAACGTTTAATCTCTTCTTAGAAAGAGGGAAGAGCTATCCTTACTAGTTATTGGTATCTTTTATGGTTCTATTACTCGGGCCAACTTCGATGTCAATGTAATTTTACAAAATTTTAGGACATGAGATGGACGGACTGTTGAGAAATGTTTCAGAATTATATAGGGATTAACGGAATGTCTTGAACATATGGGTGCAGGTACTGTTTTAATCTTGCAATCTAAGATAATAAGAATCAGATGAACAGATTTGGAACAAGAGAATAAAAAATAACAGATAGAATGGGAGGGAAGAAAAGAGTTCAACATTCCCAGAATTTGGTTACAATCGGCACAAGAACTTCAATAAAAATCAGTTGGGGCTTCTGTTAATCAACCAAGTCCCCAACTACTAACAGCCTTCTAACTAAGTTTTGCCTGCTGAGAAGTAAACGACTTCAACTGCCTTCCATTTCCGATACTCATCCCACTTTCCTCTATAATTTTAAAATTCCTTTCATCTTCCCCTCTTCTTTCAAGAATCAAGACCCTAACATGGTACCATTCCCTTATCTGCCGTGGTCTCTTCTTTCTTTCTTCCTATCCGAAATTCACCCCCAAATAAAACCAAAGAAGAAAGTACTCCCTCCGTCCCATTTTGATAGGCTTACAGATTTTTTCACATAGTTTAAGAAAAGTTAGTTAACTTTATTGAAATAATAAATTAATTTATAATGTTCCTAAAATACCCTTATATTCATCATTAAACATTTGCATTAAATACAAATGAAAAATTACACCAAAAGTCAAATTAATTTCATTTGATACGTGAATTCACGGTTTGCTATGCATTCTTACTTATAACAAAGTAATTAAATAGGGACATTTTAGAGAAATTAAAAATTAATTACATTCTTCAATTGAAAAGTGGACTATAATTTGGGATGAATAAAAAAGAAAAATAAACATATCAAAATGAGACGGAGAGAGTAACAAATACCAAACAAATCAAAAAGAAAACGACAAAAAAAGGAAAACAGAAAATCCAAAAGAAAGTAATAAATGCCGACCAAATCAAAAAGAAAAGGAAAACAGAAAGCTCTTCGCATGTCTGTGGGTAAACTGAATGTTGTTGGAGGAACGGTGAAATAGTCCTCTAGAATGAAGATGGGTTTGTACTAATGTGCAATGTTGATAACAGACGACAAGTGTATGTATTTATAGTAATTGATGAAACGATAGCAGGTGAATTGCAATCATTCAGAGAAAGTAATTCCGTTCATGGGAGAGAAGATAAACGAGGGAATAAGTGAAAAGACAGGAGGGGCCATTTTTGCGCAGATGCTTACTGTACATTAGCTCTACTCATTTATTCGTAGTGAACTGTAGTTTTTGGGGTCTGATTTGAATACAAGAGGTTTTACTTTGTTTTGTTTTGGGGTCTCAATTTTTCTGTTATCTCCTTCAGGAGCCTTGTAGCTCTTTTGCTTCAACTTGAATTCGTGAAACCTTGTATCTCTTTTGCTTCAACTTGAATTCTTGAAATGAGATTGAAAAGCTGTTAAATGCAATGCCATTGGCTAATCAGAAATGGCCTTACTTGCTTACAGCCAATAGATGAACTTCCATTCCATGTAACTTCGTGGTGTCACTGAATTACTTGGAATGAAGTTCTTGTTGGTCCTTCATTCTTTTTTTCCTTTATTATTCTTACCCTTGATTGTGATGTGTACAATCTGAAGATTGAATAGAACATTTGAAATATACCCTATGTAGAATATCAAGAGGCAACTATACTTTGTTTATGTAGACGCAATCCTGGTTTTTGCAGTTACCACAAATACTCAAGCGTACAGCATCCTGCATCAGTTGGTAAATTGCGGTCCTATATTGATTCTCTGAGCATGCTTTCTTGGCATTAATGACTGGCTTCCAACAAAGAAAGAAAATAATTTCTTGCCAGATCGCTGGATACTATTACACTACTATCGAATTTTTCAGGTGTAAAGTATATAAAATTAATCAAGATCCCACTTTTGAAATTTTAACGTACTTTATACGCGCATTGTATTAAAATGCAAGCAATGCACCTAGTCAAATTTATAGTCCATTGTGAGTTAGATAACAAGTCAAAAGTTGTGTTTTTGTTCCAAATTTTATCCTAAGTGAAAGAAGTTCATTTTTGTAGGCTGAAATGACTGAAGCATACAGAGTCATTAAATAGGAAAAAATGAAACTAATTATCGGTTATTTACTAGCATAAATATAGAGTTTGGTTTCTGCTATTCATCGCCAAATGCAGCCCAAAAAGAATAACAATTTCTTAGATTAGTATCTAGCTTTATATATTTCCCTATTTGAGAGAGTTATTTTCCGATTCATAAAATCATTATTTCGTTATTAGTATAATATATTGTTTGTTATCTTTCTAGTTTTTGAATTTAATCAGACACAAATATGCATATTAAAAATATGTAGCGTATCTTTAGTAGTTTATAATGTGGTCACTGCTTTGAAGGAGATAGATTGACATATAATCAGAGAGCATTAAAATTGTCTTTATAGAATTTCATAATTGTAAAAAGATCTACACTTGCCCATGTTACCTTCAGAGAATGATTGATTAAAGGCCAAGTCCACCAGTAAAATATATAATCGTGCTCCTTCAGAAGCCAATACAGCTTTGACCTCTTTGAAATAGTCTTACTAGAAAATCTGAACAGCACAGATTAATGCAAGATTATCACATTTGTGTCACAAAACTATAACAAAATCTCTTGTACAGCCAAAATTTAGATCTTGTCGTCATCAACCACTTGCTTGCCCAAGCATGCAAAGGGTAAATCATCTTTTTCGTTGTTCGAGGAAACGGAGGAGCAGAAACATCAACAACCATTCAAGAAACACCATAGACTGAATCGTTTGACCTCATCATTTGTTGGCATACTGGACACGTATATTTCTACCATCCAATATCTACAAGGAGTATGAAAACACCAAATTTTATGAAATTCAAAAGAATACACAAGTTGACGCACACAACTAATGTCATGCTACAAAAGACACCTTATCATTCAATTCCTTCAGAGCAGTGCTTGCCGCTGTCTCTGTGGTGAAATGCACAAATCCAAATCCTTTTGACTTTCCACTTTTATGGTCACATATTACCTTCACTGTCAGGAATTCGGATCATCTTTTAAAAGAAATTAAGTTAAAGATACAGACTACAAGCAAGATTTAATAGATAACCTTCAATAATTTCTCCATACAGCTCAAAAGCATCCTTGAGAACTGTTTCATTAGTGTCGTAAGACAGCCCTGCAATCAGAGTATTCAACTATAAAATGTTCTAGAAGGGGGAAATTTATCCTCCCCCGGCCCCAAGCCAAACACACACATATCTCACACACACAAACAGAGATCAAAAGAAAGTGAAAGAATAACAAAAGACTCCATCAATACAAATCTAAATCATATCTTTTGTCAAAATGTATCATCAAAGTATAACTCACTATCTAACATCAAGAATTTTACACTCGTGGCTCTTAAGGTGACACATAATTCAATCAGCAACAATTATAGCTGAAAGTTAATCAATAAAACATTGTAGAGTTTTTCCCAGATGCACGCTCATCAATCATCACGATATAACCGTTGATGAGGAAGAAAAGAATCACTTCCTAAAACTATTTACGATACCATTTTAGAGCTTCTACATAGATGGTAAATCTAACACAGTAACTTTACCTAGGATGTAATATGCAGCGATAACGTGAACAAAGCAGGATTTGACATTTCGGGGAAAGGCAGAATTTTTTTGTTGAGAAAAGCCATTTCCATTAGTGTGTACCTCTTCAGATAGATATCATAACCCTTCATCTTTTTAGAATTATTGCTATTATAGAAGATTAAAATTGTACCTTATCCATGGCAGTAAATCATGAATCATGTGGTCATTTGAGCATTTTTTCAAACACATGGCACGCGACCAGTTAAACACCCATCCCCCTAACCCTCAACACTAAGTAGCCTATTATGGAAAAGAGATACAAGAACCCGCATATAATCACGCGTTACAACCACAACTCAAATGATAGATACCTCCAACGAACAATTTAGTGGAAGAAGAACGAGAGAGGAGCCACCGGGCGAACGGAGATGTGTACGATAACCGGGCCCATTTCCAGATTTGCATTTTATTTTCTCCTCCTATTTTTTACCTTGGAAATATTCTAGTCCCATAACATAGTTGTACTGCGGTTCGCCATTGGCGAATGATGGTGCAGTACTACGTTTTTATCGGGTTTCTGTAATTTGTTATATATTGAAACCCCTCTCTCTCTCGTCCTCTCTCTGCGTTATGATCAATTAATCACTTAAGGTTTGAAATATATCAGTAATCCCATAGGATATATTTCTATTATAACAAATATATATTTATCATTAATCACTTAAGGTTTGAAATATATCAGTTATCCCATAGGATATATTTCTATTATAACAAATATATATTTATCTTAAATCCGCACCGGATACTGGTGACATGATTTAAGTACTTCAAAACAAAAAGCAAGATTTGCCTTTTTTATTTAATTTTTGCAATGTGAATAATCTTTATTTTACTCATTATAATTTGGAAATGTATCTAGATAGACACGCATGAATGAAACGAATTCCATTCAACTAGGCTTAGGAAAAAGTGTTCTTTGAGAGAATTACATTTTTAAACTTCTATAAATGACCTCGAATAGACATTATTATTAGGTGGATTATAATACGTGTGCGCATATGTGTGCTTGTGTGTGCATACATGTGTTTGCATCTATGCGTGATGATAATGTTAAGAATGTGCATGTTGTTATGGTTGCTCTTCACTTGCTGAGTTTCCAAAAAGCAGGCGAGAAGGAATAGAGGGTCGAGCAGTTAGAGGTCTATGATTCCGTCTCAGAGGTCTGGAGTTCGAATCTCACCAACCATTCTCCTCCCCAAATGTAATAGTATAAGTTGCTTAAAAAAAAAAAAGGCAGACAAGAATTAAGTGTGTGATGTGGAACAAGGTTTTCGAGTTTTTTATATTATTCACCTGTATTAGATTTAGGATATTAGATACGTCATTTTAGATAGTTTTAATGTTATTTTATATAATTTTAGTGTTATTTTTATATAATAATTATTATTATCGTCGGCTAAGAGCATAAAAAGATAAAGAAGAAGACTGGTGGATAGATATCATAACTGGGGAATAGAATTGCTGATTAGAAGACTTTATTCGTTAGAGTGTACCCATATCTTATGTTGATTTCTGTTACCAGTTGACCAAAAGACTTCTTTCAATACAGTGTGCTCACGCCTTATATCAAAAAATCTGCTATCAAAAACGGGATTTATGATTTTCTGTGATTTTTCTTATTTTCTGTTATTTTTCTTTCTTTTGTCTTAAGAAACTGATTTAGCCTATAAATAGGCATATCTTAGGATTTTTTATTAAATTCTTTTATCAACTTCTTATCAATAAACTTGATTTTCACTAATTTCTCTCAATTTTCTTGAGATTTTAAGGTTTTATGGAATCTTTTCGGATTTAGATCATAAATCTTTCTCTTTGTCTTTCAAGAATTGTTCGTGAAACAATTTCTTAAATCATGCTTCCGCATCATTTGGTATTAGAGTAGACTTCTCCTGTTCTTAAATTATTCTAATGGCCAGTGACACATTTGGAGACGGAATTTCTACCCCAAAGAACGACCTTCAGATTCAAAACAATCGCATGGATCGCTTGAAGCAAGTGACGGAGCATATGCAGGCAAGCATAGACTTAATTATACAGCGTTTGGATCGTATGGGTGTTAAGGGATAAAATAGACTAGGTCGTAGCCATCTCAACCATGATAGGTACGCAGTTGGAAGATTCGCTCCTGACGAACCTATTACTCATACTATTCCCTTACCCTCTCGTAGTTATCAGATCTATGAAAGTTGTAACTAAATCAAACAAAGTTCTAATATGATCCCTAAAATTACATCTCGTAGTTATCAGATCCATGAGAATTGTAGCCAGATTAGATAGAGTTATCATCCAATCTGTGAAATTACATCACCAACCGATATAATAAAATTTGAGCCAGTTGATCCCAAGCCCGTGATGATGGAGTACATCCGTGAACCTAAAGTTAACGAGGAGGAGTATATTTGTGAGCCAGAAGATGGAGAAACTTCTTTCTCTTTTTGCTTATTTGAATCTTTTTCATCCTTGGCCATGGTAGAATTCAAGAACGAGGCCGCAAGGTTAGAAGAATTTAAAGATATGGAGATTGAAAAAATCTTTTCAGAAAAGTCACAAATTAATTCGATTTTAATAGATGTATTGCCGAATAAATCTGTGGAATAAATTGCTATTTTGGAAACTGAGAATTTTAATATTGGTAAGAAAATATATTTGATGAATTTACCTATGATGGAAAATTTCCTATGAAGATCTTGAAAGTTGAATTTCTTGTCTATCAAGGAAAATTAATAAACTTCATATGGACAATGGATGGCATAGAAGTTGTAGGATTTGAAATCTTTATACAGATCCTAAAATCGTATACAGTTTCTTGCATTCATAATTAGATGTTCAAGTTTCAACACAAGCATTGTCTTTACAAAATTCGTGGGAGGATCGTAGCTGCATCTTTGTGTCATTCTTTCAAGGAACTCGAGGGTGAGTTCTTTTCAAGTGGGGAGTCTGATGTGTAATAAGATTTTTGAATTTTTCATATTATTCACTTGTATTAGATTTAGGATATTAGATAGGTCATTTTAGATAGTTTTAGTGTTATTTTATGTAGTTTTAGTGTTATTTTTACATAATAATTGTTATTATCATCGGCGAGGAGCATGAAAAGAGGAAGAAGAAGGTTGGTGGATAGATATCATAATTGGGGAATAGAATTGCTAATCAGAAGACTTTGTTCGTTAGAGCGTGCCCACGTCTTATGTTGATTTCTGTTACTAGTTGACCAGAAGACTTCTTTCAATACAACGTGCCCACGCCTTATGTCAAGAAACTTGCTGTCAAAAATGGGATTTACGATTTTCTGCAATTTTTCTTATTTTGCTGCTACTTTTATTTCTTTTGTCTTAGGAAACTGATGTAGCTTATAAATAGGCATATCTTAAGATTTTTTTATTAAATTCTTTTATCAACTTCTTATCAATAAACTTGGTTTTCACTAATTTCTCTTAATTTTCTTGAGATTTCAAGATTCTATTGAATCTTTTCGCAGTTAGATCGTAAATCTTTTTCTCTGTCTTTTGAAAATCGTTCGTGAAACAATTTCTTAAATCACGCTTCCGCTTCAGTGTTCTTGCTGAATTTTTGTATCAATTCGTGCTTGACCAATCAAATTTATGCTATTTATTATTCTAGTGGCCGGTTGAAACTACCAAGGCGTTAATACTTATTCTTTTGTGTGGAAGCAAAAGTCTCAACAATACTTGAGAGGCGACATTTAGAAAGAAATCACTGTTATTCTAGTGGTCGGTTGAAGCTACCATGGTGTTAATACTTATTCTTTTGTGTAGAAGCAAAAGTTTCAACAACACTTGAGGGGCAACATTTAGAAAGAAATCATTGTTAGTTAGAGTGATATGTTGACTTAAAAGAGAACCAAAATAAATAAATAAATAAATATATATATATATATATATATATATATATATATATATATATATAGTCCTGACTGTATTGAACACACAAAGAGTCTTGGTAGAGTAGAAGATTGTAGTACAGTTTCCCTGCAAGGAAAATTGCATTTATTTGATAATTTTTTTTAAAAGACATGTTTTTTAAAAATTTCATACACATCTTCCAAATAATTTTTTATTTCAGAAACACATTTATCAAAGAGAATTTTTAAAACTGCTACAATAATATTTTCTAAAAAACACTTCAAAAAATAACTATCTAAACAGAACCCAAACTTTCAACTTTGGATAAATTTTGAACCCCCAACTTCAGCAACTGTTGATGTTACTACTTCCAATACTGAATCTTCTTTCTCAAAGTACTGTTGCTCTCACTCTCCATGTTTTTTTTATATTGTATTCAGGCTGAGTTAGGTAACTTCGAATCTAGAGTTGGCTTTGTACTTAATTAGAAGTTTCTTGTTTAATTGGTCTTCATTCAAGTGTTCTTTCTTTAGACCAACTTTTATTCTCTAACTTACCAATCTATATGCAAGATCCAATTATTCAACATGAGAGAGTGAGCATGCACAAACTTGAAGTCTAGTTTATAGTGAAAATGGTTGCTCTCTTTGTATTGTATTGAACCATCCATCAAAGTTGTATTAATTTCATTCCCCTGGGCACCTCAACGCATGGCATTGCGTGAGGCTTTAATACTAGTACAAGTGAATTTGGCTAAAAAAATTTTCTTTGACAAACTAATACATGGGATTTAACTTTTTTTCTTTTTTTTTTCTCAAGAAGTAACATTAGTGTTCATATCATTGAATGAGTAAATTTCAATGAATTACAAAAGAGCTATTACCTTCAATCATATTGTGAGATCGACGGATCCGTACAAGGAAATTATATTCCTACCATACAACATTCTCTGCTTCTAAAGCAAATTTTGCTCTTATGGCAAACACATTCTGTTTAGGATTTACAAAATGGAATGCGTATAAAATAGTGATCTAAAATATAAAACGTTCTCACACAAAATTGCATTTAATCAAACATTGTTCTTCTAATTCTTGCATATTTACAAGGTTTGTGCCATTGACCACTTTAAGCCCATAAATCATTGTAATTATGGCTTGAAAGTCATCGAAAGATTGGGCCAAATACGTAGAGACCTCTGCTGAAGACAATTGTTCTGTTGTTCTAGGTTCTTTAGGTATGACAGTAATTTCGCTGATGGATTCTCTTCTATTTGAGTGAAAGAAAGGCCACAATTGTCTGATGGTAAGATATGGCAAAAATATCCGTTCTTATGGAGAGGGGCATTACTCTTAGTGTTTGAGAATTCGTTCCCTTCGAACTTTTGGAGCTACCAAGTGTTTCTTGTAGACCAATATTATTGGGATCGTCACCGGTGACTCTCGCTGTTGGAGAATTCGTCTCTTCAAACTTTTGGACTTGCTGTGGATCAGCATTATTGGGATCATTGCCGGTGACACTAGATGTTGGAGAATTCGTCCCCTTCTAACTTTTGGAGCAACAAGGTAATTGCTATGGACCGGCATTATTGGGATCGCCGCCGGTGACTTTTGGATGTCCTATCATCCCAGTTGGATGCCATTCTGATTTGGTTAAAAGGGAAGCTACGTATATGAATCTTGGAACGGGTAGTGTTAAGGCTACAAGTTTTTAAGAAAATCATCTGGTTGTTGGGAAGGGAAGCCATTATATATATATATGTGTGTGTGTGCGTGTGTCTATATATATATATATATATATATATATATATATATATATATATATATATATATATATACACACACATATATACATATATATATGTATGGTGTGTGTATATATGTGTGTGCGTATACATACATATATATACACACACACATACACACACATATATGTGTATGTGTTATATATATGTATGTGTGTACACATATAGATGTGTGCGTACACACACATATATATATGAATATATGTATACACACGCATATATATACGTATACATACATACATACATACATGCATACACACACACATATATATTAACAAGTCCCTCTCAATAAATATATTCTTCATACTTTATCCTTGCTCAAATAACTTAAAATTTCACTCAAATCGAAGGAAAGATCAGCCAAACTAGGTGAAGCTCTTAATATTTTAAAATATTGTGCAAACCACTAGCAACTCAATCTTCAATTCTTAAATTTTTAAAATATTTTGCAAACCACTAGCAACTCAATCTTCAATTCTTAAATTTTTAAAATATTTTGCAAACCACTAGCAATTTAATAATCTATGGGTTTCCTTTTAAGAAATTTTTTCATAGCAAGTTATAAATAAAAATCATAAAATAACTTAATTTAGTATTATAAATATTAATTTCAGCATATGATAACCTATTAAGGTTGAGCACAAATATATAGCCCATCTTTCAAAAAGAAAAGGAAAAAAATGAAGAAAAAAGTATGATCAAAGCTATTACAAGGTCACTTGGTAATGCATATGATAATAGTTCAAAATTTTAAATTCATAATTCAAAAAAATGTTTAATATACCATCCCACTTGAAATAGAATATAAAGTATAATAATGGTAACAAAACTATTTCTTAGTTATTTTATTGTTGACAATCATGTTCAAATTAATCAATATTCAATTATTCAATGATCCTTAATTAGAATTCAACCTAGCTATCCTTAAAATTGAGAAATAAATCCATAATTAATTATATAATTTCATGATATCTAATTGACAATATAAATACAAAAAAAAAAGATTTACATACAAAAGCCAAAAAATAATACAATCAAATAGAAAAAAAGTAAACAAGAGATAAACTAAACAAAATACACAAAAAAAAAGAAAAGAATAAAAATTATTGCTAAGATTAGTGCAATACTGGCTTGTTAGACGATGTTTGACTTCAATAGGAAAATAAAGAAAGATGATACAAAAAATTTTAACTTTAGATTATCATTAATTTACAACGGAGGTCTATAAATAAAATCTTAATAAAAAAGGAAAAAAAAATACAAGATAGAATGAGATTAAAAATAAATAGAAAAAGGTGAAGCTGAAAAATATTTCTAGTCGCTTCTGGTGCGTATGCTTGAGTTCTTTGTTTTTGTGTTGGACTAAACCATCCCTTTGAGAATGTTCATATGCAATCATCTTGTGATGACACCCAAAAAATAAAAAAAGAACACAGAGAGATATTCATTTTGTACCTAAATTTAAAGCACAATTATGGAGCAAACACTTGCGAACGTCACTACACAATTGCTAACTCAAGGCATCAGATACCCTCAAAGAGACTCAACAATCAAGGGCCAACACATTTGGGCTTCTGTAAAAGGAAGTCCTAATCTCAGGAACGATGTGAAGGAACAAAACCATGGAAATTCATTGATAACCAAGGTTTCAAAGAGATAAAAGGTTTGGTTCATCCACATCAGTTGAAACTTTTGATTTAATAACTTTTTCTTCCTTAACAGGTTAACATCCCAGATCCAAAAGATTTTAAGCTAAAAAGAACTCATGAACCCTGATTGTTTTGGAGCAAGTGGCAGAACCAGAAATCAACAAACAGTGAAAATTACCGACTGAAAGCAGAAACGAGTGGTTTCATATATTGATAATGCAGCTGAAATACACAAGACACCACAACAATGAATTACTACAATCTGCCCTTTCATCTAAAATTCTTCCTTAACAAAAACCAAAGACAACTTCTAACCCCACCACAATTACATACAACTCAAAGCTAAGGTCAATTAAAAAGATTAAAAAAAATCACAGACAAATATTCTAAGAAGGTCTAAGCAGCAGCCTTCTTAGGGGACTTGGTGGCTTTGGATGGAGATTTGGCAGCCTTGGGCGTCTTAGTAGGTTCCTTGGTGGCCTTATCAGTCTTCTTTGGCAGTAAAACAGGGTTGATATTGGGCAACACTCCACCATGTGCTATGGTAACCCCAGCCAACAATTTCCCAAGCTCTTCATCATTCCTTATGGCCAATAGGACGTGCCTTGGGATGATTCTGTTCTTCTTGTTGTCACGAGCCGCATTTCCAGCCAATTCCAACACCTGAAATTTATTCAGGAAAAAAAAAAAACCAATTGTTACAAATATTAGGGCAAATCTAAAATCAAACAGTCTTTAAGTAATTCAAACGAATTAAGAAAAATTGAGACACAAATAAACAAATTGAACTGGAAAAACTGATAACAGATTAAAAAATTATAGTGAATCCTAATTCAGTACAACTACAGATCTGGAGAAAATGATACAAGAAGGGAAAAGGAGGGGAAATACTTACTTCAGCAGCTAAGTACTCGAGGACGGCAGCCATGTAAACAGGAGCGCCGGAGCCGACACGTTCGGAGTAGCGACCTTTCTTCAAGTAGCGGCCGATTCTGCCGACGGGAAACTGCAAACCCGCCTTGGTGGAGCGGGAGGTAGGCTTCTTCTTTGGGCCACCGCCTTTCCTTCCTCCGGCACCTTTCTTCACTTTTCCGCCAGCCTCCATCTTGAATGAAGATTGAAACCCTAATCGAAGCTAACTGATTTTGTCCGAATGATAAATCGGGATGAATGAGAGAGAGAGAGTAGAGCAATGGTGAGTGTTGACGAAGGAGGCTTATATAGTGGTGCGGAGTGTTTTGGTTTCTTCGTGTGAGTAGGTATTGGCCGTTGGATTCATGCTTGATCGACGGCTATGAAGCATTTACAGTCGATCCGCGTGCTTTTAAATGGACCAATAGGAAGCGAGTGAGAATTTGAATTTTGGGCTGCGTTGTTTTTGTATCAGTGCAGCAGAATAACACCTAGCCCATTCTCCCGCCCGCTAATTGCAAGCAATATCATGATTCATCCGGAGTTTCAAAATAAATCAATTTTTGGAAATGTATTTCCACAACCAAAAAATATATATTTTGGAAATATTTACCTTATAATTAGGGCTCTTTTTTATTTTGGAAAAAGAAAAAATCTCCATTTGGATATGCATTATTTGGAGAATTATTCAGAATACTTATTTGAAACTTTTGTTGATTTTTTTGAAAATGTGAAAAAATGTTTGGATTAAAAAAATTTTAAAAATTATTTGGAAAGTGAATAATTGTTTTGAAATGCCATTTAGATTGTTCAAAACCTTTGTAATAACTTTTTTAATTTTTTTACACAATTATTCCTAAAATCTAAATTTTTTTGTTTAAAATATGTTTGAAAAAATTGCGACCAACACAATTTGTGCTCCAATAATAATAGCTTATGTGGAACAATCAACGGGATGGATGCTCGTTAAATCAAGAGTGTCCAAAGAGGAGATGAACGGTTTTGAAATTTAAAAAGAGAACAAGTGAGGAAAAAAAAATATTGGATTGAAAGTGAAGAAGGGTTTTGAATTTTAAAAAGAAAATGCTTGGCTAGAAATTTTGAACAAAAAATTATGGGTCATTTTTGGGTCAAATGCATGGTAGAAATATGGAAATTTTTTTGACTTTGAGTCCATTTGGTTTGATGTAAAATATTTTCCTAATGAAATTATTTTCTTAAAAAAAATATTTTACATGAGAAATTTCACTTTCCTCGCAATTTTTTGGTATTTAAATGACAATGAGAAAATCTTTTGACAAATAATTTTTTTTATTATTTTCACATTAATATGAGCTAAATAGACTAATAATAATTGTAATAAATGTTTGACAAGTAATTAGAGTTATCTAGAGATTGTTTTGTTTATAATTAATCTTTGAAATAATATGATGGTAAAATATACATAACTATAACCATATTATTGTGGAGCCCCATATTATGAAAAAAAAAGTTGGTAAGAATTAAAAACAAAAATTAGTTTAGTAATAAAAGTTATAAAAGTAGACACTTAAGGTTTAATATCACCATTAAACTATAAGGAAAATAACTTATGTTCATTAAGTATGTAAGTTATTTTCAGCCAACGAAATGAAAATTGAAAAATATTTTACGAAAAAAATATTTTTTGGTGTTTGGCACCAAGAAAAATTTTGAAAATATTTTCAATTGAAACAAACATGCCCTTTTTCTCAAAAAATTTTCCCAAAAACAAACACAAGTTTTAAAAAAAAAATTCAAAGAATTCAGAATAATACTGTCAAAACACACTCGATCAACTAGAGAATTTTGGTTTACATTTGATTTCACTAAATTAAATAACCCATGCCAAACATGTTTACATTTTGATTATGACTATTTGTTTGCTCAAAAACAAAACCAAACTTTAATTTTCAGTAAAAAAAAATGAATAATACAATTTTATATGCATCCGTATCGTATATTTATGAGGACATGTGATCTAAGAATTAGTATTACTTTACTACTTTAATAAAGCTAAGACGAGTAGATGTTGGTGTGATGCTTTCTGTTTTTTTTTTTTTTTTATAAATAATGCTCCTATTGGAACAATTACCTGTTTTTTTTTTTTCCATTTATGCATAGCTATCTATTAATTAATCATAGATTCTCATTTTCCTAACTGTTGGTTTATTATTTTTTCTATGCCTCTCCCACTAGCACTTCGCAAATAATGCTTTAATGATGCAAAGAAAGGCACAACATGATAGAGTGGTTGTTGCGAATGTGATTAGCAATAAATTAAGTTTTTATCTATATATATTCTATACCTAATAAAACAAATTTGAATGCTAAAGTGTTGAAAATTTTTTATACCTTATATCCGCAATAACCTTTTTTAATCAAATTATGAAATTCTCTCATTCACCGTCAATGTTTTGGGTATTTCTTGGAATCGAATTTTTAACAATAGCAGTTGTTCTCTTTTTCTATCTCGTTCTCTCTCTCTCTCTCTCTTTTTTTTTTTTTTTTTTTTTTGGGGAGGGGGGGAGCGATACTACTACTTATTTTGCAATCCATATAAGGCTGCAATCAAATCTACTTGCGAGCAACTCGGTCAACTACGGGGCTTGAATTTAAGTTGACCGAATTTGAACCGAGTTCGAATAGCTTGATAAGCCAAACGAATCAAGTTCAAGTACCAGTTTTTCAAGATCAATGGCTAGTCAAGTCTTATCGAGTACATAATTATTTAATAATTATATATTTATTTGCTATATATTTGTTATTTTAAGTACAAAAGTTATAAAATTTATCAAAATTTCTCTCGAGTACTCGAACTCGATCAGGCAAAAAATATATATATATATCGAATCGAGCTCGAGCTATAAAAATCTATACTCGATCGAGCTTGAGCTCGAGCATAGTATTAGTCAAGCTTAACTCGCTTGATTGCATCTCTAATCCCATATCGAATGGAAACACCAAATAAAGACTAAACCTCAACGAACCCTTGGGCAAGTTCGCTTTGCATTTTGCAAATGCTGTGGTCACCCGAAAGCACAAAAGTCAAAGTAGGCTTAGGCAAACCGAATCCAAGCACATTTCCCCACCCAATCCCTACATTATTTTAAGAGTTTGACGTATTAGTTGGGCTAAGCCCGCTATTTGCTTTGTTTCATCTGAACCACCAAACGGTTGGTTGTTTGGGCCTTTGGGGTTATGGCTGTCCTCAATTGGTTTTCTTGACGTGCTTTGATTTTTTTATTTCGAAAAAAATAATGTTATTTGGTATTCTCAATTATTTTTTCTTATTTTGGATTTTATGAAACTAAAATTAGAACCTACTAAATATAGGATTTGAATTCTGATCTTCATTTTTTTAAATCAGATTTTATAAAATCAGAAATAATTAAGAATTGGCCCATCTTAAGAAGATGTGAATCGGCATTGACATTCACCTTATTACGGACATATGATGTGAGAACCTCGTTATCGCATCAGATTTTACTCTACTTTTCCTTTATTTGAGTTAGCAGTGTTTATGTTTTCTTATTTAGCTGGTCTTAAGACACTTTATAGAATTTGTGATTTAGTTAACTTAGTGGAAATTTCACAAAGAGAAAAAAAAAAAAAAAAAAGTACTTTCTGTGAGTTTGGTTTTTCTGTAGTTGGACCCTTATAATGTAACTTTTGTGCTTGAAAATGACAATTGCATTTTGTCGTTTGTCAATTGTGAAGTTAGATGCTAAATCAAAATTGGAGGGAGACCGGTGATTATACGAGTAACTATTTTTTTATTTCTTAAAAGTTGCATCTTTAGTTTGCTGTTGTTATCTTAGAAATAACTTTTTTTTTTTTTGAGAGCCTGTTCTATTACATGGGATTTTAGAATCACGATGTTAGATTTTTATCATGTGAACTGAAGCCTTATTTCAATTGTATATTTTCCCAAAGTGATATCCACTTGAGACTCACTCTCTTATACCACGATTGATTTATGGTGAATCGCTATCTACAACATGTTTATGAAATAATAATTGAAATGATAACTTGAATGATGAGATTAATTACTTGATTGAACACGACGGTATGTAAAGCATAGGACTTGGATCAAAGGGTAATCTGTTTCGCATAAACAAATAATGTTTTTAGGTGTTTAAGATTTTGACAATAGTATTAAAGCTGCATATGTGATCTTTTAAACTTTATGTTTGCTACATGAAAAAAGTTTGTTCAATTCGATTAAATCTCACAACTTTCGGAACAAACTGATACTGAATACGAGAGTTATCGCATGGAAAATATGAAATTAGTGTATCATCAACGTATTAATTGCTCCATTTTGCCTGCCAAACTCTGAATTAAATTAATAACGTGTTAGTTCATGTACCATTTTTATGTGATTTCTTATTCTTCTAATATTGAACAATAGTATTATTTAGCAAGATCCGAAGCATGATAAAGTAGTGGGCGGAATTTTGGAAACGTGAGAAAACCCTTTTCTTATTTTTGCAATGAACTTGTGAGCAACAATTGAAAGAGGCTTGCTTGATGTTTGTTAAAATTTACTTTCAAATAGACCCATTTTAATTCTTATGATTGTTTTTTGAAAATGTTTTTTATAAAAAAATCACTATAATTCAATTCCCTTATAGGCTTCGGCCGAAAAAATTCAAAAAAAAAAACATCACTATAATATTTTAATATATTAATAAATATACATATGAAATAAAAATAAACTTAACGAAATAAACAAATGTGGGGTCAAATGGAGCGGGGCTATCCCACAATCCCGGGGGCATAACAGACAATTCAGTAAAAACATGCGTCACATCTTAATTGGCCGGACCTCCTTTTTCCTCTGTAGCTGACCAGCTGTGATGCATGACCCGGCCCGCCTCGATGATGTTTGTTTAGTAGTCTTATTAGTCAGTAGGATTACCAAGACAAGCCAACCCTCAAAATTCCCCAATTTATTCTCCTCCCTCACACGCACCATTTCTTTAATCTTTCTATAATTAAAACAGAAAAGCTTCCTTCCTACAGTTGGAAGAAGAAGCCCTGCATCTTTTTTTCTATCTCAACAAATATCTCCTCAGCTCAAGTATCAACTAAGGCCTAAATTATCTCACCTCACTCGATTTTCTTCTCCACCTCTTCAGATCACAAGTCTTCAATCATGGTTAGTTTTTTCTCAACTCAATCTCTTTATCTAAAAATAGAATAAGTTCCTCTATATTTTATTTTATTTTTTTGTTCTTCCAGTTTCTTTTTCTTCTGGCCTTTTGATCTGTGATATTAAAGGTTCTGGTGAGGTAGAAATCTTAGGGTACTTCTTGGATCTGAGTTTCTTTAATTTTTTGATCGTTGATCTTACGATACGATGTCTGTTCGGCCGTTCTTAGAGGTCGGATCTCTTCTGAAAGATATTTTTACTTGTGCCATTATTTTTGGAATATGACTTATTTACTAATATTTTCGTATGTGCCGTTCACGCCATTTGTTTTTTTTCCCCCACAACATTTCGGGAATTTTTTTAGTTCTACATTTTTGCATTTTGGACGTTTTTGAGCTCGTCTTATTCGTTAATTTACCTAGGGAGTAGTATAAGTATTTATTAGTTTTCAGTCCTTCCGTTGGACATAATCTGGAGCTTTAAAGTACATGCGTGTGTGTGTTTTTTGGTCTAGTGATGATCTGATGTCTCATATCTGTGGCGTTACACAGTTTATTGGCGATTCAAGTGCTGATTCCTATTATGACATGATCTGGCCTAGTGCATTTCGGTTACCCTCAAATAGTAATTAATAATTCAAACATGTTCTCGTTTTTAGATTTCTAGCATCTGCAATTTTTTTCGAATCTTTGAACTAAATGTTTTTAGCAATGAATGTTTGCAAAACTGTATGTGGGTTCGGTTGATTGGACCATGGAAAGCGCCAATTGTTTGAGTGACGTTCAGTGTCTCTGAAGTTCTAGTATTAAGCTTGTTGAAATTTATTTTGGCTCGAATCTACACGCTTCTATGGTTCCTGTTCTGATAGGAACTGGGCTTTTTATTTTTAATATATGTATCGAGCATGGTGGAAGGGTGTTAGGAGCAATCTCATATAGCTAGAAAAAAAGACTTTCAATGTAGATACAAAATATATCTTTGGAACAATTGTGACTGAATGTTACTATATGAGAACACAGTGTCTCGACGCCCATGGCCTTCTCAGGTTTTGTTTCCTTGTTTTCCTTGAACTTCATAATTAGGATCACAAATCATGAGATAGGATATTTAATCATGAACTTGTCATTTTGTTTGAAGTCAATAAAATCAAATGCATCATCCTCTTTATAGTTGAGGCAGAAAATGATTATAGGGATTTCATTTCTTCCGTTGTTAAAAATTGAGATCCGAGTTTCATATCGTAACTTTTTTTATAGTTTGTTCCTTGACATTTTCCCCCTTTTTCTTCAACCTGCCTTCAAGTTTGTCATCTTGGTTGGCTTTCCAGATCTCTCTCTCCTTTTTTTTTTTAATTCTTGGTAGTTCTGTCTCTTTCTTTCTTCTTTTTTTTTTATTTTTAATTTTCTCTTTTTGAGTTTCAAGCCCTATGCCAGCTGATATCGTGTAAGTTTTACTCATTGGTCACAGTGTATGTGGAAACTGGTATCTTTATTCTTCTTGACCCTTGATATTTTTATGTTTTATATGCACTTCCATCATTTTCTTGTAGCCATACTTAATGGATCTAGTATATAGGCTAATGCAGCATCAGGAATGGCTGTGCACGACGATTGCAAATTAAAATTTTTGGAGTTAAAGGCAAAAAGGACGTACAGGTTTATAGTATACAAGATTGAGGAGAAGCAGAAGCAGGTAATTGTGGAAAAGTTGGGAGAGCCTAGTCAAACCTACGAGGACTTTGCTGCTTGCCTTCCTGCTGATGAGTGTCGATATGCAGTCTTTGATTTTGACTTTGTGACCACAGAGAACTGCCAAAAGAGCAGGATTTTCTTCATTGCATGGTACCATTGAATGTCAATTTTTTCTTCTAGCAATACTATTGAAATCTGGATTGTGCATCTGTTACCCTTCATACTCTGATCCCTAACTATTGCTTCTCATTTGATTCTTTACTTGCTTTAAGGTCCCCCGACACATCAAAAGTACGGAGCAAAATGATCTATGCAAGCTCCAAAGACAGGTTTAAGAGGGAATTAGATGGCATCCAGGTAGAGCTGCAAGCAACTGATCCAACTGAAATGGGTCTCGACGTTTTCAATAGTCGTGCAACTTGAACTCAAAAAAAGCTATTGCGTCGCAATGAATTTTGTTTGTTGCTGGCCTTAAGAGAAATGTTAATAGTTTGTGGGAAGGTTGAACCAGGCTAAGATATGATATTAGCCTCTTGTTGAAGTTTTTTGGATAGGCATGTCCTCAACTAGAACAAGTTACGTCATTTTGCTCTTATTTGAAGATTTGTCTTGTGTGGAAATGGTGCCATGAGTTTACTGGAGTTGGATAACAGTTATTGTACTGTTGGTTATGCTGGGAATTTTTGTATTCTTAACTTTTCAACTCGACGTCTTGATGGCATGAGTAATATCTTGGTAATTTCCTTCGGCATGGATTTAGTTTAGGTGTGTACTCTTGATCTTTCAGGCGTGAATTTTGCGTGGTCAGATAATCTTTTTCTAATTTTTCCTGCTGGATCTGGTGTAGACGTTAGGATTTCTTTAATGGACTCAGATTGTGTCATTTTCGTTTTCGGTTATCTTTCTTAGGAGCTGCTTGGTTAATGGGTGTTGAAATCAGGAATCGGAATGAATCATTTATATGTTGCTTGGTTGGAGGGAATGAAAATTGAGAAATCGGAATCATTTTTGAAAATCTGGGAATTCTCTATTCCCGAAGTAAATTAGAGGGAATCAGAATCATTTTTAAAAATTTTGTAATTTTGATTTTTTTTAATTCTTTAATTATTTTGTTATGATAAACTATTAGTATATATCATCATTTATTTGTTAATTAATAAAATTAATAATTGAGGACCATAAAGTTTTTACAAGTGAATAATTTCAATTCCGATTTTGATATCTAATCAAATAAGAATATTGAAATTAAAAATTTTATTTCAATTTCAAAGTGAATGATTTCGATTTTAATTTCGATTTCTTATTACGATCCAAACGGACTTTAGTTTTGCCTGCCGTGTAAAGGGTAGACAGTGAGGTTTTCGACAAGGGTAGTTGGTAACTTTTTACTATCATTTATTAATGAAGTTAGACATCGGGATGGTGACATTAGTCTTGACCCCTGGACCCTCTGGCTAATGGTAGGCTAACGATATTGATTCTCAAAAGGCTGCATTTGGTTTGATAATGACAGTATTGTAATGTCTTTCTAGGAATTGGGATTGATGAGAAGGGACGGCAGAGCCATAAATGTTTAATCTCTGCCGATGGCTGAGTATTTGCTCCTAGTTTCAGCTCCTATGCTCCGGTGAGTGGTAGCGGCTGCTGGCGTGTATGGATGCATGTTCGTGATTAGAGTTTTTAATGAATCGAGCTGTTCGCGAACACAAGTTGATTCGTCTCGTGAAAGCTCGAATTCGACTCGTTCGAATAGTTAAACAAGCCGAACTTGAATAAAGATTTGGGCTCGTTTGTTAAACGAACGAACTCGAATACTGTTCGCGAACGCTCGTTTGTGTTCGCGAACATAGATAATAGTGTTTTTTCACATTATTTTTAAAATAAAAACATTTGAGCTCAATCGAACTTTGTTCGATTGTGTAAAAATCGAGTTCGATCGAGCTCTATTTGGTTGTGTTAAACAAGTCGAGCCCGTTCGAGTTTATTCGAGCTCGGTTCGTTTATGTTAAACGAGTCAAATCGAATTCGATCTCGAACATATGTTTAATTTGACGAGTCGAGCTCGAACACAAATATTAACTCGTTTAATAATCGAGCTGAGCCGAACTGATTTGTTTATCAAACGAACAGAATCTAAACAATGAGTATTCGGCTCGATTTGACTCGTTAAAAGCTCTATTCGTGACTTGGGTTAAGCAGCCCTAAATTCTCAACTCAATGAACCCAAAAAAAATGTCTCAATGAGACCGAATTTGACACACCAAAATTTTCACTATAATCTCCATTTATGGGCCCAAAAAAATAGTTTCTGGTTTTGTATCCGGAATTTGAATTACCTTTTCTCCTAAATGTTTATTTTAAAAACATAAATTCTTTGAATATGACAATATAATATTACCTTTTTGTCCACTCAAAAATGGTTCTGTTGGAAATGCAGAGAGGTGCTTTGTGGTACCAATTCTTTTTTCCTTCTCCTATTTTAGGTTGTTAGACAAAGTATACTAACTTTTTACTCATGTAAACACTCAAAATCCACTTATTTACAAGAAATAATATTGGTCATGTGAACTGTAGGTAAAAAACTTTGAATTTCAATCAATGGTGTCAAATTACGACCGTGAAATATGAAAATAACGCATCAAATTATCATCTCATTACAAAACACAATCATGATCTGTAAAATATATTTTCATAGCACATGAATTAAGTTAAAGAACTAACCCATGGCCAACACAAAAAAGATGTGAGTCTTTATAGGATGAGAAGTCCAGAGTTCAAATTTTGCCTCATCAAAAATCTATTAGGGGTAGTGTATCTATATGGTCGAATGGTGGTTTAGTCTCTTGTTGGTTCTCTAAGATCTAGTGAGGTCTTTCCCTATAATAGGCTAAAATTTGAGTAAGAATAGCATAGATGTTGACAACTAACAAAATAATAATAAATAATAATAATAAGTTAAAGGCAGCATTAACTAATTGGCAAATGTGAGCAGGGGGAAGTCTCAAGTAATCTTAATGCCTTTAGACAAGCTACGTATTATCGTATTATCTCTTTGTATGAGGCAAACTTGGTAACAATTTTTTGCTTAATAAGGAACAAAAAATCTAGCTATGCATACCTATTTTCATGGCTTTTCACGTTATAACACATTTACTATCCTTAATTTGTTTCTCTCTTCTCGAACGTCACGTTTTTTGAAGTTATAGTTATGAGTACTTAGTTATGTAATTACTTTGTAACTGTTGTATCGTATTCTTGCTACAAATGTCTTTTTTGGAGTGAAATCATTGCATAAATGAATTCGCAACAGCAAAAACATAGTTTAGACTAGTAGATTTGCCTAAATTTGCTATAATGCAGTCGTCTTGATGTATAACCTATATCAAATTACTTGAAATTTTGGTCAGTAGCGTAGATAGCTTGTTAGACTAAATGAATATCATACCATTTAGACCCCCACGCATCTAGATGATAAGTACGTCAAAAATATATTAGTGTTTTAACAAAAAAATTTGTGTTCTATTAACCTGAGTTATTTATGTTTTTTGTATTCATTTCAGAAAAATATATAAATAAGTGTTATATTAATTATGTCTAAGATGTTTTCACTGACAAATATGTGACTATTTAATTAATTTATAAAAAAATAAAATACATAAAATAATGCATTTACAATTTAGCCAACTTAAGAAGCAAGTTGCTTTTACTTTTAAACCTTCCATCTTATTGTAAATTAGTATATGAATACAAACTCGTGTACAGCCTTCTGCATATATTTGTAATAATAGATGATGAACGTCAAAGTGTTGCGAGTATATACGTTGTATGTAAATAGTTTATTCAACTGAATATGAATCAACGCAATTTGCTTGGCATCAGTACAATAAAGATATAATAATACCGTCATTTTTTTAGCCAGATAAACCATTCAATAGAAAAATGCCAAAAGAAGTAATTTATCTAATTAAATATAGTACTCGCATTCTCTCTCAATTGCTTGTTTCTTCTTACAATAATCACCATAACATTTTGCCCACAGCATACAAATATCAAAAAAGACTTGCAAAAGTTGATAACTTAAAGAAAAGTGCCAAAAAAAAGTAATGTCCTGCATTTTGATGAATTCACTTCACATTTAAAAAAATAAGGAGAAGTATATTACATCTTAAAAAACAAGGAGAAGTATTATTGCTTTTTTTTTTTTTTGAGAAAGTCAATACTATTACAAGAGGATTTTGAAGAATGCGAGATGATATAATTCAAATCCTGATTACTGGGAAGAAACCATAAAATTCTAATTGTTTGGCCTATTACTCATTCCTAGTACCAGTGCATCTAACTATTGTATTTCTGTAGGTGTAAAGTAATAGTAGTAATTTATCATCCTTCACAATTTTCATTAAAAAAAAGTAGGCCAAATTCTAACAAGTAGAGTCACTAGTATTCAAAACAAAAAAGTAGAAGCCACATCTCATGGAAGTAAGTACATGCTAAAAATAATTTTTGCTAGAATTACAAACCTTAATCACATTTTGTTAAAAACAAATTATCTTTTCACAAACACACATCCATAGCAATAACATGCCGGCCAATTCTATTATGAACCGGATTCACATAGACTCATTGGTGCGGATGAAAGCTATCCAAAGCCTAGTACTGAACCTTAGTGGCTCTCATTCCCACCAATAGGTTCATGTGGATCGGGTCCATTTCAGAAAAATCCTAACATGACTGCAGGATGGTGAATGTGTAAAGATGTACTGGGTTCACACCCTCCATCAAACCAAAAAAAGAAAATTACTAACATGCCTACAGATTGTTTAAATTTCTTATTAACGGAAAAAGGCGGCAAGTACCAACATTTAACCTTTCGCCCCTCGCATTTAAATTTTTCACATGTCGCATTAACCGCCCATCCATGTCTTGCCAGGTCATCGATCCATTCTCTTGAAAACCCACCTATCCGTTCTCGCCACGTGTAGAAAACTCATGCTTTTTATACTCCGCGGACACACTGACAGCCGTCCGATCAGCACTTCAATTTCCAATCTAAATCTACGGTCTTCACAGCATCCAGCGCATCAATCCGCGCCTCACCTTTTAACCAATCAGCTTTCACCGCACTCTTCTATAAATACTTTATATTCACACAATTCCCCCCCTCATCTCGCGCATTTCTGGTTGACGCTTTCATTTCAAATTGTTGTCCCATTTCTACCCTTGTTAATTTCCAGAATTTTCAATTTTCCCAATGGCCAAAGCCGAGAAGAAGCCGGCCGGAGAGAAAGCCACGGAGGAGAAGAAGACCGGCGTTGCCGAGAAAGCTCCTGCTGCGGAGAAGAAGCCAAAAGCCGGGAAGAAGCTACCCAAAGAAGCCGGCGCCGGCGCCGGAGATAAGAAGAAGAAGCGGATGAAGAAGAGCTCGGAGACTTACAAGATCTACATCTTCAAGGTGCTGAAGCAAGTCCACCCGGACATCGGGATCTCCAGCAAGGCAATGGGAATCATGAACAGCTTTATCAATGATATTTTTGAGAAATTGGCTCAGGAGGCTTCCAGGCTCGCTAGGTACAACAAGAAGCCGACAATTACTTCCCGGGAGATTCAGACTGCTGTGAGACTTGTACTTCCTGGTGAACTTGCCAAGCACGCCGTTTCTGAGGGGACCAAGGCCGTGACCAAATTTACAAGCTCTTGAACTTAAGAGAAGTTTTTAGTTTTTAGGGAATCATAAAGGTTTTGGGGGAAATGGTGGAAATCATAAGGTTAGCATCAGGGTTAATGTTTCATTTTGTGTTTTTGTTTTGGGATTGGGGCTGATCGATGTAAGTAACACAGGCTCTTTTGACGGTAAATGAATGGAAATTACTTCTTTTTTCCCAATTCCTTATGCATCTGTAGAATTTATCTGTTTGATTTTACATGCATTTCTATTGCGTAGTTGAAATTCCTGTTGCTGTATGAAAGTCAATTCTCGATTGGTGGTTTGTGACAAGTCCTGTTGTGATAATTGTCAAGACATCTGACGGGTGTCAGAGATATTTACTGATGTGAATATGTCATGGTTGCTTCATTCTGTCGGTTTAATCATTGCTTCAAAATGAATCTGTGGGATTTGTGGAAGAGAGGTTGTGTAGTAGGACTCCTATGGAGCCCTTTTGTAAATTGATCTGCTCTTTTGAAGTGCTGTTTAGTTAGTTTGGGTCTGGAGTAAAATTTTGTTAGATTAATCCAGACCTCAAATACTCTAAGGCTGTTTTGCTTTTCTCTGGGCAAAAAAATTAGTAATTCTAGGTTTGTTACTTACTGATTCCTTACAGAAAGTTAAGTTGTGTATTGTTTTAAGCTTTTAAGAATGGTGCACCAGCTGAACTGCTGATTTTTTTTTTCCAAACTGAAAATTTATGAAATATTGATGTTTATTTTGATTAGGAGCTCTGACTATTGTTTCTGGAGTATGTTTTTCGAGTGGCTTTTACATCCTGCTATGGGTAATTTTGAAGGGCTTGTTATGGAAAACATCATGGGTGCTTTAGGAGTTAAGCACAATCCTGGTGGTACTAAGCGTGTAATGTTGAAATCTCTTTATCATTTGTACGATCTTAGGTAATTAAAATATTTGTTTGGTGAATTCTATGTCCTATCTCTTGATCTTTCTTTGCTGTAGCAAATTTATTTCTCTATTATGCCTGATTGTGGAATTCTGAGGTGCTCTGCACTTTTTGCTTGATTGTGGAATTCTGTTATTGTTGCTTGATTGGAGATTTGGATGCATACGCATGAACATTTGTGATTTTCTAAATCCTGCTGTAAGACTTGTGAAGAGTAAGCAGTATCAGTGGAGTAATTATATGTTTTTCTGCCTGAGTTAATCTTTTTGCCCGAGATAAATTGAAGCAAATTGGCCGAATGGGGCTTTGTTAAGCTGCCTAACTTTTCATGTTACATGGGTTTGATGGCTAAACGAGAAGCCTTGTTCCATTGTCTTTTGGCTGGTAAATTGCAGACTCTCTTCTCTGATCAACTGTAAATCTTGGGAAGAATAGACGTTCATCACTTGATTGCTGGTTTTTAACGTTCATCACTTGATTGCTGGTTTTTAACTTTTTGGTCAGCAGAGACTAATGGAACATAGATTCTATTTTCATACTGGAGCTACTTGTTCTGATTGTATTGGCAACTTTGCAGAATTATGGTCTTTGTAATTCAGTGCCATTTTTGAATTTCATGCATGCTGCATATTCTAGATTTACAACAAACTTGTTAGCTTTCTTGGCCTCATCATGCCCATTCGTTCATGTTGGTCTTGGGAAATGGATTCTGTCTTTGGTGTACCTCATTCATCCACTGTTGCTGGTTCTACTTAAAACCAGGCTATGACCATGGATTTCAAGGATTCTCAGATTCAGTCAGAAGATTTCTCCAAAAATAAATCTACTTGTTGATTGACACATATTGGTAGTAAAGGTGAAGCCCAGATGGTGGTTGGATGTCTCTCGCAAGGAGGTTAACAAGAGGGTTGCCGTTGCCACTGCCAGTTGCAAAGTTATTCTAGGCAGGGAGGTTTTTGATCTGGTTGCATCCAACCAGATGGATAATGGTGTGATGTCCTTAGTGTGGCAAAGATAGCAGGAATTTGTTGAGTGAAGCAAATGAGTAATCTAATTCATTTGTGTCATACCATCAACTTGACCCACGTTCATGTGGATTCATGGTTGAATTCCTGGAATTTTAGTGTTGACATTGAAGGTGAAGCAGCCTCGACTGGAAATTCTTGGGTGGAGATGGAAGCTATGACAGTAGTTACTGTTGCTGGCCTGAACAATATGCATAAGGCTGCTTCAAAGAACATCCAGATTACACATATACTGCTTAAGCATGAATCTGGTGGAAACAGTGGGGACTGGAGGAGGAAGAATAGATGAAGGTTAGTGCTTTTACACATTAATTACTGAACAAATGCACCAGCTGACCATAAAAATTTGATTGGCTTTTTATAGTACCTAGCATGAGTTACCATCAAGCTTATGCCTTTCTGTTGTGATATGTGATTCTTGATGAATTTCGACCAGCTTTTCATTTCCTTCGGACTAATATAGTTCTGGTTCTCCAGTGCTATAGTTTCCATTTTCCTTTGTTGTTTTTTTGTTATACCCAACAACATGTGGCAATAAAATAGGAAGCAAGAATTTTGTATTTCTTTATTAGAGTTCCATCCCAATTAATTTATGCGCCACTTAGTATAAACTCTGGTGTTTTAGATAATGAAACAAAATGAAGCAGCCATTTCTTTTTCTTTCCATGTAAAATGGCGTTCATTTTTAACTTTAGCCTGATATGTGATCTGAACTTGACAGAGCATGTTGTTCTGATAATGGATAAGTTAATAGCGGGTAAGATATAAATGTGTTGTCACTTCAAGCGAAAGAACTTAGATTAATTGCCTCAATTATGTATCAGAAATTTGACTAGCCTAAGCATTGCTGTCATTTACATTAAGGGCAAAAATAAAAGCATTGCTTTTATTAGCCTATAAGTGGAAGAGAAATATTACCCTTCTCTGGATTACCAAGGAATAAATCAGGTTACTAAGCATGGTTAGATTTGACAAATTTTAACTGAATGGGTTCAAAGTTCAGTTGAGGTTGTTGATGGTGCTGGTGTTATAATAAGTGAGACCAGAGTTCAACCTTTTGCTTTTCTAGTTTCATTGAGGCCTCCAAAATGCTGGTCACTGAGTCAAATTGAAGCTGTGGCCTATAGCAGAACCGTAAGTGCTAGATCCCATGGAACGGCTCCCAACTACCTTTTCAACTAAGTCAATGCCGAAAGAAAAGTCATCCAGGGGTAATATCAACCAATTTTTCTTTTTTTTTTTTTTGGGGGGGGGGGGGGGGTTGTGCAATCTGATTGTCAGACATGTCTGTCTAAGGTGGTGATGAATGTGGTTACTATAGTTTTTTTCTTTTTTTTTCTTTTTTTTGGCATATTGATTGTTCTGTTGAATTTGCCATTGGTTCATTAATGATATATGTTGTTAAGAACGATAACAAGCCTAGGAGCTATAGTCAGTCGTGAGACTGGGCTGAACTGACATGCTCAAAATGCATTTTTCAAGTGACAAGACCAGTTAATTTTATCGTTTAAATCCTATTTCGGCAGTTTCTGACCTTTATGCATTCCTGCTCTTGACCATTTGCCGATTATGACACGTTGAATGGCTTTCTTGTTCTGTTGTGGAGATCTTAGTCCTTCCTTTTTGGTATTGCATGCAACTGGAAATGAGTTGTATCGGCCTTAAAGCTTTTCTATTGCTCCATTTATTGGAGATGATGGTCCCTGTAGTAATGGAAGCCTGATCAGAAAATTTTCCAGTTTCGCTGCGTTCGGCTAGATGTTGCTTTCAAATAGTTTCATTGACATTACAAGCGAAAAATTGCATGTAGATATTTAGATTGCCACGAAGGACATCTGTAAGAGATGCGTGACTTTGAGTCCCCTCGAAAACAATTTCTGAAGCTGCTAAGTGAAAAAGGTTGGAATATGCATGCGGTGAAAATCTTCTGTTATGTCATTTCAGTTCCCGCTTCGCCAAGCATTGTTATCTCAAAAATATCAGTGAGACGAACTCTATGGCAAGAAACTTCTGTCTCTCCAGGGCAACCTTAACAGATATATTTCATCCGTGATGGTTCTTTTATTGATAAATCACATGAAATGTTGAAAATTAAGAACATATATAGTGTTTTCTCATGTTTTCCAGTAACATTTGCTAATTCAACTCGATTTTTTCTAAATAAATATAGGAAGTTCACCATTGGATTGCCATTTCACAGAGCAAGCAAAAAAATGTCGAGCTTGCTTTTATAATTGTCACTTATTCTCCTTTGTTCCAATCTCCGTATGCAATGTTGTTACAATTTCTGAGTCACTTGGCCTTGGTTCACTAGTTAGAGGATGGCCTTTAAGACATGGAGGGCTTTCCCCATACCAACGTTGGGTTCCAAACTCCGGCTTTAGCTTTTAGGGGAGAGAGAGAAAAAATAAGGTATAGTTAGAATCCGAGAGTTACATTTTTAATTGTATGTGACAAATAGTTTGATGCTCTATCTAATACACTATTAGAAGGTTTACCTACTTTTATAAAGTAACATACATTGTAATACAAATTGCTAAAAATTATTGATGATAAAAGAAAAAAATTTCCCTTGCATGAGATAACATATATTGTAATGCAAACACTTTTATGAGGTAACATACATTGTAATACAATTTGTTGATAATAAAAAAAATTCCCCTTATATAAAGTAATATATATTGTAATACAAATTGTGGAAATTGTTGATGATAAAAAAAAAAAAAAAAATTCTGTTTGACATGTAGAAAAAAGATGGCGTCGCCCAGGTTCGAACTTGGGATATTTAGTGTGTTGGCTGCTGTGAATAACCAACTACAGCACGACAGGTTTTGGGCCAGTTCACCATAGTGCTTTATAACTCACTAAAGATACATGTGAAAAATTAGGACCAAAGTCCGCTGATTAGCTAATTGCGCTGGCTCTCTAGTCTCCTTCCTTCCAGCGGTGTGAATTTTGAACCCTCGCCCCTTCTCCTTCTCTCTCTCTCTCTCTCTCTCTCTCGTCTCCGTCCTAGGGTTTATCGAAGATGTCAGGCGCTGCACTCGACATGTCTCTTGACGATCTCATCAAGCAGAATAAGAAGCCTGGTGGAGGCGGCCGTGGTCGAGGCCGTGGCTCGGGTCCCGGCCCCTCACGTAGATTCAACAACCGTGCCGCTAATCGTGCCACTCCTTACGGTGCTCCTAAGGTCAGATCCGCTCTATCTTTGTGTTTCTCCCTTTCTTTTTCTCTGTAGTTATGTACTATTATCCAGATGATGCTGATATATGTATTCAATTGGTTGTTTAGGCGCCTGAATCTGCGTGGAAGCACGATATGTTCGCATCGGATCAGGCTACGGCATATGCCGGTCAACTTGGAGTCGGCGGCGGCCGAGCATCTGCGATTGAGACTGGAACCAAGCTTTATATTTCGAATTTAGATTACGGTGTTTCTAATGAGGATATTAAGGTAATTTTCCTCCTATTTGTGTTTATTTTTCTGTGTCTGCCTGGTGTCGTTGTTTCGCGTTTTTCCTTCGTGATAGTGCGCCTAGCAAAAAATGGAGATAGCAAAACCCGAAGAATTGAGATTTGCTTATCTAGCTCTAGGATTATGGATGAGTGCTGAAATTGACTTTGTTTTTTTATGTTTTTCTAATTGAATATGGTCAATGGATGCTTAAAATCTTTTATGCAGACAAACTATGATGCATGGTATAAATATATAACACAAAAACAACAGATTGACTGCAGTGAGTTTATTGTTTTTGTTTAAAAAGGCTGGAAGCATGAGCCTATTTTTATTGCTTGTTGTCTTCGAGGATGAGCAATTTGAAAAGTAATCTTACATGCGTTCTAGTTCTGTCCTGGCCAAAACAAGAAGAATCGTAATTTGAGTGTAGTCTGGTAAGAGTTAAAGAGTACTTCTGAGCTACTCGAGAGAAAATTTGTTGTAGTATTGGCTAATGAGGTTGCATCTTCTGAACTATAAAGTAGGTGTTTGTCCATTGTTATCCACTTATCCTTGTCAACTCCACTTACAGGGTGTAAGGTATTTTTGTGTCCTGCAGGAACTCTTTTCAGAGGTCGGTGACCTGAAGCGATCTACAATACATTATGACAGGAGTGGGAGGTCGAAGGTATTTATCGAGTTTGATATGACGTGGTTTAGTGGAGAACTCTTTTTGTGTTGCTGTGGTTTAGAAAAATCTTTTCTCTAGGGAACGGCAGAAGTAGTCTTCTCTCGTCGACAAGATGCTGCTGCAGCTGTCAAGAGATACAATGGTGTTCAGCTTGATGGGAAGCCAATGAAAATAGAGATCGTTGGAACAAATATTGTGACTCCTGCTGCTGGACCTCAGTTTGCTAATGTTGCTTTTGGAGATTCAAATGGAGTTCCTAGAAGGTATCTGCTGTATGAATCGTTATTATTCTCATGGTTCCTATTTTTCTCTGAAGTGAATCTGCACTTGGGGCAGTCAGTTTTATGGATATGAAGTATACTGGATTGTGGACGAGGAGCTTAGTGAAATTATTCTAGTTCTTCAACTTTGCCAGCGTGATGTGTTAGACAAAAAAATTTCCAGTGACTTCCATTTTGGTCGTCATGACATCGTAGGTTTGAGTGAAATTGTCTTTAAGAACTAGGAAAGGGGATAGCAAAGTGCTTAAAAGAGGATTTGAACAAAAAAGTATCTAGTAGTATTCAACAATAAGGAAGGGTTTCTATCCCAAAATTGGTAGGAGGTCACAAGGGATGGTTCATGAACCATGTGTAGACGAAGATTTTGAAGTAGTGTGGACTTATTATATGAAGATTTTAGAGATCAGCAATTCGTGTTATTCCTAATTCCTGGTCTAGAAAATTTTGTTCAAACCTTATTCGTGTGTATGTTATTCCGAGGTTCATGGATGGTGACTTTAGGCATGGTTTATACTTGTCCGACTTGAAAGATTTATCTTGATTTGCAATGTCCCTTATACACAGTTTTCAATGTTTTTGGCTATCTTCTTGTGTCTAAGATGACATTTGTTGAGGTAAATCAGTATGTTGCTGCAGACAAGGAAGATTTTGCACCTGTTATTGGAGCATTTTTTAGGCTGGTTCAGTCGGCTTGTACTTGGTTTTCACTTTCTATGTGGAATGACTTGTATTCTCTTAGCTGTTGGATATTGTTATAGTTTTAAATTTTGCTGTTAACAGTGGACAAGGCAGGGGTGGTTCTTTTGGAAGACCACGAGGTGCTGGGGGACGTGGTCGTGGTTTTGGAAGAGGCCGTGGACGGGGAAGAGGCCGTGGCGAGAAGATATCTGCAGAAGTTCTTGATGCTGATTTAGAGAATTACCACAAAGAAGCAATGCAAGTCAATTAAGGAAAGGGATACCTTTATAAATTATGTTGCCATCCACCTATTATGGCCTTTGTGTACTAGTAGCCTCTTTCTAGAGTGACAACAAAAGAAACTTGTAGGGAGATAGAACCCTTGGATTGGGAGTTTTGCTCTTTAATTGATTGTCCTTTCATTTGGATATGTTACTTGGGTTGGAGATGTATGTATTCTGAACCTTTTCTTTTTTACATAAACTGGTTATATGTTCAAGTAGTGGAGCATCAGGTGGTGCTTGAACTTTATTTTCGCCTTAAGACAAGGCAGTCTCAAAACAGAGGAGGAAAATGCAGACACTGTCTTTGAAGTGCTAGGAGTGCTTTTGGAATCATTACATTGTGGGTTAGCAACTTTGAGGTAGTTTTCTAATTCTGTTTTTCTTTCAATTGTCTGCTCAATTCTTTTTCTTTCTTTTTTTTTTTTAATATTATACCCTTAGTTTTCTGGTTATGCTATTTCATAGGATGTCTGAGCAATCTACATGTTTTCCATGTCTTATTCCTTTGTTAATTGTAGTGCAATTATATTTGTTTGTTTATTTATTAGGTAGTTTGACTTGTTTATGCTTAGCAATTGATGTAATCTTGCTTTCTAATTGAAGACATGTTGGTTTGGGGAACAGGAAAGTTGAAAGCAGTTTTGCTCAATTATTTGGCAAATTTTTATCCTGATCCTAATAGTTCAAGCTAGCTAAGCAGCATTTAACATCAGAACTTCGAATGATTCCTGGGTAGGTTTTTTCAAATATGTGAAAGATGTGGACAGTTTGGCCATCTTTGGATTACATTTCCTTATTGTTAGCTCTTTTGAGTGGCAGATTTGGGGAGTCTTTGAGTTGTAGATTTCCATTTATACAAAAAAGATCTTTCATTGGCGGCATTCTACCTTTTGCATGGAGTGGAGGCAGTGGGCTTGATCTTAAGCTCTATTTGGTTTCGCTTGTCAAGTGCCTAAGGCTGCCACACTATGAATATAATGGTGTTTTTAAGAAATGACGATGGTGGACTCAATAACTTTTTTGATCGAAGATAAAATCGAGTCAGTATTTGGTTTAGAATCACTGGTTAATATTGTGGAGCCAAGGTTTTTTGAGAACTATTTGCTGAAACTTGTGTGTTTCCCCTATTTGGTGGAGATGATTTGGGTCACATGGTAGAATTTCTTAGTTTATCGTGTCAGATACTTTCAATATGGCAGATTCTTGTTGATCTGACAGTGCTACAGCAGAATAATATTCATCTTGGGCTATTTGCTTTAGGAACTGCTTCAATAAGTTTTCTCTCTTCTAATGATCTGCTGGCTTGTTACCGATCGTGAATTTGTGATCCTGGTGAATGGGGCTTGGTAGGGCAACTGAGATATAGCAATCTAATTGAGTATTCTGGATTCAGCTTACTACTATTTGCAACTGGTTTGAAAACAGATTGCTAACTGAATAGCTGTTAAGTGGAGTTGTGAGGTTTAATGTCAGTTATCCTTAGCGTCATGTGGGAATGAGCTCGAAGTTCTCTGTGCACACTAGCATGTTTTGTGCTTATTTATTGAGGCCAACCTGTCTTGCACGGATGAATGCAACAAAAAGTTGCAGTGAACTTATTAAGATGTTAATAAGATGTTTAATCGTTTGGAATTAGTTGGTTTCGTCTTCAGGTTGCATGATAAAATAATGAAATAATGAGCATTACAGGCCTCTTGCAGCTTGTACGCTTGGTACAGAAGGATGCTCTTGTTTAAGCTGTGCTTAATGTATGAATGCGTTACCTTGTATTTTTATTTTTTTAATTTTTAGAGGTCACATTGTAGTTTGGCTCGTTATAATATAGCTATTTTCTTGTGAGATACCAATGTTGGGTGTTGGCCCAACTCCTGGACCAACAGTTGCATGCTTTAGCTTCCATGTTCCTGGTAAACCCAAATTTTTGTTTATTGCATGTTACACAATGTAAATGTGGTTTAAGGCATCGCATCTAGCTGGAGTTTAACGTGTCTATTGCACGCACACAAAAAAAAAAAAAAAAAAAAAAAGCTACCGTTGTGGGTATCGATCTTGATAAATTATTTGGACGTACAAAGTGCTACCTGAGGATTATAATGAAAGAATTTGTTTGGTAGAGGAAATCAACCATTCTGACCCTTTTTTGCGAGCTCGAATTTACATTTCTCGACTTTTGCTTTCCTGCGGCTGGAAAAGCTAGAGTTATTAGTACCAAATTTTAACCCTTCCATAAATTCTAGAAATATGCTTCCTTTTGGCTGGATAAGGAAGGTTAATCTTCCACTTTTGCAAGAGAACTCCTCTTTGGAAGATAACAACATTGTAGTCCTGAACTTACAACTGGAAGTATATTCGTGCGAGCATTTAGCGTAAAGCTGTAATTTGCTTATAACATCAAAACCAATATGCTCATTCTCATATAAATGACCAACAAACAATACCAATATGCTCATTCCCATATAATGACATATAATGCACTTGAAATGACGCCTTTTCTACAAAAGTGGATAAGCAAGCAGCGTAATTATAGGAGATCAAAATAGGAAGAAAAGCATTCACATGTTAAACAGGAAAGCACAAGCTAAAATGTATATAGAAGGTTTCACGTGATCAACAGAATAATACAAGCTGTTGCCATCTTGAGTTCCAAACCATATTCAGCTTTGCAGATGTGTATAGCGTATGCAAAATCCTTTAATTCTCCTGGAGGCAATGTTATTTCTCTTCACAATGGCTAATTGGCATAACAACACCAAGTATATTACACGGATTAAAGGAATAACTATAGACGTTTTTGCTCACACAAAATAAAGCACAAATCACCCATGTATAAATTACAGGAGACCGCAAAAGGAGCAATATATTCCTCTATGCTTGGTTTCTTTTATTCAGTCTATCCCAACTAGAATATATCAACCGCAAAAGAGAATAAAATATGGCCTGTATGCATGAAACAATAAAATTCCAACATGAGGAAGGCCAATACCAAGGATACAGCAACCGGAAAAAGAGGCTTATGAGATGCCGAGGATACTGGCCAACCTGAAAAGGAGCATAATTAACCTAGTAAGATAATGCTTGCAACTTAATGGCTAATGGATATCAATAGCTGTCCTTCATTTATATGAAATAGACAAAAGCAGTTCATCTATTTTGATTCTTAAATTTTTTTTCTTATATCTTTTTGCTGCTTCTTTTCCTCTTGTTTCTCTCTCAGGTTTGGTGGAATAATCTTAGCAGTGCAGTTTAGCATCTGATCATTGTCCCCATTGACCTTGAAACTAACATTATGTTCCCTTTTTAACTTTGTATTACCACTGAAGAAAACAACATTCTGATAACTAAAATATCACCAATTAACTAAAAAAAAACTTGCAATCCATTTGTTCCTTGCTTCTTTCTCCATAACCTGGTCTACAACACATCATCATTGCTGCAGCTTGTCAACCTCAGTTGGCTGCTACTGACAAAGCAACAACCTATCACCATGTTGTTTGCACAGACCTAATTTGTGCCTTCAATTTTTGCAGAATAAAAAAGTTATTGATCTAAAACCACTAACAATAGCCTGGCAGCACAATGCTCCCTCTTCCACTTTTCTCTCCCACTCACTACCAACAACCACCAGCCAAAGACCCACAATACATGTAAGGACTCATTAATCAGCAAAATCAAGAACCAGGAAAACCTGAGCTTTTGTATTTATTCAAACTACCATAAATCTTCATAATGTTTCTTCCCTCAGTTCTTCTATATATAAATTAACAACAGATGACTTGTACTAGTTAGAATCCTAAAAAGATACATAAGTTCCAGTCTCTCCAACACTTCTTGGGATGCATACACCTCAAGGAAATGGTAAGAAGATTAGCTTCAGCATACGCAAATTGAATATCAAAAGTCTCAATACCATGGCAAGTACATGTAATAAATGTGCAGAACTGAAGAGGGAAAGAAGCACTGACATCCAGAAAGTTCACCATTACTACAAAAATAATCAAATAATTGTTTCTATTAACTAAGTTTGCATGTTAACTTCTACAGTTCTAAGCAAGGAGGACTGTAAATAGTGCAGTTGTACTAAGGAATTATGCCTCCAAAAATTGTCATTTAAGAGAAATCAAATACTACAAAGCAGTTGACATAGCAAGAATGTCCTTTAGTAGAAACAGAATGGAACATAATCAATGAACACAGAAACCTGAAAAATAGCTTTTGTTACCCTAGGTAGAAAAGAACAAAAGATAACTTACAGGGAAAAGCACATCTAAGGCCTCCCAAGCTGCATGGCGAACAGATCTAGTTGGATACATTGGACCACCTGGAGATGTGAAGCTATACAAGCAAGTCTTTAACCTTGTACTTGTGGTCATTCTCAGTTCTAGACCTGCATTAGTAAGTCAAAACAAATACTAATCCATAAACTCCACAAACAAATTGATAAGTACTGCTGTTATATTTGGCTACTGGAAAAGTTACTAGTACCCTGGAGAACTTTAATTTGGGAAAGATAGTGTAGCAGCACAGGTTCCACCTTCAATTTTAGAAGCTGATACAAGAACAGAAAGAAGGTGAGACATTTTCTGTCCCAAGTTGGAAGGAGGCTTGGGGAAAGAAAGAAAACATTATCTCTTACGTGATCAGCTATTTCAGTGACAAATATGTCTGCTGGTCCACCAATCAAAAAAGCATTTGGAACATCAGGAAATTGCTTTAAGAAGTTTTCTAGCTTGTCAGCTGCAAAAAAACATGTCAAACACTGGAGAAGCCAACAGTCAACGCTCGAAGTGTACTCTTAGTAAAGACCGAGCTACCTGCAGCATAGAAAAATATAAACCTTGAAAGGAGGAGAAAGAGATCACGTTGGGCCTGACAAAATGATGGAGGACCAAGTTAGTATGAGATAACAAGGCAAATGAGGATGCATGGGCTCTCTAATTCTCTGAAGAGTATAATTTATAGTTGCAAAGTAGGTGATGTAAGCAAGAGCAACAGACCTGTAAAGGGATCTTCTTCAACCTCTCTGGAACAAGTGCAACATCCTCCAGAAGATACTGCAATGAATTATGATACAAGCATATGAATGAGTTATTGTAGATATACAGTGAATACCCTCTGTTATTCATCCACAAGGAAACTTACCCAAAAGAGACTTTGAAAGCGCCTCGTGTTTGATTGAATGTCAATCCTGTAAAAAATAAGCATATTTCAAATAATTTCTCTCTTTACATTATTGACAAAACTGAACGTACTTAAAGATTTAAAGATAATCAAGAACAATACCCAAACAAGAAATCACTTAAGTAAGAACAATAGTTATGAAACACTTAATTACAAAAAGGAACAAATTATAGTAGCATAATTAACTGAGCACATCTATGATAGAAATCTAAAGCTGCCTGTCATTAACATTTTTGAAAGACCATGGTCCAGGCTTAGATAGCACTGAAAAATTAAGTTCTTATTATTAAGCCAAAGCCTTGAACAACCTTTATTCTAACAGATCTCGATTGCTAGAGGCTTCAGGATTACCTTTTCTTCCTCTAGAATCTAGTCGTTTATAAAAACAGATTAAGCACTTGAAAATGAATTATAACAACTGTAGCTGTAGCTTTATGCCTATAACATAAAGAAAACTACCAGTTGTCACAATCAACCCCCATAAAAGATAATAATGATAGTTTAAATTCATACCAAAAGACATTTGTTGCACCCTGGACAAGAGCAGATGAGTAACGAAGGAGAGTTTCAGGATTATCAAGTTGAACCTCAAACAGCTGCAGATTATAGTAAGGCTTGTAGAAGTCAGAGATATTCCATGTCCAAATAACAACGGAATGCCAAAAAAGCTCAAAGATGTTATGACAGCAGAAGCTCACATACCCACTTGTGGAACAAGAGGCTGAATATATTAGATGCAAATGACTGGCTCCAGAGTTGAACAATCAAATCTAGAACTGGTTTCCCATTTTGAGGTGTGCAAATAAAATAATCAGCCAAGACATTATAGAAGCATATGGGGCCTTGAGTTTGGTCTTCTGCTACCGAACTTATATCTTCCCTCCTGAGAATAATATCTGTTTGATTTCAGACAAATTAATAACACCATCAATGAATGCAGCAAAAGTGAAGCATTAAGAACTGAACCTAAGTCACGAATGTGAACTGACAGTGACAGAAAGGAGAGTAATTGCACTAGTCCCCCCAGTTTTCAAAACAATTTAATATTATTCATTAAAAATTATGGCAAAGAGTTCTTAATTAAAGAACAATAACCCAAAACAGCCAAGAGAATGATGGAGAGATCTGTTGGTAGATATGCGGCTCTCTCTAAGTATGTACAACAGTACAAGTACAGGGAACGGAGAAGAAAGAATTGAACAGATGAACAGAAAAAGTGACAAATTCTCAATAAGCTAACTTAGAAGTCATATAAATGGGAGATATTCAAGTTTTACACATGTTCAACCCCAAAATGGAAGACAAAAAGGATAAAACTGGATTCTTTATAGCATCTCCACTTCCCACGTCTCCATTCATATAGGGTCACATGCAAGGTTCGTCCTAGATGGCATTCACCAAACCAGTGACGTACATCTTGCAATGACATTAGAATTCAGCGACAAATGATTTGAAATGCATAACCGCATCATTTGGAGCTTATAATTTGTTGGTAATGGGTTCTATTAAATTCTCTCAAACTATCCCTAGTTCTATACGCATGCTTGAATATGAGAATTAATACACACTCAGGGAGTTTAGGCGTTTCAGCAAAAGTGAAGGAGACAATCAAACTACAGGCTGCTTACACAATAGGACAAAGGTATGACAATCACTAATGTTCTGCATCAAACTTAATCGAACCATTATCACCATGGCCCATTAAATACATCCACACACAAGACACACATATCATATTCATGATCGGAATGAACATAAGATGAAGAGAATCAAATATAACCACAAAATCATTTAACCTTGAATAATGAAAACCACAAAATAACCACAAAATATTCAAGGTTATGACTTCACAAAAGGAAAATTTAAAAAAAAAAGAATAATACTACATCTGACCTTGAATATAACCTTTTCACTTCATGCTCCAATAAGCTTTCTTTCCCAATTATTCACAAAGAAATTAAAACAAAAACGTATGTATTTGTAAGCATTACACCAAAAAGTCCTAGTATAAGAGGAATTTTAAATTTTAGCATTTAACAAGTAAAATTATCTGTACAATATAACCATCATTTTCATGAGTTTATTAGCAAGCATACCAAAATTAGAGCTATGAATGAACCGAGTCAAGACAAGTATTTCACATTTGAGTTTGACTGGTTTACTGTACAAAGCTCGTTCAAGCTTGGCTCATTTATTATACGAGCTAAAATTGTCGTTTGAGCTTGACTCGTTTAGCCAAAGCTAAACTTGGCCTGTTCATGTTACACAAGTCAAGCTCGAGTTCAAAAATAAAATTTCTAAAAAATGAAATTTTTAGTTAATTTTTTGTCTTAAAAATTAAACATTGAAAAAAATTAAAGCACAAATATACAGAATGCACAACTACGAAGGAAACTAATTCAATATATGAGCTTATCATTAAGAGAAAGTGAAAATGATAATTAAAAATTTAAATGTTGTTTATGTCTCATCGTTCACAAACACAAATGAGCATTTACGAACAAAGCTCGTGCTCATTTGTTTAATGATTGAGCTTTATTTGGTGTTCGAACTCAGTTTAATCAAATGAATGAGCTGAACACGAACTTAAACGAGTCTAGTCATGCTTTATTCGTTCATAGTTGACTTGTTCACAGCTCTAACTAAAGTAAATGCAAGTAACGCCACCGTATCAATACGAGATCTAGTATGCACAATTAAAATTCAATTTCTTAAATGAACCACCATTGCCCGAACTCTATCCATTTACTACATATATTTGTATTGATTTCCTGTTATATCTGAAACAATCATCCACAAGAATAACTGCAAAATTCGATATAGTGAAATGAATTTCCCCTTGTATCTGAAACAATCATCCACAAGAATAACTGCAAAATTCGATATAGTGAAATGAATTTCCCCTTGTATCTGAAACAATCATCCAAAAGAATAACTGAAATTTTTTATAATTTTCTATGGTAAAATGGATACTTAAAACCAAGCACAAATAGCAAAAACAGTAATTCCTTCTCAGTTTGCCACCAATAAACATGTATCTGTCATAATTATTCGCTCAGAAATAAAACTAACCAATCAGAACTAGAAAAACTACATCCACCAAAAAAATTTATCGAATTTTCAAATTACCTCGAGCTCGATCATCGACTTCTGAAGCTATGTCCGCGAATAACTCCTGCAATAATCTCCGCCTTTGCGATGCCGAAGTTGATGCCTAGACGAAAATTACCAGGAAAAAATTTAGAAATACAAGCAATAATCAAGTAAAAATGCAGAGGAGTAAATTTAACCGTTTTTTTTTTTAACAATAATCAGATAAAAATAAATCTATAATTTATGACAATATACATACACGTTGAAGTTTTTTCTCAATTTCCTGAGTGAGAGCTGTGAGATAACCGGAGCTTCCAGAAATCAACGCCGGTGGCATTCTGATCGGAGTTTTTCTCCGGTCGAGTTGATCATTTGATAAATGAATTGAAGTAAAAAAAGAAAAAGCCCAAATCTAATCTACAAATCTGGATTACGTGAATACGCGAGAGAATGTCTAGATAGAGAAAGGATTTACAGTAAAATTAATATTTAAATCTCTGACAAATTTTTCTGTAACTGACGTCGTTTTACCGGCAAATTACCTGTTTTTGAAAAAATGCCCACTCGATCAGTTAATCTTCTGACGAGTAATCAGGTGGAGTGAATTTAAAGAAAGAGTCATTAAGGCTTCGTTTGGAAGTTGAAAAATTGAATTGAAAAGATCGTGGCCTCTTAACTCAAAACTTTTTCTTTACTAATCAGTTCTAGGTTGACTCCCAACCGAGGCCTTAGAGGGACGAGTAAATTTTTTTTGAGGAAGAGGGACGAGTAAATTTAAAAGTAATAATTGGCTGTGTGGCGGAGCTGGGAAGTGATTCGGTCATTGCCTAATAATGAAGGAATTCCGTGACGCGGATAGCGTGGATCTGCTCCACGTGGGTTCCTACCAATTCTTTTATGTAGTGGAAAAAAAGGTTTTGGATAAAGTAGAGAAATTTATTTCATGGGCCCACCCATAAGGTTTCAGATAACACGTCTTTTGTCCGTGGTTGGACAATGGGCTTTGTAGCGGATCCGCCTATTGCGTGTCTTAAATGGCAGACGGGCCTCGATCCGTTTATTTAACCAATTTTTGTTTTAATTTATTATTTACCGACAGTACCATATTGTAATGGAACGACGAATGTAATGGGAAAGTGTTTTCTTTCTTTTTCTTAAAGTACTTTATAGATGAAAACTGCAATACTTAATCAGTGCAGCTTATCAGGATGAAAACGATTTGAAGCTAATATATATGTCTTAGGCTGATGAAGTTGCATATTTCAGACTTAAAATACTGGAACAGCACAACAGTTTGTCGAACATTCTACTTCACCTCGAATGCGAGTGAGTAGGAGATAGGCGTTGTTTAACACACAAAACTGCACGAAATCAGTGAAATAAGAAACTATAGAATTAGAATATCAAGGCAGAAGTTTCTGTATTCGTTGACTGTAAAGAATACTGTTTGGTTTGCACGATGTGTTGATAAAGTAATTCCCACAAATCATGATGTACAAACCGAAAACAACTCCACGAAATGATAACAGGGCTATCACAAAATAGCATAAAATACATCTGAATATAAACAAACATCTAGAAAGGCATATCATAAATAAAAGAATAAAGACTTTCTTGCTAGAGGAGAAATGTTACAGAAAAACCACATCTAAGTTCTACACAGCCAAAAGAATTAACATGACATTGTCAGCCAGGGGGAAAACATGTACAGATGAGTTCCTGAGCTCTCGGAGTGCAAAACAATAAGAAGGAAAACGACATAGGATAGCCAAATGAAAATTAACAGAAAGCTCACCAGCCCATTAAAATTCTTCTAACTTTGTCTACAATCTGATTCCTTAAAACCATATTTGACGATTGCAATCTGCAGTTTTCATCTAAAAGGAATCTGTAGACCTCCCATTCACGATCAGCTGTTGAATGCCTTCCAATTTCAGCCTACAAATCAAGTGATTGGAATATCATTACTCTAAATGCTTCCAATCTTGCGATCCAAAAGACATATTGCCGCATTCAATTTAGAACTTGACGCAGTGACAGCATATTCAGGACAATATATGCCAATTATTAAGGAAAGTTTGTTTTTAACCAAAACTACGTATCTTCACAGAGCTCATAAAAAAATTTTACAATCCATGGTAATGTCAATGGTAAACAGTATTACTCTTCCCTATTGTTCACACTCTCCCAGAGTTCAGCAAGGGCAAACAGATCGTTACAATAATGTTTTCTTCTTACCAAGAAGATGCATATCCCAAGAGTCTTAAGTGCGTGCGTCACATCATAGAAGACCCGTGGTCTACCTTTTCCAGATAACTCGACAGGGTTGGCAACCAAAAGTTCAGTATCTGGACCACGGTTTGTGATAATTACACGTAATGGGTGAAGCATTTCCACCTTCAAGTGAGAGCATAACGCGTCTTGCTTCTCAGGATCAATAATCTTTTTCCCATCCTTCTGCCGGACAAAGAGGTCTAACTCCCGATGACCGTTATTAATAGGCGAGAATCGACCATAAGATATCTGACAAAACAATAAACTACCTGTATTAGCAGATAATGTCTGTTGTAGATTATCATCATGATGAAATTCAAATACTTCCAAATTAGCCTGCTGAAAAAAAAAAGGGGGGGAAAATTAAATAAAAAAAAAGAAGCCAATTCAAGAGGTTGTAGACCATCAAGAATGACCAAACCACAAGATTTTGAAAAGTATCTGGATGCCAAATGATTGACCGTAAGAAACCAAACTGCAACAGTTAACCAGGTAGATCTAAGCCGCAGAAATTAGTCACAGTTACAAATGAAATGAGCTATAGTCTATAAAAACAGCAACAGGTACAACCAGCTACTTGTTCTGTAGTAAAATGAAGAGGCATTATGCCACCGAAAGTGATGATCTATATTTTTTGCAAGTATGAACAAAGGTAATGGGACAACTCAAGAAAGGGTGCCCAATCAAAATTGGGGAAGTTCCAATCATGTGATGCCCAAAACACTAGAAAGTGATCAAGTTATTTAAGTTATTTAAATAAAAAAAAAAGTCTAGAGCTTTAATTTTTAAACTAGTAAAACAGAAGTAAGAGGAGCTCATATAAAGATGAATGAAAGAAATATGTACAACCACCTGTATATCACAATCCTTCAATGTACACAGTATATCATAGAGAAAACCCTTGTGATCAACACAGTTTATCTGAAGCAATGTATGAGCAGGACTCAAGGAATTATCAACTATTACACTAGACTTTTTCAACTTCTTAACATCTGGGCTTAGAGCCTGTTTCCGAACCTCCTTGTCTGATAACTCAAATCTAAACAATTCTTCAGCAACAGCTGGAGAAAGAGAAGACATGCTTTGAAGGTTGTCATACTGGGACCCTGGAAACTGAAGTTCACAACTAATGCACGATTCACCTAGAACAGCTTGTAGCTGCGCACACGTTTCGTCTTGCCTCTCTTTTGTGTGCAAGAGATCCCTGGGAATTAAAGGCCACAAAAACAGTCAATTTTGTCCAACCATCCTCAACTAACTCCATGAAGTCGAAGAATAAATATGCCTTTATCAATGGCAGATTGAGGAGCTGATAAATTCCAGACATTTATGTGGTTACTCTACTCTTTTTCATTAGCATAATAGGCAGAAAAATAATTTTACACCACCAAGCATATCTTCGACCAAAATGCCAATATACATCTTTGTAACGTTGCTAATAATCCAATTAGAGGGGGGAAAATCAAAATACGATATGATTCAGCAACAGTCTAAACAAAATCTAATAATTGAGAATATCATATGATTAAATAAAAATGTGCAGGAAATGGACGTGAGAACAAGACAAGATGTTAACGGAAGGATCTATATCTAGACTCGGTATTTCCCCGGATAACTACCCCTCCTGAAAAGACAAACAGCAGGTGGGAAGATAGCAAAAGGATGAATAATCCATGTAATTCTTGTTAAAACCCACCCTAGATAAGAATGATAGTGGAAAGAGACAAAATACTTACAAATTGTCTGTAATGAAAAAGAGATCCAAAACGCGATCATCTGGTGTCATAGTCACTTTTACTCTTTGAATCGTAAGCTCGAGCTGAACTTGAGTGACATCTAGGAACAATTATTAAAATAAAATCAAGAACAGAAAATGAAGCCTGTAATAAAACGACACTAGTTGTAAGCACATACAGGAGTACCATGCAACAACCCCTTTCGATCAAAGCTAAAATATTTCAACAGATACACTGGAGAAGACGTATTCTGCGAAGATGGCTGCTGGTTCAAGTAAAATGAAACCGAGCACGATGGGCAGACTGATAAAAGACGCTCTTTCAAATTAGCCCATCTCCCAGTTGGCGATCTCGAATGAGGAATTACCCAGAATACTACGTAGCACCATTTCCCATCCGTCGAAATATCTAGCTCAAACAAAATTACCAGTCAGCCCATTATTTGAAAAAATATTATCCCATTCTCGTTTTCTCTAAGACCTAATTATATGATGAAATTCCAGCTTATATGGAAACTTAAATAGCACGAAATATCATCAATCCTCGTAAATAATTAAGGAATAGAAACATGAAATTGCATGTGAAATAATGAATTACAAACATGAGAAATAATTAGTAGAAGTTAATATTCAATTGAAGCAAAGCAGAAATTTAATCTGAATTACACTCAATAATTAAGAAAATAACACGCCGAATACTAAAAATGCTACCTCCTTTACAAATATAAAGTCCAAAATCGAGGTTGTCCGGCAAATATCGCAGCCGAGGCCGGTCTTATCAGGACAATTCACGGTGATAACGTAAGGCTCACCAGGGGCCTTCCCTTTATGAATCACTACGGCGTCGTCGCTCGGCAAACCCATACGGGCAATCAAAAACCGGTGGTGCCACAAACCAATAAAAGCTAACTGGAGCGTAAAATTAACTGTCTGGTCTGTTCTCCTGCTAGCTTTGACCGTTTCTCATTCCGGTTGAACCGGGGGTTTACGAGCGAGTGACAATTTGAGGGAGGAGCTGGTTGGTTAGTGAATCTACTCAGTACTACGATTAAGGCCTTAACGAATTAAGTTGTTCGCGAATACAATTCGGTTCGACTCGTAAAAGTTTGAATCGAATTTGAACACAAATTTTGACTCATTTATTAAACGAGCGAACTCGAGTTCACTCGTTTAATAAACGAACAAGAGTTCGAGTATGAGATACTCGGCTCGGCTCGAATAACACTTTTATACTTATTTGAACCGAATTGTTCGCGAACACATCTCGACTCGACTCGTTTAAGTTCGAGTTTGACTCGTTCGTATAACTAAACGAGTCGAGCTCGAATACAAATTGGAGCTCGTTTAATAAACGAGCTCTACCAGATTCGGCTCGTTTATTAAACAAGTATAAACTCAAACCGATAATACTCGGCTCGACTCATTTATAGCTCTAACTATGTGAGAGAGAGAGAGAGAGACTTCGACAATAATGAAAAGAAGTGGAGGAACAGCAACCTCACCTGGGGGGCCTGAGGGTGTGATATGTTGGTCGCATCAAGGGGTAAAAGTCCACGTCAGCAGTATAGTGGGCTGCATAAGTGGCTCTGAAGAAATGTCACGCTCGATTCAAGATTTACAAGATCCGGGTCTTGTTTCCAAGATCCAGGTACTGTATTCCTTAATTTAAGCATAGATTTGCAGCTGTAATCCAAAAATTGAACTAACATTGCTCCGTATTATAAGCAGGTGTTTACTGTTTCTGGTTATTTTGATTTGTTCTGGTATTTGGCAATTGTTCATGGAGGGATCAAAATGACGGGCTAAAAAGTTGAGTATCGGAAGCAAAAAGTGGGATTTAAAAATAGAGTAATGATTGTCTGATTGATGAGGGGCGAAAAGCATTATACTACAGATCAGCGGCTTCTTGGTTTTCTCTTGAAGGAATATGATAGTCTTGCAATGACTCGCTCAACCCCAAGTATGTTTACCATTTTATGCTGATTCTTGGGTATTGAAACTTGTGGAGACGAAAATAAACAAAATATTCCTCTAATTCTCAATTGGTTCAAGTTTACTTGATGCCTGAAACTCTCTAAGCATGTTTGTAAATGAGGAAAATTAAAGCAACCCCCACCAACCCCCACACCGGATGATATATGATATGGCATTCCCAACAGTCTGAAACGACAGGCCTCCCATAAGACTTTACAATTTGAATCTGATTTTGCTGAAGGTTTAGCTACATTGCAAGAGTGCGCCATCTTGTTCGTACCATGTAAGATCCGTAATCCCATCACTCAAAAAAAGGACCAGCAATCGTGCTTTTCAATCTACATCTCTGTTTTTGCATGTTCTATAAACACATTGCATTAGGAGAAAAGCAAACATGTTCATTACTCATAAAGAGGTAAGAGTGTGATACAGGCATGATGATAATAGTCCTATTCCCTTACGAGATGCTAAAAATTCCCCACTACCCCTAAAACATCTAAATCACAAGTACCATGAACTTTCAAATAGGTCCTCTCTCCTTCCTCCTATTGGGAGGCCAATTCCATAGTAATCAATCTAAGGCTCAGGTTCTGCTAGCATAAACAATCATACACCATGGCCTTCTGAAAATTCTCCTGCCTTTCTAATTCCCAAAACAATTGCAAATGTCCACTACTTCTCAACCATAGAGCACAAAAACCCATGTTCTATGCCCCTCAACTCAAAAAGTTTAACTGAAACTGGATGCAAATGAATGTGTACCATCTGAAAACAAGTTGTACATTGATCTGTTAATTCATGTTACTAATTGAAAGTTTATACGCAAATAAATCAAGCCACCTCCTGTAATAGATTTCAGTGAATGCTGTGCAGACACAAAAGCTAGACTTCAGCACAACTCACTGGTTTAAAACTTTGCATCAAGCTCTTATAGCGTTTTCATCAAAATCAAATAGCAAAGGTATCCTCCAACCACTGGTGCAGACTTAACATCACAGACAATTCTACAACTATTTGATGGCCATGTGAAATCCCCCTAAATGACTTTCATGTGCTTCATGTATCCAAGGCTGAACCCACTGTCATTCTCACCACTTCAACGTCCCAAAGAGTACAGATAAAGATAGACAACGCATAGGTCAGTAGGATGAATAACTTAACAACTACTGTCAAACAAGCAGAAGTAAAAAGCTTCTTTTCACAACAAGAACATTGTAGCAAAGTCATCAAAATTACCACAAAACTCAAGAATGACTGTAACTCAGGGTCTGCTCAAGCTTCATTAACTGCAATAAAACAACAAACCTACCAATATGAACATTTGCATACCACAAAACCATTACCGCTCCAAAATAATTCCAAATCCTCAACACGATACAAAATCACTAAGAAAATGGAATATTGATCAGAATTTCAATTATATAACAGGCAATAAGACAACTCGAACAGCTTCAACTGCAATTTCTCAGCATTTTCCACCTCCAGTGGCTATTTTGGATTCAAACTCATCACATGAAAAGCCAGTAAGAGTAAGACCAGCAAATTAAATATCAAAAGTAAATCAAACCAGCAATGGCCATTTTATAAAACCATAAAACAGAACAGAATCAATAAAAACTACAACTAATAAGAAACACTATCTCAGCTGCAGATCCAAACGATCAAAACACTCATCGAACAGATGGAACTACAACATATAAAACAAATCCAGAAGTTTTGCAAATTCAAACCACTGAAGCTAAAGTAATTCAAAAACTTACAACAGTAAACAAATTCAAAAATTAAAAGGAGCGGCAAATTACTGGAAATTTTTAGATCTATTAATCTTCAGACAGTAATGAGCAATTACAGTAAATCCAGTCATAACAACAAAACATAAAACTACTAATTCCCACACCACCCCCCCCCCCAACCCTACCTACTAGAAACAACTAAGAAAAGAAATTAGTACAACGCTTTCAAACCCCCGTCCCCAACCAGCAAAAACCCTAACCAGAAACCTAACCACCAAATCCATAAAGAGTCCTACCCTGCCTCTTCAAAGCATAAACAACATCCATAGCAGTCACAGTCTTGCGGCGAGCGTGCTCAGTGTAGGTGACAGCATCACGGATGACATTTTCGAGGAAAATCTTCAGTACTCCACGGGTTTCTTCATAGATCAGCCCAGAAATCCTCTTGACGCCGCCTCTTCTGGCCAAGCGACGAATTGCAGGCTTGGTGATGCCCTGGATGTTATCCCTCAGAACCTTCCTGTGCCTCTTGGCTCCGCCCTTGCCCAAGCCCTTGCCTCCCTTTCCCCGGCCTGACATTTTTGCAGATTTTGAATTCTAGGGTTTTTCGAAATTGAGAGAGAGAGAGAGAGAGAGAGAGAGAGAGAGAGAGAGAGGAATTGAAATGAAAGCTTGGTTGAACTCTGATTGCGGGTGATGTTAGGTTTTTATAGCTGAGGTATCTGGTTTGAATTGTGGCGGGGATTGAATCTGGACCGTGGGTTCGTTTTCGTAAATCGTCGGCTGAGATTCACTATCTGTGTGTCGATCCGTGTCAAGAGTATGAGTTTAGATCCGGAACGTACATTGGAGAGTTATCGACGGTTAGAAGTGGGTACAGTGTGAGAAGTGCGGATTGTGCTTTTTCACTGAGACAAAAATGGAGCGATAGTTTGGCGGCGTGTGAAATTTTGGGTCCGAATTGGGAAGTTGGAAGATAGTGTTCAAATTTTCAGTTTCGAGACTTTAGATAAAAAATAGTGGCGCGGATGAGAGCGAGCCTTAATTGGTAAAGATGCAAATCGGCGCATAAAATGAAATGGATCTAAACCATAAGCAAAATATGCATCTTTATTAATCAAATTTAGTCGTAATTTAAAAGAAAAACATATTTATTAACAATATTTGTTGTTTTGTGCATAATGCACCACTTTGTTAACAAAAGTTGCCACTTCCTTTGCAAAAGGTAGCATTTTAATCACTGCATTTTAATAACCACCTTATCTAAAAAAGATGTAGCACTCATTCAAACTAAAAAAAAATGAATAGACAGCTGAACTACTTGGTTAGGGTTAAAAAAATAATAATAAAATTTTACCATTTTATTCTAAAAATTAAATATATCAAAAATAAATGCACCGCTTTATTAAAAAATAAATAATTCCACTTTGTTATAATAATGTACATTGTACTTGAATGGTGTGTCTCTTCACTAGAAAAATGTACTGCTTTTTTGAAAAAATATATCAAATTATTATAAATGAATCTACTGTGTTCGATAAAACTTTACAAGCCGAGCTTACCGCCTCATTGTAGAAACAGTGTGCCCATTTTTAAAAAATATACCAGTTTACCAGCAAATGTGCAACTTTATTAGGAAAAATATCACTTGATCGTATAAAAAAGCACCACTTTGTTTGAAAACTGCAACGCTTCGGTGCAAAATTTAGTACTGCTTTATTAGCAAAATATACTAAATTGGATGAAAATGTAACAATTTATTATGAAATTGCATCACTTAGTTCTTTAACGAAATGTGTCGCTGTATTAGCGAAATGTGCTAGTTTATTAGAAAAAACACTTTATTAAGCAATTTCCCAACCCAGAAAAAAAAAAAAAAGTGTATCATTTTATTAACGAAAAAAAAAGTATCACTTTCTACTATATGAAGAAAACTCTATTTATGTTAGTAAATTGGTTAATTTTTCTTTTAAGTAAGTTATGGAGAATAGGTAGTTTTTTATTTATTTTGATTATTTGTTGTAGTTACCAAGTTATTGTAAAATTTATGATGTAAGGCGCATTGTTTCCTTTATTACTTGGATATTGGCCATGTCTTATAAGTAAGTGAATTAACACTGTACAGTAGACACAGAGAAGATAGAGAAAGGGTAAGAGAGTTCAGCAAGAGATAGAAAGGTGAGAGGGTGGTTCAACAAGAGAAATAAAATATGAAAGATTATTTGGTGTCGAGAGAAGTAATGTAATGTGTTGAGCATATTATATAAGTTGTGTTATTGTATTTTTTTCTCCTTCTCAAGATAAATGATAGTTTTGCCTTCCAAATGTAAGTTTAGTAGTCAAGTCGAATCACGTTAATTATTGTGTACCAATTATTGAGTTATGAATTTCTCAAATAATTTTTGCATTGGAATCCCAAGAGATAGACTTTTTGAATTTTTTGAGGGGAGTGGAACAACTTGATACACGTAAGAGGGAATCTTGTAAACTAATTTCCCCCTCTCAAATGGACCTTGTAGTATTCCTTAAAAAAAAAAAAAAAAAAACGTGCGCACACACAACATACGTGCTAGGAAAAAAAAAAAAAGAATCATTTCAGACAAAGTCCAGTGACCATGGTCAATCTCTTGGCCTAGATCGGGTGTTTGAACCTCGACCTTAATAGTTCCGAAAATTAGAAGAAAACTCCCAACGTTAGTAGTTAGAAAAAATTGAGTACAAAATGGGGAGTAGAATTAAATAAGATATATTGAAAATCACACCCCAAATGTATGTAACAAAAAGTCTGAGGATCACAACCAACACAAAATTAAAAACTTCACCCCAAATGTACAAAGGCATTTGGGAGCTCTACCTTCATGTGCAAGGAAAATATATTTTAATGAAAACTTATTACATAAGAAAAAAAAAATGTACCACTTTAAATTTTGTCGCTTAATGTGAAAAAGGCTAAATGTATTACTTAAGTTAGAAAGTGTACCGCTTTATTTGAAATAGACGCGCCATATTATTACAAAGAGAAGTACCAAACTAATAACGTACTACTTCGCTCTTAATTGTAACATTGTATTGAAAAAATACGTATTACGTTGTACATAAAAATGTACCACTTATTAGGGAAGCTAGCACTTTATCAAAACATATAATTATTTATTACTATCACAAATATACACTTTCTTAAAAAAATGTGATTGTGATATTTACTTGGAAAAGATATATCATATTATTAGATATAAGTGTACCACTTTGTTATTAAAATGTTAAAATACACAACAAATCATCATAAAATAAATAGGGTTGGACACTTTATTTTGAAATACTTGTTAGAATAAAATTATTCTACACCCAAGATCATACATGAATACTTAGAATACTAATTTAGAGAAAATTAGATAGAACCTGATTTTTTATCCAAAGCCATGCCGAATGGAAGCAAGAAGACGATCACGGATCAAATGCACCAGATTCTTCTCTCCGGATCTTATGACTAAGTCTCTTAGATGGTAGAGAGAAAAAAACTTAATTTAGTCGTTATATCAGATCCTTAGAGAGGGGACCTAGCACTCTTTATATATTAGACACATTAGGGTCTCCATCTAATAATCCCTAATGGGCCTTAATAGGTCTACACAATTAATCCACATCTTATTATATTAGAATAATAGGCCCGAATAATTAAACCAAAATAAATGGCCCACTTTATGTCTCATATTTGACCATATTATCTTAACTATTAATCACAATTAATATAAGCCCATAATTAGATTAAAAATCTAACATTCTCCCACTTGGGCGACATTAATTGTGACTAATTCTTTATGCCAAGATAATACTTTAAAACTTTATGAGCTCAATATATGTTGGTCAAGAGACTATTCTAAAGTATCATTCTGTCAAACAAGATCCTCAATATTGAATCATAGCAGAATTTGAATCATTAATGCGACACAATTCTTTCTATGATTACAAATACTAATGAATCTTGCCCACATGAACTAGATGTGGTAGTGTAGCAAGTAACAATAGCACTAGCTTTATGGTTTATATAATGTGCTATTTACTTGTCAGTCACCAATTTCTCTACTTTATGCATAACAAATATGCAAGAGAAATACTTTATGGTTTAAATAATTTAAACCAGTATGTCTTATAATAAACTTTATATCCAGAATATCTTTATGTGTCATAAGACATACACATTAGCCTAACGATTAATGCCCCAGGCTCTTGCTTAAGACTAACACATGTCGTAAGACTTTTCAAAAATATAAAACACCATATGAATGAATCATCAATGATTATCATTATCAAAATTTATAATAATTCAAAAAAAACATCAAAATGATGTCTCAAACAAAACAAAAATAAGTAGAGCAAACATATATACTGACTCCCACTAACCAAGAACATCAAATGACTCAACCAATCCCATGCTAGCAACATGTCCTTTAAAAGCACCAAGGTGGAGTCCCTTAGTTAAAGGATCAGCAACCATACATTCAGTCATAATATGCTCTACTTCAATGTCACCTTTTTTATCAAATCTTTCAAGGTCAGGTATTTGATTTCCATATGCTTTGACCCTGTGATACTTTTATTATTCTTAGCGAATAATACTACAACAATATTATCATAATATATTCCAATTGGTCTTGATACAGAACTGACAATGGTCATCTCAGCAATGAGATTGTGTAACCATATACCCTATGTAGCTGCCCCATAACATGCTACAAACTCAGCCTGCATAGTGGATGAAGCTAACAGCGTTTGTTTGACACTTTTCCAAGAAATAGCACCACCAGCCAATGTGAAAACATAACCAGATGTGGATCTTTTATCATCTTTACAGCCAGCAAAGTCAGAATCTGTGTATCCCACAAGTTTAAGGTTTTCAACCTTCTTATATGTTAACATATAGCCTTATGTCCCTTTCAAATATCTCAAAACTTTCTTTACAGCAACCCAATGGTCCCATCCAGGATTAGATAAATATCTACCCAAGAGACCTACTGCAAAGGCAATATCCGGTCTAGTACAAACCTGAGCATACATCAGGTTCCCTACTGCACTAGAATAAGGAATATTCTTCATTGACTCTCTCTCAACATCATTTTTAGGACACTGTTCTAAACTCAATTTGTCACCTTTATAGATTGGTACAGTTCCAGGATTACTGTTATGCATATTAAATCTTTTTAATATGCAATTAATGTATACTCTTTGAGAGAGACCCAATAAGTTTCGAGACCTATCTCTTTGGATTTCAATGCCTAGAACAAAAGATGCATCTCCAAGGTCTTTCATGTCAAATTGTCTAGACAATAGCTGCTTAACCTCATGCAGCATGCCTAGATCATTACTTGCAAGCAAAATATCATCCACATAAAGAATGAAAAAGATATATTTGCTCCCACTTACCTTGAGATATATGCACATGTCCACTTTATTTTCAATAAATCCAAATGATGTAATTATCTCATCAAATTTCAAGTACCATTGTCTGGATGCTTGTTTGAGCCCATAAATAGACCTTTTAAGTCTACAAACCAGACGATCATTGTTATCATCTACAAATCCTTCAGGTTACACCATATAAACCTCTTCAATAAGGTCTCCATTGAGAAAGGCGGTTTTAACATCCATTTGATGTAACTCTAAATCATAATGAGGTACAAGTGCCATAAGTACTCTAAATGCATACTTAGAGGACACAGGAGAGAAAGTCTCATTAAAATCGATCCCTTCTCTCTGAGTATAATCCTTTGGCAACTAGTTTGGCTTTAAACCTCTCAACTTTCCCTTTGGAGTCCTTTTTGGTTTTATAAACCCATTTACATCCAATAGGTTTGCAACCTTCAGGCAACTCAACAAGCTCCCAAACACCATTATGCTTCATAGATTGCATCTCATCTCTCATTGCATCCCACCATATGTCAGATTGTGGACTAGAGACAGCTTCTGTAAAAATAATTGGATCAATAACATGGCCAATATCATAATCATGTTCTCCTAAATATATCACAAAATCTGATGAGATAGCAGGTCTTCTCTCCCTAATAGATCTCCTTAGTGGAACTCGTTCAACTGTATCTTGTGGTTGAGGAACCTCAGTAACAATAAGAGGTTCTTGTCCCTCTATAGGAACAACCACAGGTTCAGGTTCCACAATACTTTTATCTATAGATTGAGGGACATAAATTGTTGTAGCTTGTATATTCTTATTTGTGGTATTAGAGTCACTTTTATCAGTCACATCATATTCCAAAAACTTTGCTGTTTGTGATTTTACAATTCTAGCACCTCCATCTTGACAATAAAATTTATAACCTTTGGAATGTGCAGAATATCCAATAAAATAACAACAAGTAGATCTAGAATGCATCTTACTTGCATAAGAATCATAAAGACGTACCTCTGAAGGATATCCCCATACTCGAAAATGATTGAAACTAGGCTTGCGTCCAGTCCACAACTCAAAAGGAGTTTTAGCAATAGACTTACTGGGTACTCTATTGAGGATATATAAAGTTGTTTTAATAGCTTCACCCCAAAGATAGTTAGGAAGATTGGCTCTACTTTGCATGCTTCTCATCATATCTTTAAGTGTCCGATTTCGCCTTTCAGCAACTCCATTTTGTTCAGGACTACCTGGCATGGTAAACTTGAGCAATAATGCCACAGTCTTCCAAGTATTTAGCAAACGGACATTTTACTTGTCCTGCAACTCCATGTTTGCCATAATACTCACATTCTCGATCAGATCTTACAATCTTAATGATTTTTCCTAACTGTTTCTCAACTTCAGTCTTGAAAATCTTGAATTTATCAAGAGTTTCAGACTTTTCCTTAATAAAAAACATATAACCATATCGGGAAAAATCATCAATAAATGTAATAAAATACTTATTATTACATATAGTGGGTGAGTAGGGGCCACTTATATCTGTATGAATAATCTGTAAAAGATCACTACTGCGAACTGACCCTTTTTTCTTAATCTTGGTCATTTTTCCCCTACAACAGTCTACACATGTTTCTAGGTCATCAAAGTCAAGAGTATGAAGGATGTTATCTTTTTTCAACATTTCTACTCTTTCCCTAGAAATGTGGCCCAATCTTTTATGCCACAATATGGAAGACTTTTCCTTAGTTAGGGTTCTTTTGGCAACAACTTGTTCAACATTACATGCAGTGGAATAAATTTCATTTGGAGTTAAACACGATCTATATAAACCATATGACAAAACACAATGGCCAACAACATTTGAATTAAAAGTTAAGGAAATATTTTCTTTTTTAATATCAAAAGTATAGCCTTCTTTGTCCAAAACTGAAACTGAAACTAAATTCCGTCTAAAAGACGGTACATAGAATGTATTTTTTAAAATAAGTTTAAAACCAGAATCTAGATTTAAACAAACTACTCCTATGAATTCTACGTCCACCTCCATGTTGTTGCCTACCAAAAGTTTACTCTCATCTTTATTTGGCTTCCTCGTGCTTATGAATCCCTACATAGTGAATGCAACATGATTAGTTGCTCCACAATCAAGCCACTAAGATCCAGATGGGGCAATAGCTAAATTGGATTCATATAAAACAAGAGCCAAAGAGTTACCTTTGTTTTCACGTTTCTCTAACCAAGCTTTGTATTTGAGACAGTTCGCTTTAAAATGACCTTTCTTCTTACAGAAGTAGCACCTATCTTTCTTAAAAGCATGTTTATTGACACCCACAGCATTTGACTGACCAGAGTTATTGTTCTGAACATTCATAAGAGTAGAAAATTTAGATTTCTTACCCTTTCCCTTCTTGCTAGGCTTGGACACAATGAGAGCAGCTTGTTGTTTCTCATTCTTTAATTTCTCTTCTTCAGCAACACACTTTGTAATCAAGTCATTGATACCCCATGCCTCATCCTGAAAATTGTACGTGGTTAAGAGTAAACCAAAATTTGCAGGGAGGATATTTAATGCTTGATGCACAATACATGCGTCAGGAAGAGAAATATTAAGGCCCTCCAGTTTAGTCTGATAGTGGACCATCTTAATGATGTATTCCCTGATGCCACCAACTCCATCATACCTCATGGAATAAAGCTCCCTCAATAATGTTCCTATTTCGGCATTTGATGAGACTTTGTACCTTTGGGACACTGCGGTCAATAACTCCTTAGCCACATCAGTGCTAGGAAGACTACTCAACAAGTGTTCAGGAATTGACCTCTTTATTGTAAGATAACACATACGATTTGATCTCCACCAGGCTGTATGTGTTTATTTTTGTACATCAGTACTGGCATCAGTAAGTTCTGCTAGCTTTGATGTGGTCATAGCCAAATCCACATCTGCCATCTCAATGGCAAATTCCACGTCTTGCTTCCACTTTTTAAAGTTTGAACCAGTCAAAACTTCAATAGTGACCATGTTATTGTTGACAGAAAAGGTGACTGAATAGATCAAATACAATGCATTATATTAGCAAACCACAAGGTAATATCGATAAAAGCCAAGAAAAATCACAATTGAGAATTTAGACATATCATTATGAAACACCTTTGGGCAGAATACATAACATGCAGTTCTAAATTCTCCACATTAAACGATCTGAGAATATATTCTTATCTTCATAAATCTACCACCTTTGGGTGAATAGACCACTCAGATAGGTCACTTCCCAATCATATGTCTCATGTGTCATCTCTAAATTTCATACAAAATTAACACCTTTGGGCAGAAAAATTATGTACTTAATCAGAGACATCCTTCACCATTAAAGTTTAAAATTCTATAAATTAAATGAACAGACCACTTTGGTGGCAACAGCTCAATCAATTCATAAAATTCTCTTTAATGCCAGGATACACTTTATATTACCCATAACATTAACTTTAATGTGTGATTTAACCTTATAGACATGGGGTCATGAATGTCTTCAATCACACTCTTATGTAATATATCCGTATGAAATATATAACTATTTCTTAATAATGTTACTAAATAAATAAGCTAAAGCATTGTGATCTAACTTTATGAGAGAGATATTCTCTCCAATGTGACATCCAAAAAATGCTAAATGCATGAAAATTAAACTTTATGAGATATTAAAATATAATTATCTCTAATGTCACACCAATATAAAATTTCATGTTTATTACATGAAATAATCTTTATTATGACTTTATACAACCTTATGAGATTAATTTTATAATTTAGGATTTTAAACAAATTATTACACAACCTAAATTATAATCCAAAAATTAATCTCTTTAAACACTTATATTTGCCTTGGCCACAAGAACTTAGCAAGTCTATGCACCATAATCGAGACAATACATTGAATTGCCTAATTCTGCAAAGCTTTACGCAGAAATAAAAGACAAACTAAGCAAAACATCATAACCGAAGCATAAATCAAACCAATAAATGGATCTGCACATGTCAGAGTCAAATAAACCAAAGCCGAAGTTGACGGGATTCAAAAAAGAAAAAAACAAGGCACAACGTAAAGCTGTCCAAACCAGGAAACAATTCAATTCGGCATAGGTTTAAAAAATCTTGCAATTAAAAATTGCACTAATTAAAAAATCTTGCAATTAAAAAATTGCACTAATTAAAGCTTTACAGCCAAAATCGAAACTGACTTGGATTTATGCACAAAAACCGACGCACAACTTGAACTTGGGCATACGACTTTTGGTCGGAAATTGATCTCGGCACGATTATCAATGAAAATTGCCATATTAGTTTGAAGTGCTATGTATGCCGTCCAAGAGAAACAACAGCAGAATCTTTATTAATGATTTAGAAGTCCGGTCAACACAACACAGCAATCAACATGGACATAATTTTCACGGCAATTATTTGGGTACCTATTACCCAACTCATATAAATATAAATAGTGGAAATAAACCCAAAAATTCTCATAAATCTCCCAAACTCCTTCCCCAAGTTTCACACACTTGCACACACTTTTCCACACACACAACATCAAACTATAAATAAATAAAAACAAATTCTTCACATTCAACAAAATTTTACCTTTTTCTCCAAATCTCTCTTTAGCCATTTGCAAAACCTAAACTATTGTAAGTAAAACTCTCTCTAGCATTTGATTTTTTTTTTTGTAATTTTTTGTCAATTAATTGTTTGTTATGTGCTAAATTTCGGATATTTTCTGAAATTTTTATGAATTTTTTGGTGTTTTGAGTTGTTGTTATTTAATTTGGGAGATCATTTTGCATTTTCTTAGCAAACAAGCTCAGAAGTCTCGCTTATAAATTTATTATTATTTCTGTATTTTTTTTTGTCCAATTAAATTTTTTTAGGCAAAAAAAAATTTATTTTGAGATACATTTGGTGTTATTTTGTTTTCGAAATTTTTGAGATATATTTTGACGGGAGATATTCAACTTATGTTGTTTTGTTTTGTACATATAGTATATATTTAGTTTTGGACCATTTTTTGGCATGGTCAAATGGATATCGGGAATAAATCAAGCCAAATTTCATTAATAAAAATTACACTTTGACTAGAATGTGATAAGTTAAAATGACAGTATTTTCACTATAAAAATTGAGAATTTTTTCTAATTTTTTAACAATTATTAAATCGTGAGACCACATCACCTGATCATAATTAAGTACATAGTATTTTTTTAATTGTTGTCCCTTTTTATTTTCCTCCACTACCCTAGAAAATCCTAGGCCACCAACCAAAGGTGTTATGTTGTAGTAACCATTCAAATGATTGAATAATTAGAAGTGTGTGTTTGTATTTGTAGAAGTGTTTTAGTGTATGAAAATATGTTTATATATGAAAAAATGTGTTTATATGCGTGAAAAAATCATTTTGTAATCTTTTTGTGTGTGTAAATATGTGTGAAAAAGTATTATGTACCAAAATTTATAAAATAATATATTGGGTCATATTTGGGTCATGGATTTGAGTTAACCCAATATGACCCAACCCAATATTAACCAAATATATAGTTGGGCAGGTTGGGTATAACCCATTTAAATGAAAATCCAATACCAACCCGCCCAAAAACCGCTCAACCCACCCAATTGCCTCCGATAATGCTGAGTAAAGTAGAAGACGTATACATCGATATCGATGGACTAGGCTCATCAAAGCTAGTTTACAAACACTATACTAATTATGGGCCAAGTCCAATGGAAAGTAAGCAATATGCTTTTATTCAACCCATCGAATCAGCCCAGGACACTAATTTACATTTTTTCTTTTGGTAGTAGGGTTTTTCAGGGTTTCTTTTCTTCTACTCACAAGTTAGGAACTGAAGACCGCCGGAATTCCCAGCGGCGGCGGAGTGTAGAGGAAGCAGCTCCATTAATGGTTATTCTCAGTCTCTAATCTCGCCGTCGCCGCCGTAAGATTTCTAGTCTTGAGATTTTTTTTTTGGCAGTTGCTTGCTAATTTTGTCAGGTGAAATGTAAGTGCTTTTATAATACTACTCCTAGTATTCTCATGGACTCGGAGGAAACAAAATATAATTATATCGACCAAATTTTTCTTTTCTGACTTTCAATTTTTTTTTTATTGGGAGGGTAGTTAAGGTGAATTTTGTTATGTGATAAGCATTGATGGTTATTAGTTAATGTCCATGGTTAGGATAAGTTATATGTGCATATTATTGAGACTGAAACTGACCCTTAAGGTTTTACTGACTTCTACATCTTCTCAAAGGTTCTACGTAGTTGGTGTTTTCGGATATGATACGAGATATGGATTGAACCTAGTTGTGTGATTTTGTGCAATTCAAGGCTTACTTCAATTTCCACACTAATTTGGTATATCCAAAGTAAGCACACATAATTGGGGTTAGCTAAAGTAATGGAATGGTTTGAACTACTACAAATATATTTGTTGAGTAGCCAACTTTACTATATTTGTGAACCTTATGTAGTTTTGACATTTTGATCTTCAATAACCATACGAGTTACTCGAAAAGCAGACTTATCATCTTCATCTATGTTTGTTTTCTGGCTTCAAGATACGGGTTGCCTTGTTTGTTGTGTAGCCATTTTGGATTTGATTGCTTTATTATCCTTAATTTATATTCACAACATTGTATCACATCAGTAAGTTATCTTCCCTATGCACGATGTCACTTCAGCTAGTTTGGGAGCAAGGATGAGGAGAAAAGAAAGGAAAAGAAAATTTATTGTTTGGGAGTTGGGAAAAAAAGAAAAGAAAATGAGTTGGAAAGAAATGACTTTGTTTGGGAGTTAGAAGGAAGGAAAGAAAAGAAAGGAAGTGGAAGGAAAACTCCTCCCGTTCTTCCTTTAAAAACTTTCTGCCCAAAATTGGGCAGAAAACAAGAGAAAGGAAATGAAAGGGAAGATCCCTTCCCCTTCTATTCTTTTCTTTTCATCCCTCTCCCTTCCCTTCTTTTCCTTTCTTTTATGGACTCCCAAACTAAGCGTTAAGCATTTGTTTGATTATATAAGGTGTGGTGTAATTACCACTCTGTCCATTGTAACATTCCATCTCTATGTTGAAGCAGTCATCTTCTATTTTTGTTTTCGAGCATACTTGATGAACTAAGTTTTTGACATAATTTTGCTTAGCAGCTTGCACTATTGAACATGGTGAGAGTCTCTGTCTTGAATGATGCTCTCAAAAAAAAAGAGAGGAAAAAGGCAAGTTATGATTAGGCCTTCCTCAAAAGTGATTATCAAGTTCCTTCTTGTCGTGCAGAATCATGGTTTGCTCCTTGTCACCTAGCTTCAGTATTTGTTACGGTTTCAAACATGTGTGTGGTAATTGTTAAACGTAAGTTTATTTGCTATGTGTTCTATAGGATACATAGGAGAGCTTGAGTATGTTGATGACCATAAAGCTGGAAAAATTGTAGTAGAATTGAATGGGAGGTTCAACAAATGTGGGGTTATTAGCCCTCATTTTGACGTTGGTGTCAAAGAAATTGAGCCATGGAATGCAAGACTGCTCCTCTCAAGACAGGTTAAATTATAAACTTTTCTTACTTTTTGTTAACTTTTAAATATAATTTTGTGGGTTGTAACGTTTGAAATGAATCGTAGCATGTGGTGAACAATTCTATGAACATTTTTTCCCTTCACCCCACTTCCTGTTCTGGTGGTGTGTAAGGATCTCCCCCTAACTAGTCTAGGATAGAGTTTGATTGTTTGCAATTTAGTGGTAGCTTGGTTACATTGTATTGACAACTTTAGTCTGGGATAGAGTTTGATTGTTTGCAAGTTACTGGCAGTTTGGTTACATTGTATTGACAACTTCTGCGGGGATAATGGATCACGAGAAAACTCGAAGGAAAAATGTTGGCGGCAAAGTACTTGGCTTCTTTTACTAGGAAAGATACTAGTTTGCACCCCAGGAATATCCAGTTCTCTGGCTTTCGACTTAAAACACCAGGAATACTCAGTTCTCTGGCTCTCAACTTAAAACACTTGTCTTCCAGTAACCAAGGAAAAGTTTTGGTTTTGCAGCTGTTAGATGCAGAATATATTGATATAGTATTGGTTTACTATCCTGCTGGTGACATTTTGGGCTTGTCAATTTACTTGAGAGCCACTGAGCCGAAGGCTCAGTGGTCAGGGGAGCATTTGGAGAAGCTCCCCCTACTGCAGGTTGGGGGTTCTAGCCCCACTTGCAGCAGCTTGTTGGTATTAAATCTAAAGGAGTACCATAGTGCTCCTTTGGTCCAAGGTGGTTTAGTCCCCATTGGACCCTCAGGTCCAGTTGGACCATCCCCTGGAGTAGGTTAGGAGTAGGCTAGTATGTTGAATCTTGATCTAAAAAAAAAAAAATACTTGAGACTTTTTTGGGCATGGGTATTGATGTATGTGATTGACAAATGTTCATTGGACTATCAAGCCACTTATTATTCTAAAAAAAAATAAAAAAAAAATCAAGCCATTGATGAGTTCTTGCCAGCATTTTTCTCTTACTATGCTGTCACCCAGTTTCAAGGCCAAATTTTTCCCTAGCAAGAAAGATAATACAAAATAGGGATAATTACACATACCTCCCTTGAGGTATCTGACAATTCCAGTTAGCTCCCCTCAAGTTTTAAAAATTACACCTACCTCCCCTATTTTCACTTTTTAGGTAACAAAAATATGACATTAGCAAAATTTAACATTGATTTTCTTAAAACACCCTCTTGTAATTTAAAAAGATATTATTTTCACTCTCATCTTCTGCCTTACTATTAATCCATACAGAAACATCACAATCCAGGGAATACAAAACATCACAGTAAACTATGTTTGACATTCCATGGCCTCTCCTTACCCTGTGCCGGTTCAATAGTTTTATTCCTAGTAAAATCACCAAATATATTAAAACAAAACACAACCACACCCCAATGCTTATCCTAAACTATAAAAATCAAAATCACCCGAATCCAAGCCACCAATATGTTCATGAACCGTCTCTTCATTGAGCCTAGTTCTAGCACATAGAATAAGCAAAGACAAAAATCAACTAAGTTAGCTATCTCTTTCTTTAAAGTTGACGAAATCATCCAAGAAATCAAACCAAGATCCCTAAACAATTTTTTTTCCAAATTTGGCACAACAAAATCATCAAATAGTTCAAAAGAAAACAGTCAAACTAATTAGATTGCCAGATTACAGGCAAAGAAGGTTTTTGGGTAAAACATAAGAGGGATAGTGGTTTGGTGGCTGGTTGGTTTTGGAGAATGAATTAAAGCCTTATAGGAGTTGGAAGACGAAGGAGGAAGACCCCAGGAATAGAACAGGAAGGTTGGTGGGTGGGTGAGGGATGAAGAGCAAACAACAAGAACAAGGTGGAAAATAAAGTTGGGTTGCAGCATAAAATGGAGAAAAAAGGAGGTGATGTTATTCTTTTTAGTATGTGTTTGTGCAAGTGTGTATGTGTGTGTGAGAGAGAGAGAGAGAGAGGTCACGCGAGAGAGATGATGATGATGACTGTGATGGTGATATTAGGTGAGAATAGAGAAAACAAAGAGTTGTAGCGGGAGGTGGAAAGAAAGGAAGGGAAAGAGGTGGGTGCGGTGGGGGGGGCGGGGGCAGGAAAGAATCCTTTTATATATTTTTTTACTATTTTTTTGAGGTATTGCCTTTTGTCATTTAATTAATTCTAGACAATGGACATTGTAGCCATTTTACATGAGCAAGGGAGGTAGCTGTAATTTTTGAAATTTGAGGGGAACTAGTTGTAATTGTCAGATACCTCAGGGGAGGTATGTGTAATTATCCCAATTACCTTTGATTTGCTTTTCTGAGTGATTATTATGTTTCCTAAATAAATAATTTAAGGGCATACATATAATTATTGTCGTCCTCAGTAACTCAGATATACTAACTGTTACCATCTTTTTCTCATGTGGTATTTATAATACCGTGAACTATATAAATAAACAAACAAAGAGATACCGAATATAGCAATTTTGGTTAATTTTGCAAAAATCAAGACATGGCATGTACACCATAAAAGATATGTCTAAGTCAGCCTTTTGTTTGTATGTGTATTATTTTGCTTGTGTGTGCATTATATATAAGCTAACAAGAATGTATAAAACAAATCAAGCACAATAGCTTCTAAGTCAGCCTTTATTTTTGTGTGTATTATAAGCTAAGAAGAATGTACAAAACAAAAAGAAGACGACTAAGGTACGCATAAGGAAAAGCAGGAAGGACATATCTTTAGAGTTTGCTTCGTAAGCAGAAGCCATCAACAGGAAAGTTATTGTTGGTGTAGTGGAATCGAAAACCAAACTGAGGTACAAAACACAACCGAAAAAAAATCTAGGTGTTTCTAACTTGTGTCCACCACATAAGTTTATATAGACAATGTGTCCAAACGTTTGTTGAATTTTCACGTAATCCTATTAAAACTTCGGCTCAGAGCTAAATAAGAAAAGGAAAGAAAAAGATTAACCCATAAATTTATTAAGTACTTCGTATAATATTTGGAAACGGACAAGGTTTAGCACTGTCCCGCTCTCTTTTTGTTTTTAAATTTAATTTCACTATTTTTGTGTTTTGACAATAAAAATTTATTTATTTGTTTTGACCTGACATTCAGAAGTCAGAACATTTTAAATACTTCTATTATTATATACGTGCAATATTCCTCCTTGTTTGTCCATGTTGCTTTATTTTTTGGGCATAGTGTGGGGTAAATAATTGACCAACAATAGCTCTCACCTACAGGACCAATTTGACAGATAAATGAAAATGTTCACCTGAAGAAATACCAAAAAATATCTTCTCTCTCTATGAAAGCACTTCTCTCTATATGAGAGCTTTCACTCTCCTTGGTGAGAGGTAATTTACAGAGGGTGGCGGATGGTATTTTCAACCCTTTCATCAGTTTGTTTGGTAGTAAGCTTTATGTTTGTCTTATAGCCCAGTTAACATTAAATATGAGGTCTGAGTGGAAGATGTATGATAACTAAAAAGGTAGCCAGCTAGATAAGTATTTCTTTATTCCAACTCATGCATTTATGTCCACAGGCTTTGTATTTACCATCTAGTATGTAAGGCTTTGTGTTTGCGTCTAGTGTCTAGAGTTTGTGTTGCGATAAGGAACCTTTGCATCTTATCTTTTCAGCTATTTTTAACGTCTTCTGGCTCGGCTTTGTTTTTGTTTGTTTCTTGATCTTTACCCAGGAAAGTTCTCCTCCAAGGTTAGAGACTAACTTTCAAAGGAGCTGTTGGAACGGATACCATCAAGATCTTTTGGAGCTTGGAGATGGCGGATGAACTGGTAAGTATTATGAAAAAATTTTCGTTGAACCAGAAGGAGAAGGAACAATTTGTGATAGAAATGAAGGATCTGGACCCGGGGTTACAAGACTGCAGGAAAAGCATAATAGGGAAAGTTTTTGGGGAGAAAAAAGCCAACTTTAGTGGAGTTAAGTGCTTTGTGCTTAGCTCGTGGAGCACATCGAAGAGGCTCTCAATAGCAGAAATTGGGGCGAATACCTTCCAATTCAATTTTGAATTGGAAGAAGAGAAGGAGAGGGTATTGCACGGAGGACCCTGGCTGTTTGACAATCAGCTATTGATAGTTAAAAGATGGCATGAAGGGATAGATGAGGATGATTCTGCATTTTCCACAGCGGAGATTTGGGTTCAAATTTGGAATTTGCCACTTCACTGGTACACGAAAGAAATTGGGAGGAAAATAGGTGCTGTATTTAGTGAAGTGAAAGAAATAATTATCCCACAGTCAGGGAGTAGAGAAGGGAGACATATGAAGATGCTGGTGGAGATAGAGCTAAACCAACCATTGCTGAGAGGAACATCGGCTAGCTACAATGGTAACCCCAGATGGATACAATTTAAGTATGAAAGATGCCCAGATTTCTGCTACAATTGTGGCGTAATAGGACATGGTGATAGATCATGTTTCAACAAGAGAAGAATCAATGAACACAATTAGCAGCAAGAATATGGGGATTGGCTTAAAGCTAGGGGTGGAAAAACTCAGGCAATTAGTGCAAAATCTCAAGTTAATCAGGATTATTTCAAAAAAATTAATAATTTGAATTTGAATAGGGGGAGGGAAATAGGAAGTCAGGAGAAAAGGGGGGAAGGTATTGGGCTGGGAAGTGATAGGATGGTTGATAGGACAGGACCAGGAGCTGAAGAAATCAGATTTGGGAGGAAAAATTCAAAGGAGAGGGAGAGAGATGGTGAGGGGATGGGTAACATAGGAGTAGTAGGGGCAAATGTGGGAAAGGATATAGAAATAGAAAGGAATGCTGGAGAAGTAGAAGAGGTAAGTAAGAGGGATAATAATTTTATATTGGAAGAAAGCGCGAATTATGTTGACAGCATGATAATACAAAATGAGGGTGAAAGAGAAAGGGTGACAGGGTTAGTGGGTACTGCAACTGAGGGTGTGAAGATAGCTGACATGGAGTTAGAAAGTGGAGAGGAACAGAGAGGAAGAGAATCTTTGAAACAGAGGAGAGTGATGAGATCAGGGAAGGTCCTTAAGATTCAGAACAGAGAACGAGCCCCGCTAAGAGACATGACAAATGCAGATGCTAGAGGAGGAGGGGCGACAAAAAGAACGTGGGAAATGAGGGAGAACTCAGAAGACGAAGAAGAGGAGATGTGCAGGAGGAACAAAAGAAGGAATATGGCAATTATGATTGAACAAAAGGATCCGGGAAAGGTGGAGGGGACTTCCTTTGAAAAGTCCCCAACTTCAAAATGAGGGCTATGGTGTGGAACTATCAGGGAGCGGGGAGCCCCTTGACTGTTTCCCAGTTGAAGGAGTCAGTTAGACTTCACTCCCCAGATCTAGTAGTGCTTCTAGAAACTAAAAATGGGTCTAGTTATATGGAAATGATAAAAAAGAAGTTGGGTTTTGAAGGGGTGTTCATAGTTAATTCGGTGGGAAAATCAGGGGGAATGGCAGCTTACTGGAGACACCAAAAGGTAGTTAAATAGGTAGTGGCTACTGCGTTTCCCATGGAATTATTGATAGAAGAAGAAGGGGAGAGTTGGTGGTGTATAGGGATTTATGCTAGTACAGATAGTAAGATTAGGAGGGAACAATGGAGAGTGATTAACAGGAGGAGGAGGTTATGGGGAGACAAATGGCTTGTGATAGGAGACTTTAATGACATTTGCTCAAATGATGAAAAATGGGGAGGGAGATGGAGAGAGGAGTGGACGTTTAGGGATTTTAAGAATATGATAGCAGAAAATGAGTTGGTAGATGTGGGGTTCAAAGGGGAACCGTGGACGTGGACAAACAATTGGGAAGCAGAAGGAGAAATAAAGGAGAGGTTAGATAGGGCCTTAGGAACAAGAGAATGGGCAGAAAAGTTTGAAGGGGTAGAATGCTCACACATCCAAACAAAGGCATCTGATCACTGCATATTGCTTCTTGACACAAAGCTGCAGGGAAAGCTTAGCATGAGACAATTCCAATTCGATAAGAGGTGGTTGAATAAGCCTGAGGTGCTTAAGGTAGTAGAGAAGGCTTGGAAGGGAGAGCATAATGGGTCTAGAATGTTCAAGGTTTGTCAAAAAATCAAAGAGTGCAAGAAGGCACTAATCAGTTGGAACAGAGAATGTCATGTCAATGCTGGAAAGAAAATTCACGAGTTGAAAAAGAAAATACAAGCAGAGAAAAGCAGGAAGTCAGGGGAAAGGGTTAAAATGTTTCAACTGAAAGGGGAGCTTAGTCAAGCGTACAAGGAGGAAGAAACTTTCTGGGCTCAAAAAGCAAGAACCAGCTGGCTCAAAGAAGGCGACAGAAATACAACTTACTTCCATGCTAGTGTTAAGGGAAGACGAAGAACAAATCATCTGAAAATGGTGCAAAGAACAGATGGGAGTTGGTGTGAAGGGAATGAAGCAATTGGAAGAGAAATAGAGGATTACTATGGAAACCTGTTTCAATCAGCAAATCCCCAGGATTTCCGGGAGATTCTCGATGGTATCCCTGTTTCAATATCTCAGGAAGTGAATGATCAGATTACTCGGCCAGTGGAGGAGACCGAGATCAAATCAGTTTTTGCCTCTATGCAACAAAATAAATCTCCCGGCCCCGATGGTATGTCTGCTACCTTTTTCATTAAATTTTGGTCAATCATTGGGAACGACATTATTCAAGCAGTCAAAAGTTTTTTTCATTCCGGGTTCCTTTTGAAATCAGTAAATGAAACCCTTATATCTCTTATTCCTAAGGTAGATAACCCAATCAATCTTGCTAACTATAGGCCTATTAGTCTTTGCAATGTTCTTTATAAAGCCATTTCTAAAATATTAGCTAATAGATTAAAACCATTCCTAGGATTGGTTATTAGTGAAAACCAGTCAGCTTTTGTTCCTGGGAGACAAATTCTTGATAACATTATAATAGCTCATGAGTGTCTGCATTCTTTCAAAAATAAAAGAAATGGTAAATCCAGCTGCATGACCTTGAAGTTAGATATGTCTAAGGCTTATGACAGAGTTGAATGGGGTTATTTAGAACCTGTTATGAGTAAGATGGGGTTTTGTAAGAAATGGATTCATTGGGTTATGGCATGTATTACTACAGTGTCTTTTGCCTTTAATGTGAATGGGGAAAAAAAGGGCTATGTCATTCCGCAAAGGGGAATTAGGCAAGGGGATCCTCTATCTCCTTATCTTTTCTTAATTTGTGGAGAAGGGCTTTCTAGTCTTATTCATCAGTCTGTAGAGGGGGGAAGAATCAGTAGTATCAAGATTAGCAGGAAAGGCCCTTCACTGACACATTTGTTTTTTGCTGATGATGCTTTAATTTTTTGTAAAGCTAACAGGGAGGAGGCAATGGAGATAAAGAGGATGCTGAAGGTGTATGAGATGGCGTCTGGCCAACTTATCAATTTTGAAAAATTTTCAGTTATGTTTAGTAAAAGTGCGCAAGAAAGAGATAAGGTAGATGTATGTCGTGAATTGGGGAGGGTCAAGATGGTGTCACAAGGGAAATATCTAGGCCTACCAATGGTGATTACAAGGTCCAAGAATCAGGTGTTTGGTTTTGTGAGAGATAGAGTTAGGGAGAGGTTAAGTAATTGGAGAGGGAAATTGTTGAATAAGGCTGGCAAAGAAGTTTTGATAAAATCTGTGATCCAAGCTATGCCTAACTACTTCATGTCTTGCTTCAAAATGCCAAAACAGCTGTGTAAGGATATAGAGAGAAGTATGACGCATTTCTGGTGGGGAAATAGGGAGAAAGGAGGATGCACTCGGTGAAATGAAAGAAACTGACGAGGAAAAAAAATCAGGAAGGGCTGGGGTTTAAGGAGATCATGTGCTTTAATAAGGCTTTGTTGGCAAAGCAGATTTGGAGGCAGTTAACTAATCCAAATCTCTTAGTTAGCAAAATGACGAGAGCAAAATACTATGAAAAAACAGGCTTGCTCCATTCCAAGGTCCCTAAAAATGCTTCTTGGTTCTGAAGAAGTATTTGGTCAGCAAAGGAATTAATAGAGGAAGGCATAAGGAAGAGAGTTGGGGATGGAAGATCTATTAAGATTTGGGAAGACAAATGGTTGTTGTTTAATAAGGACGGGAGAATAAAAACTGCCAAACCTCCAGAGTGCAATATTGAAAGTGTAGACCAATTAATTGAGGACAGGTGCTGGAATTTGTCTAAGCTGCAGGAGCTTTTTGAGAAGGAGGAGGTTAACCAAATTAAAAGAATACCAGTGAGCATAACGGGGAGGAAAGATAGGATTATCTGGAGTGCTAGTGAGAGTGGGACATATTCAGTTAGCTCAGGTTATCAATTGGCAAAGGAAATGCAAGGAATAGGATTGAGTGAGAAAGTAGAAGAAACAAGTTCAGAGAGGGGGCGTAAGAAGGGGTGGCAAGCAGCGTGAGGACTAAACATTAAGCATAAACTAAAACATTTCTTGTAGGAATTGTTTGAATAAGTCCTTACTAGTAGATGCAGAGATGTTTAAGAGAACTGGGATGGGAGACCCAATCTGTAAATGTTGTGGAGAAGATGTGGAGAAGATGTGGAATCTATAGAACATGCTTTGTTGAACTGTATTAAAGCCAGGGAAGTTTGGATGATATCACCAGTACAATGGGATGGTATAGAAAATGAGAGGGGTGATTTTTGGAGATGGTGGGTAGGATTGTTAGGAGCTAGGAACAGGGAGGAGGGAAGTAGACATATAGCAATTTCGGTAAACATTTTGTGGCAAATTTGGAAAAAAAGAAATACACGTAGATTTCGGAAGGAAGATACAAATAGGAAGGAAGTCGTAGATAAAGCACTAGAGGAGTGGGGGGAGTTTGAGAATGCAAATCAGAAGCCAGAAGAAAAGAACAAGATGGAAACATCTGAGCAGCAACAGAACACGAGAAGAGATGTAAGGGACTACAGAGGGATGGTTATCAATGTTGCATCCCACATTAGTTTCCAACGAAGAAAGGTAGGATTTAGTATTGTTGCCAGGGACCACACGGACCAGGTCAAATTGGTGTGGGCAGCAGCAGAACACAGAGAAGCTGATCAAGAAATGGAGGAGGCTAATACGGTGAAGATGGCGCTATTCTTGGCTAAACAAAAAGGATGGAAGAAGATAATGGTACAAGGTACATGCAGCAGAATAATGCAGAAGTTAATCCAGAGAGATGCAAAGGATGCAAAAAGTGGGACCATTATAGAAAATATTTTGGACTTCGGTTCGATGTTTCACTTTTGTTCTTTTCAACAGACGAGTGTAGAGAACAATCTCTTAGCTAGTAAGATTGCGAAATTTGCAATGCAACTTAAGGACTATGTCTTGTGGGAAAATTCGTTCCCTCAATGGATCCATGATCCTGAACTGTAATTGGGGCCAGTTGTCCCCTTTCTTTTGTTGTACAGAACTCTACAATGATCAATACATATGTTGACTTTTGACAAAAAAAAAAAATTGACCAACAGTACCCAAACCAAAAAAAAAAAGAAAATGCTAATTTTATCTCCACCAATAAACTCGGCCTAGGCGGTTTCAACTGGCTGAAAACAGCCACTTCAGTGGGCTTGGTTCCAAGTAGATCGTACGAGAAAATGACCCAATAATGGGAAACAAGGATACCAAAATTTGGTGATGGTCCAACAGTGAAACCAATTAGGTTTTGTGTGTGTATGTGTGATATTTATTACCTTTTACATTGCCTCTTCCTTTTTTTATGTGTCAAAGTGGTTTAATATTGTAGTTATGCAAATTCATGTAGCACATAGTCTTTTTTTTTTCAGAAATATAATACTGCAAAAGCAAACTTATCATTCTTGATTGTCGAGGACAACTGCTACTATAGAAAATTATGATTCATTTTCAATAGTAATTGAAAAGTAGCTATAATTATCTCCTACGCTTCTGTTACAATCGAAAAGTGTAAAAATAAGTATATTTTCCATCGTGGTCCAAAATTGGATGCCATTCGAGGAGTTAAATTACCAACTAAGAAATAAAAAATACAAATAAAATCGTTGCCTTTTTTCTCTCTTGAAACAGAGTTGGGCAGACTCTTGTCTACAAAAAAAGAAGTTTGCTTTGGATTGGAGGTCTTGTTTCATGGTATGTTTTCATCATGAGTTTCGAAATAGTGCATGACTTTTGTCGTTCGTACTGCAAAGGTCGAATAAGATATCCCAACCTATGTTTTCAAACTCGAACCAGGTATTGACTCAGCCGAGTTCAGGGATCAGGGGTTAATGGATTCAACTGGGAGTCGATTCGGGGTCGAACCGAATGATATTATAAATACGTCATATATATATGTGTGTGTGTGTGTATGTATATACACACACAGAAACACACACATATATGCACATGTGTGTATGCGTGCCAATTCTACCACATTTAGTATATATATGTGTGTGTGTGTGTGTGTGTGTGTGTATGTATATACACACACAGAAACACACACATATATGCACATATGTGTGTATGCATGCCTATTCTACCACATTTATTATTTCATATATTTTTGTTTGCACCATCAGTAATTACAAATATCATTCTTGTCTTAAAATCCTCTCTACTACATTTATTATTTCTTTATATTTTTGTTTGCAATATAATCATTGCAAATATTATTTTTGTTTTAAAAGACTCTCTAAGTAATTATAGCCCAATCAAATTAGAACATTTATGTTTTACTTGACATAGAAAATTACTATTTTAAAGGGAGTGTTTTGAATTAAAAAAAGAAAGAAAAAAAGAAAGGAGCATAGTTTCACAAAACCAAAAAGGAAAGTTTTGTTGCCTGGCCCTACATGCTCTTTTATGCTAGAAGACTTTAAATAGACATGGATCCCACGTGTCATCTCCCACTCAACACATCATATGCCTTTTCTTGCCATCGATTTTGTCCGGTCTTCCGTTAACCGGTCAAATCCAATTTTAACTGGTCAAATCTGGTTTTGACCGAATTTAACCGAATTTTTTAAATCGGATTTTTTAATGAAATTCGAATCGGATGCCTGGCCGATTTTCTGTCTGACTAGTCAACTGGCCGGTGCAGTCCGAGTTTAAAAACACAGATCCCAACTGCTTATGTAATGATGTTGTCGCGATATTTTGGGATTTTCCAAGGAGTTTGTTAGGAGATCAGGAGATGGAGCCTTGCGCTACTCAATCATAAAGATAATATATACACACACACACACATACATATATATATTTTTATATTTATATTTATATAGAGGGAAAAGCCAATTAGGAAAATTCTACTTTGGTAATATAGCCAGCCTATAGTAATGTGTGTCTTTTATTTTAAATAAATGATCTAATATTAATAATGTGTATTTGAGGAAAGTATAAATAAAAAATTATTATTGTAACCACATTAATTATATTTTTTAATATGTGTGAAAAAAGAAACATGCCTAGATTTATAGGACGGATGGAGTACCTTTATTGTATTCAGTTTTCTCACAACAAATGAAAAGAATTTTTAGCTGGCTCTAATAAGCCAGTTGCCAGTCAACTGTAGTCTATGTTGATGAGTTAACGACTATTAAATTCGAGAATGAAGGTGATTTGAAACTAATTCATATCATTCAACATAAGAGCAGCAGAAAACGGTTGCTAATAGTTGGCTTTTATACAGCATGTATTGAACAGTTCAATTCCGAACTTTTGGTGAAGGAAAGAAAATAGGAAAAAATAAAAAACTTCTGGCTGCAAAGGGAGATCGACTCTAAAGTTTAGATTCTCAGTGCCATCTTTTCAGTGCCAACTCCAATGCCACCAGTCAGGAGTTGACACCTTACATTTATACTTATCACAGTTAAGATAAATCAAATAACTTCTAAAATGTGAATGCAAGGTTTCAACTCCTGACTGGTGGCACTAGAGTTGGCACTAGAAAAGATGGCACTCATATCTGATCTGCCTGACTATCATGAATATCTCCAGCAAAGAAATAGTTAAGGTGATACTACTTTGTTTTCTGGAGATTCTTGTATACAAAATTTCTCCTTTGGAAGTACTCAATATATGCCTATTGCAATAGTTTCAAGTTTCAAGTTTCAAGTTTCAAGCCATAAGATCTTGATATAACATGGTCCAACAAATTGATAATTAAAGTTTACAACATGAAATATAAATCGTTGAAAGCAAATTACACATATACATCAAAAGAATACCGGAGCGTATTCAAATATTCATTACTAGACGTAAACATTCTTAAAATCAATGTCAAATGTATTTCTACACGTCTATGACCGAACTGTTAGTTCTCCAATTTGTACCAAACACTTCCAACAATTATAATATCTGTTGCATTTTACAATTTTACTCAATTTGGCTCTATCATTTTGTTTTTGGATATTACTCTAAAAATATACAATATTTTTTTCTTAAAATGTTTTGTTCTTTGAGCTTGTTTTATTTATGGGTTTTGAAAAGAATACAAGAAATCTTAGCGATGTGTTTTTGGTCATATGTCGTCCTATAATTTCCTCTCTCTTAGACAGTCTCACAAATAAAACGGTTGCAGAAAGAAATGTTTCTGTTAATTTCTTGATGCAAATCATTTTTTCCTTATACTCATTGATAGGATTGTAGTATCTCACCAGGACATGTAAGTTAAAATTGGAAATAAAGTGAATACGGCACAATTAATATAAAATATGTACCATAACATCTATCAGAGTTGTTAATATTCAAGTCAGTGTATTACCAAGATTCCAAAACAAATATTACTTAAACTTTCATAAATTTGAATAGAATTACCTGTAGGATACGACTGTTTAACTTCAAACAAAATTTTAAATGATAATAATTTTTACATTTTGTAGACTTGACTCTATTTCCAAGAAGCTTCTAGACGTGAAAACAGAAGAAAGAAATTTGCCCTTTTTCAGCAAGAAGATCAGCATCATTATACATTCCGAAAGTTCTGCTAAGAAAAATGTTAAATTCATCGGTTTTGATTTCGATGATTATGCAATCTGCATTACAGACTTGAACAAACGTTTTCCAGTCTGGAAGCTTAAGTATCGCTGATCTACATCTTAAAAGATACTTAGTACTATATTATGAATCACCGAGTAGGATTTGACAGGAATCAGAAAACGAAAGAAAAGAAAAGGGGTTGAGAAAATGTATGTACTACTGCACTAATTCTACCAAATGCTTTAGCAATGTATGCATTATATGGAAGTATTCAGTGGAATCAACAATTGTTTCCACAAATCCCCATAATGGCTGCTAATAATCTCTATCATTGTGCTGGATCCTGCCCTGCAGCTTTTTGTCCGTCTTGTCCCTGCGTTTGCTGCGGTTCTGGGGGGGGATCATCCACCATTAAAATTCGCTTTGTGTCCGTTTGGACAGCAATATATGTGATGAACGAGTTAGACTATCCGATCAATAAAAGCCATTGTAACATTAGTCAAAAAATTTTACCAACTGATGATGTTAATGATCATTAGGCTCGTTAGGCTCAGGAGCAACAACTCGGTCCAAATTTTCCACGACGTCTACCTGAGAAAAACAGACACCAATCAGCACTTATTAAGATGCTTTATGGTTGTGTACATTATTTTGGTAAGAATATTCTAAAATTGCATATATCTCACAAATTCCCTTTCCAAGATATCACCGCATTGGTATACAGTAGACATTCTGGACTCTGTGAGGGCCAGCATTCGTAAGTGATGATCTGTTTCTGTGGACGTCGTCATTGCACATACATCAACACAAATACAAACTCTTTTAGCCAAGAAGCCTAAGCTAAAAGAAAATAATCCAACCACAGGGTGTTACACATCTAACCTTGCACTATAACACCTTTCTTTTATAAACAAATTTATCTAATGAGGACATAGATTCAGGAATGTGGTTAAGAAGGTCAAGTAAATAGGACCTTACACTTCTTGGAGGAATAAGCTTCCTGTCTATCTAGATTCCTGTGTTTGAAAACAAAAGTTCAAAAAACTGTGAAACTACAAGCCAACTTAATTAGCTTAATATGGAGAAGAAAGCCCTTCTCAAAATAGACAAGAAATCAATCCGAGGTGAGCATTGAGGGAAAGCTATGAACAACAAGATTCTGTGGGATGCCATAGACAAGACAAAGGTTGGTAAAACACTTTTTGATTCGGGATGAACTCATGAACCCAGTTAATCAAGTAGAATAAACCCACAGTAATGAAGAACCAGTTAATCATAGGAAATGCTAGCTAGCAGATCAAATAATGAAGCCAGGCCATGCATGCATGCATTTTGATCTCAAGAACATGCATATATGCTGACAGAAATTCCAGATTAACTGCAGACAAATCTTGTTGCATGGCATGGCGACAACCTTTTCTTGTAAAGTAAATAGTAGTAATGTATTTTCTATAAAGAAAACCACCCAAACAAAAATAAAGAAAGAAAGAAAAATGAAAAGACAGAGGGATTAAAATTCAAGAGAACCTACTGAATGGTTATTAGGATCCATAAGCGTTGGCAATGTGAGTATGCCAAGATCGACAGATGTAGACATCTTGGCCAGGAGCATCATCAAGGTGCTTGTTGATGTCGCGATGATGATGATATCTGAAACTTCAGCACCAAGAATTATAGCTGCTATTAGAATTTTTTTCCCAAAAAAATTGACAATTTCTACAAAAATTTCAAGAAATCTTGAGTATATTGATGCTTACCAGTATGTAATACCGAAACAGACTAAAAGAGATTTCTTGATGCAAAATAGGATGTAAATCTTGATGATGAACCTTGGGAGAAGTAAAGCATTGAAGTAAAGCATTGGAGGAGGGGAGGTGGGAGGCGCCGTTGAAGGAGGAGACGGTGATGTAGAGTCGGTGGAGGTGAAGTAGGGAGAGAAGGTTGGTCATGGCATGGGTAGAGGAGGAGAATTGCGGTGGGGTCAGTGGATCGCAAAGAGAGAGATTCTTGCGTCGACCGAATTCACAGTTGGATCGATCCAATAAGAAAGACACTAATACTCAATGGATCCTACCAAGCTTTTGTGGCTCTCTATTCACCATTGGTTCATGAATGAGGCTCGTGGACTCAATTCACCCAAAAATCCAAGAGAGCACTCGGGGAAAATTTTTGCCACGTGGCAACACAGAGGCAGATATATCAGGTAGACAGAAATGTAATTACCCTCTAAGCTATTTAGGTTGACTTGGCTTGACATGACTTTGACTCACTCATCAGGGTGGCCGTTAGTTCTTCATCTATACAAATTACGCACAGTAGCCATTATACAAGACACGCATTTGCAAATTCATCAATACAGCACTTCATTCTCTATTCTGATATTCAATTACTCAATACACCCACCTTTTTCTCTCCTCATTTACCGGCTCTCATCCACTTGAACTGCGAAATATTACACTCAATAATTCAGTTCAAGATTTGGGGTCTTCTTCAAGAATTTTCTTCAAAGATTCAAGAATTGTGTTCTTCATCAAGAATTTACTTCAAAGATGACATTATCAAAATTCTTTAAGGTCTAGTATTATTCTTATATCCATTACTCACATCTCATTGGTCATTTGCATGCAACACGCGCATCATTCACAAACGCATTTGTCACAAGCTGCATTTTCAAATTCCAATTTTGCCTTAGAGGTTTGGCAAAACGTTCTAGATACGTGTGGAAAGTCCTTCGTCTTTCTAAGTCTAAGGAGCACTCTAGAACCTTCTAGCTTAACCTAAGAAAGATTAAGTAGATTGTGGGAAATTCTAGAGATTTTTCACTAACTTGTAAATATGCTAAAGTAGTATAGAATTCACTATAGGGACATTGTACACCGTAGGATCAAATTAATCCCCACCATCCATTGAGGGACATTGTACATCGTAGGATCAAATTAATCCCCACTATTTATTGAGGAGGTGGAAGACTATAGAAAGGGGCTTGGCTATTTGCCAAACCCAAGCTAGAAAGCTAGAGAGCAAGCAACCAACAAATGTACTCAAAGCTTCCTTAATAAAGTGTTCTTTCAAAATTTCCTATCTTGTGTTTCCTTTTTAAGTTTCCTTGCCAACTTTCTTTTGCTCTTCATTTAGCAAGTTTAAGGGTCTTAAGGCTTATTTAGCCACAAGGAGCGAGTAACTAAGTGCCGCATGGGCATAGTAAAAGTGTAAGTCTGTGACACGTTGCATTGATTAGTTATTTTAATATCTGTTTTCCTTATTTTACAAACGAAAGAATGGAGGAAAACCAAGAAGAATTGCCACTCATCCCTCCAAGAAGATCAAGAAGATTAGCAGCCATTTGGCCCTGTTCAGAATCAATGGCAACATCCAAGAGTAGGCCTACCACACAGTTTCATCATCAAATACCACGTGCCAGTGCGTTTCCCAAATGCAGCGCATGAACAGTAGCGCCGTGTTTAAGAAACGCGGTGCTACTATTCATACACTATTCATTGTTCACTTTTTTTTTATTTTTAAGAAGAGGTTAATGTTTAAGGTTTTTTGAATTATTTTTTAGGTAGATTTATAGGATTTAAGTAAAAGTAGTAATCGAGGTAGTTCAATGTTTGAATTGAAGAATTTTAGATTTAGAAATAATAAAGCTATAGACACCAAATTTTGATATACCACTAAATTTTCTAATATTTTGTGGGCTATTTTTTATTTTTCGAATGCGAAATCTGATTTTTAGAAAAAGTGTGCAAAAGTCTTTTAGCAAAATTGTAATTTTAGCACGTAAACACCTTTTTGACCAATTTTTAGTTTTTAAATTCATATTTTATACCCTAGTACAAATTTTTAAATTTTGTAATTTTTCTAGATGAACTACTATTTTTCTGTGTACTTCGTCAATTCAAGGGTAAAATAGTTATTTGCAATTTGTGAATGCCTTTTTCGGCTATTTCAGAATTTTAAATTCATATTTCATAATTTTAAGCATATTTTAAATTTGGGATAATTTTTCAAGTTAAAAAAAATAACGATTTTGTCTTAGGTATGTATGCATCGTAGAAAAAATAGTTTTTGAACTCAAAAAATTATCACAAATTTAGAATATACTTAAAAGTATGAAATATGAGTTTAAGATTCAAAAATAGCCAAAAAAAAGGCATTCAAAAATTAAAATAATTATTTTGTCCTAGAACTGACGTAATACATAGAAAAATAGTGATTCATCTAGAAAAATTTCAAAATTTAAAAATTTGTACAAGGGTATAAAATATGAATTTAAAATAAAAAATTGGCAAAAAAAGTGTTTACGTGCTGAAATTACAATTTTGCCAAAAGACATTTGCACACTTTCTCTAAAAATCAGATTTTGCATTCGAAAAATAAAAAATGACCCACAAGATATTAGAAAATTTAGTGGTATATCAAAATTTGGTGTCTATAGCTTTATTATTTCTAAATCTAAAATTCTTCAATTCAGACATTGAACTATCTCAATTACTTATACTTAAATCCTATAAACCTACCTAAACAATGATCCAAAAAACTTTAATACTAATCTCTTTTGAAAAAAAAAAGAAGTGAACAGCGAATAGTGCGTGAACAGTAGCGCTGCGTTTCCCAAACTCGGCGCTACTGTTCATGCGCCGCGTTTGGGAAAAGCAGCGCATGAAAAATTAAAAAAAAAATTTAGTGCTGCATTTCCAAAACTCCCCTCTGACACCCATAGTGGCCGAATTTTTCTTTTCTTAACAATATTTGAACAAATTTGCCACTCATTTGAGGCACAAACTTGGCCATAGTTTTGTTGAATAATCCCTGGGAACACAACCTAATATAAAAAAAAAGAAATGAGAAATAATAAAATGCCATAAGTTTAGAGTTTTTTAATTTGTTCTATGTAAAAAAAAAAAAAAAGAAAGCATATTCAAAATTATATACAAACTTACCTCAGTTAAATGATATGGTTGCTATGTAATAAAAAAAATCGTTTGTAATTATTAAAAATGTTGAGTACCTTTCAGTTAGATTTCATATGATTATAAAACCAAAAAAAAAAAAAAAATACAAAGTCACATATGTAACATATGTAAGTACATAAAGTGCACATTTAAATTATTAACTGCGCATGATGGTGTTCAGAGTGTGTTACTGTGGACTTTGTGAATCCTACATTCTGATTAATTTCAGTAGGCTATAGACATATATGTCCAAAAATTATAACTTAGGAAGAAAGTAAAATAATATACTTGCATTTAAAAATAAACTAATAAAGTAAAACCTCATTATATGATGACACTGATGTAGTGCATGCTGCATCGGTAGTGGAAGGAACCTTTTTTTTTTAATGCAGTTTCCTCATTTTTGTGCTATTCTCCATCCCACTTTTCAACCTTTTTCTATAAGCGGTCTCTCTTTTTGTTTTAATCCCCTTTAACTTTATGCCTTTCTCTTCATTAATACTAGTCCTTGTAATGTTTGAAACCTCTAAATTACCACTGAACCTTGGAAGACCAGCTCACTAGTGTGTAACTTTGCATCATCTGTATTTAACATCTTCAGAAGACCTTCTCTAGCAAATTTATAAATCTGTTCTGTTTCTACTGCCCTTGTGACCAGTTGTGTACATAACTTACTCAAAGCTTTATAACGTACACTCAAAAGTACTTTAGGATCCAAATTTACATCATTGTCACAATAATCTTGGCCTACAACATGTCCAACTTTTGCCTTATTTGTCCATTCTTTTCAATAGATATTGCTCAAGAAATTTTTTCACATTTCTTGTACCAAAAACTTCGAATATATGAGAGCACAAAATCCCAGAAAATTCATATTTCTTGCAGCTACATGATACTTGATCATTGGCTGTATCAAATTTAACTATATGATAGTAGCTCTTTCCATTAGGGATGATCTTATACTCCAACCACTTTCCAACCTCTTCACATTGATTTATAGTACAATCGATGGAACATTTTGACTATAAAAATCTGATTTAGAAGATTAAGTTGCAACATTTTGATTATAAATTAATTAATTATATTCCATATAAAGCACCAGAGAGCAGAATATTAATACCCAAGAAATTAAAGCCTAAAAAGCATCATCGAACTACTTATCACAATCCCTAATAATCTTGAAGTTCAAAACCCTAACCCTAAAATCAAAAGAGACTTTTCCGAATCTATATCAGCCTTCACCAAATCTTCAAGAGCTAGTAAATTTAGTCATGGCCTTGATCCCCTCATAAATGCGTTTGAATCATGTCTTGTGATGGGTGGTGCTGGAGGTAGCTATAGATCAGAATTTTGTTGAATCATGTCTTGTGTTGGGTTTGTAAGAGCTTATGTGTCGTATATTGTCTTCCAGCAATTATATAGGAAGTTTTTGTTTTTTACGTATTGTTGCAAGCTCAAAACTGATTAATTTGAGATGTATTGCTACGTTCAACTGCATAAGTCAGGACAAACAGCACAAATTATTTGTTCTGTTTCTGGTTATAGACTTTTGCCTAAGCTAAAGCTTTTCATTTCATAGGAGCTCATATGGAGTATAATTGTTATATACAAATTCTAAGTAATGATTGGCTTTTTGTAATATTTTGTAGTTGATCACAGGGTAGTTTGGTTCAAGGACAAAGATGCTAATTGGGTTTTTGTAATGAATTTTTTGGACTCGTAATGCTGTGATATGATTGACAGTTTCATTTCTAGTTTTGATATCTCTGAGGAATCTTTTTATTTTCTTATTGCTGTATGTTTGACTTTGACCTCAGTTTGTTTACTAACAAGATTTACCACCTTCAACTGTTTTGCAAAGGTTTTTAAGCTTTCCGGAATCATTGGAGGAGGACTGGAGTAGTCAGCGTAGTAGGATAAATCTGGTGGGATGATCGTGCACCATCAGATTAACATTTGCCTACTATAAAAAGATTGGAAATATGATCCTAAAAATAGACCAGTCATTCATTTGATGCTGTGGAAGCCATTTGCACCAATGTATACAAAGCTTGTGAAGCATGTTACTGATGTTCTGACATTTGAGAAGACAAAGGAAATGAGAAATTAACAAAGCTCTTAGCTCTAATCCCAAAATGAAACTCAATAAAAGAATTTAGTTTCAAGAGTTTTGATTGTTTTCTAATTCCTCATCATGGTTAATTTTAAGGGGCTAAAATGCTGCTTTATTTGTTATGAATAGCTACTAATAACTGCTGTTTCTTTAGTACAGCCAGGAATGGTATGTGTGTGATTGTGGTGGAAAGAGTGAGAGCTAGGTTGTGGCCATGTGGGATTAGTGACTAAAAATATAGGTGCTAAGTAATGAGTATGGTTCTTGTTGAGAGTAGTATCTTCTTCTTTCTTATGATCACTTCTCTCAAATTAGTCGCTCTTTCCGGGAGATGTTTGATGCTGCATATCTCATTTCCTGTTATTGCACTGCTGCAGGATGTAATACCCGGAAACACTGCTGTATATCTCATTTCTTGTTTATTGGAAGTGAAACATTACTGATGTTTGTTTTCTCGTTTGTTACGTGATGAAGGCTCTGTATCATTGCCCGCATTCGTTGCCTGCATTCAACAATTTGATCAGTTTGATGCTTGATATAAAAAGGGTTAGGATACAACCAACGTTGTCCCTGACCTTTGGTGGGAAATAATACCAAGATTGCTTGCTAGTGCCCTTAAACTTGAAGCGCTAGTTCTTAATATGGTGAGTTATGATGAACATTTTAAAACTAAAACTCATTATACATACTAATATTAGATTTTTTCATGCTCCTAATCTGCTTCCCTTGGACTCGGACAGGTGTATTGGAAGAACTACATACGAGATGAGGAATTTGAGCCTCTTCTACCACTGGCTCTCCCAGCTCAATTCGTTGAACATCTTAGGGAAATAGGACTCAAAGTTCTCGAGGAGCTTGAGAATGAATTCATTCTAGTCGAGTATATTTTGAAGAATGAAAAAGCTTTAAAGAAGTTCACAATTGGTGCACTGAACAACTAGTCAAATTCAATCCAGCAAAGTTGTAATAGAGTTTTATCTTTCAAGAAATGCTCCGAGGATTGCCAGATTGTATTTGATTTTATAAAGTGCCTTTCTTACTTTAGTTTAGTAGGTCGTAAATTGAAATCTGAAGGAGTAAAACCGTATTGGGATTGAGCTTGATTGTATAAACAAACTTTCTGCCTCTCCATTTGCAGGTGATAGATTCGCATATGAAGCGCGCAGTGGTTTTTTTGTAAGGGATTTGGGATGGAAATTTGCAGCTCTGATGGAATAAATTGTTTAACTTGTTATCAAAAACTTTTGATTTTTATAAAAATTAATTTTAGAAGAGTTGAAAACCAAGCGCTCTTGATATTAAATTAAAAATTCCAAAAATACAGTAAAAAAAGTAGTTGAAAACATCATGTAGATTTTTAAAAAATTAGAAGCTAAAATCAGGTAAAAAAACTATTGAGAACATGCCTATTGTTTCCTTGCAACACCTAGTGTTATTATGTATTGGGACATCTTTACTGTGAGACTCTTGCGTTAATATTCATTATTGAAATTGTTTAGTCCAAAAGAACACGGCTTGAAAATAGTTTGGGAAAATTATGATCATAATTTGGCCATCACACACTGGAAAATTCTATGCATAGCTCTACCTAACTGTTGATGATTTTACCGAAAAGAAAATGTGAAAAAAGTGGTTTGTTTGTCTAGATCATTTGGCTTTGCTGATAAATACCAGACCAATCATGACTATATAGTAACTAAGGCTTCTATCAATCTAATTTGAATTAAATCTTTGTGTTCTGATTTCTATCAAAATCGACTAATTGTATCAACCTATCTTAATCGAATCATGTGTTGTTCTATTAAGATGAATTGAATCATGTGTCGTAATTACTATCAAAATTAATTAATTGTATCTATCTCTTTGAATTGAATCATGTGTTGTTCTATCAAAATCGGATCGAATCATGTGTTGTGATTCCTATCAAAATCAATTAATTGTATATATCTCTTTTAATTGAATCATGTGTTGTTCTATCAAAATCGAAGCGAATCATGTGTTGTATTCCTATCAAAATCAATTAATTGTATCTATCTCTTTGAATTGAATTTGTGTTGTTCCATCAAAATTGAGTCCTGTGGTGTGATTCCCTGTAAAAATCAATTAATTTCATCTATCTCTTTGAATTGAATCATGTGTTGTTCTATCAAAATCGAATTGAATCCCATGTGTGATTGCCATCAAAATCAATTAATTTGATCTATCTCTTTGAATAGAATCATGGGTTAGATCAAAAACAATTTGATTATGCAAAATTATGACTAAGCCGGATAGACATCAGTTAGTTTATATTGTTTAATTGTTCGAGGAATGTCCTTGTCATTCAAAACTCGCATAATTCAATTAAAACTGAACACACTAATAGTTCAGGGCCCTTTTTAGAGTAATGAAACTAATGTAAAAATAAATCAAAGAAATAATAAAATATTTTCAATGTAAATATTTCTTGACTAATATTGAATACTTGTGCGTTATTTGGAAAGACAATCCTAGAATGAGTTTTGGATTTTTTATTTGATATCGTCGATGCTAATTTTATATGCCATTAATAACGGTGAATTGATTAAAATATTGTTAAAAAAAAAATAATACCCGTTTGTGGTTACTGTGGAGGGGTTGGTAATTTTTATGCCCACCGCGTTTGGTAAACGCAGTGGGCCAAATTTTTTTTTTTTTTTTGGGTCGCCGCGTTTGGCAGACGCGGCGGACCTGCCGCATCTCCCTAAACGCGGCGACCGCCGACACTACCCGCCAAGCTTTTGCTGCAGCAAAAGCTTGGCTTGCAGGCTTTCTGCAGCTTTTGCAGAAAGCCTGCAAAAGGCTGCTCTCCCCCATTGCCAAACGCGGTGGGGGAGAGCTCCAAATTTAAAAAAAAAAAATAGAATGGCCGTTGATCAATTTGATCAACGGCCTTTGCGTCCTATAAATGGACGAGAAGTGCAGAATCTGCACTTCTCTCCATTTTCCCTTCCCCAGCCTCTCACAATTTTCTTCTTCCTTTCCGGTTGCATTTCTTCTCAGTTCAGAAGGTTCAGCTTCAGTCTTCAAGTTTGTTCTGCCGGTGGAGGTGGAGTGGAGTTTAGCTTAGCTGGAGTTCAGTGGAGGTGGAGCCAATCAGTTTAAGTAACAATTCACTAAATTATCAAGTTAGTATAATGTATTTATTTAATGTTAATTTATTAATTTAATGTTATTATAATGTATTTGTTAAATGTTAATTTATTAGTTTAATGTTAGTTAGTATAATATATTTTTTGATTGTTAATTTATTAGTTTAATGTTAGTTAGTATAGTATTTTTGTTAATTATTAATTTATTAGTTTAATGTTAGTTAGTATAATATATTTGTTGAATGTTAATTTATTAGTTAATGTTAGTTAGTATAATATATTTGTTGAATGTTAATTTATTAGTTTAATATTAGTTAGTATAATATATTTGTTGAATGTTAATTTATTAGTTAATGTTAGTTAGTATAATATATTTGTTGAATGTTAATTTATTAGTTTAATATTAGTTAGTATAATATATTTGTTGAATGTTAATTTATTAGTTTAATGTTAGTTAGTATAGTATTTTTGTTAATTATTAATTTATTAGTTTAATGTTAGTTAGTATAATATATTTGTTGAATGTTAATTTATTAGTTAATGTTAGTTAGTATAATATATTTGTTGAATGTTAATTTATTAGTTTAATATTAGTTAGTATAATATATTTGTTGAATGTTAATTTATTAGTTAATGTTAGTTAGTATAATATATTTGTTGAATGTTAATTTATTAGTTTAATATTAGTTAGTATAATATATTTGTTGAATGTTAATTTATTAGTTTAATGTTAGTTAGTATAATATTGTTGTTAATTGTTAATTTATTAGTTTAATGTTAGTTAGTATAATATATTTGTTGAATGTTAATTTATTAGTTTAATGTTAGTTAGTATAATATTGTTGTTGAATGTTAATTTATTAGTTTAATGTTAGTTAGTATAATATTGTTGTTAATTGTTAATTTATTAGTTTAATGTTAGTTAGTATAATATATTTGTTGAATGTTAATTTATTAGTTTAATGTTAGTTAGTATAATATTGTTGTTGAATGTTAATTTATTAGTTTAATGTTAGTTAGTATAATATTGTTGTTAATTGTTAATTTATTAGTTTAATGTTAGTTAGTATAATATATTTGTTGAATGTTAATTTATTAGTTTAATGTTAGTTAGTATAATATTGTTGTTAATTGTTAATTTATTAGTTTAATGTTAGTTAGTATAATATTGTTGTTAATTGTTAATTTATTAGTTTAATGGTAGTTAGTATAATATATTTGTTGAATGTTAATTTATTAGTTTAATGTTAGGTAGTATAATATTTTTGTTGAATGCTAATTTATTAGTTTAATGTTAGTTAGTATAATATTTTTGTTAATTGTTAATTTATTAGTTTAATGTGTGTTAGTTTTGTTGAGTATAACATATTTGTTAATTATACGGAATTAAATTTTGTGGCCCCTATATTTTAGGAAATTGACAATTTGTCCTGTAAAGTTATTATAATTATAAATTGAATCGAAAAAATTAAAAGTTGACACCATAAGTTGTGCATAATTACATTTTGACCCTAGTATTTTAGAAAAATTACGATTTTACCCAACAAATTAAACACAATTGTAAATAAGACCCGAAACTCATATGAAATTAAAATTGACCCCATTAGTTTAAAAAATTTAAATTTTGGCCCCCGTAAATTAGAAAAATGTCAATTTAGCGTATGAAGTTATACAAAATTATAAAATAGCCTTCATAACTAAAGTTTGACTCGCATAAGTTATGAAAATTTACATTTTTATCCTTATAATTTAGAAAAATGACACTTTAGTACACGAAGTTATACATAATTATAAAATGCTCCCGAAAGTTTTACATAACTCAAGTTTGAACCTATAAGTTTAGAAAATTTACATTTTTACCTTCATAATTTTGGCAAAATTCCGATTTGGCTCCAAAAAATATATTTTTATAAATTTGACCCGAAATCGCTACATACATAAAATTTGGTCGAAATATTTTGCATACTTATATTTTGTCTCCTATAATTTATAAAAATTATAACTCTTATCCCCTGAACTTTTACATAATTGTAAATTAGGCTTAGAAACTTGTACGTACTATTATGAATTGACCACTTATGTGATGTATGTACTATTTATTTACTTGTTATCGCTTTGTTCGACCGCGCTTGCATTTGGGAGGGAGTCAGTCATCCTTAGAGCCCACGTGTGTTAATATTACATTCCTTCCTCTCATAAGGAGTACTCCATACGTGCATTCGATACTTTTTATCCTTTTTATCTTTTGGTGGTTGCCACCCACCCATCCCTTTAGGACTAAGACCGATCTGCCTGGACATGCGGCCATCGCATTCGTGCATGTAGCGGTGTCTAGGGGATCACTCGAACCACCGACCGGGGCCCTTGGAATTGACAGATTTGTTACTTTTGGGTCCCTAAGTCTGAAGGTTCGGGAGCCTTAAACCGTATGGCAGGCTTGATCCACTTGGAAATGTGATCGTGGCACGATTTGCATAATTAAATTTGAACTGTGACTTTTATAAATAGTTCATGATTAAATACGCTTACATTTTGTAAAAATTATGAATCTTACTTAGTTGCACATTGGTTACATTAGGTCAAAAATGTCAAACGATGATACTTTAGCAATTCATCTCTATTGGGGAGGAAAAATCGTGTATGCGGGAGGATCAATGTTGTATGACCCGCCTATGCCGAAAAAAGTTATATTCCTTCGGCAAAGGGTATGCTTTCAGGAGTTGGTTGATAGAGTTTATAATGCCATGAATGTAGATAGAAATAGATACAAAATCAGTTTGATACATAGGAGTTGCTTTCAACAACAAGGTATATTTAGTGCAACACCTTTGGAAGACGATGATGGAGTAAACACGATGTATTATTTTAAAGTAAACACTCGGGAACCAACTGAAATCTATGTTGAGGTTGAAGAAATCCGACAAGTAGAACAACAGCATCCTCAAGACAATGAATTTGCTAGCTCTTATCTATGAAGAATGTACTACTGTACGTGGCACATTGGCAATGGAAGAAACGTGGGCAACTGATACGTCCAGAGGTCAGTATATTGACTTAGATATAGGAGCTGTCCAACCAAGTAGAAGAGGACGTAGGAGAGGTAGTAGGCACCGTGTCGACAATCGCCCTAGTAGCAGCGCAGCGAGAATTTATATGTCCTCTGCAGAAGAGTTTGGTGGTGCAAGCGACGATTATGATACAGTCAATCTTCCGACTGCCGAACTCGAAAATCGACGTTGACGATATTGAAATGGACTCTGAATCGGAACCGGAAGAAGACGAGTTCGAAGATGAAATGGAACAGGGATATAATGTTACAGGACAGGAAGATGCACGAAGACATTCCGATTTCGGTCCTAGTTCAGCGTGGACGGGTTACGATCCTGGAACACTTCAATACGATGCTGGCGTAGATGCAATGTTACAGTTCGACCCCCTAACCGGGAGTACCGTTGAGCAACTTAATTTGTGGAATGAGCAGACGGGAGACTATTCGATTGAGGCATGTTGTTTGATGATAAAGAAAAAGTTATAAAAGCGGTGAAAAAGTGGTCCATTAGGGAAAACAGAGAGTACAGAGTTCGAGAGAGTACTCCAACAACATGGTATGTTCGATGCAGGGCTCGTACTTCGACACCTCCCTGCAATTGGCAATTGAGAGCTACGTTGCGTAAATCTCATAATATGTGGATGATAGTTACTCTTGCAGATGAACATACATGTGCTCGAATATGCAATAGGAATGATCACCGCCAGTTGAGCGCCGATTTAATTGCTGAACATATTTTACCTCATATTAGTAACGGTCCAATGTTCAAAGTGAAGGATATTCAAGCAACAATTAAGCAACAATTGCATTGCGATGTCTCATACAGGAAAGCTTGGTATGGTCGTCGTATTGCAATTGATATGCTTTACGGAGACTGGCCGTCGTCAATACATATCCTTCCAAGATATATGGCGGAATTACAACGTAGCAATCCAGGGACAGTTGTTGTTTGGGAACCACATATTGACAGCACTCCGTACAATTTTATTTTCGACTATGTATTTTGGTCGTTTAGTCCTGCTATTCAAGCCTTCCAACATATGAAGTCGATAATATGTGTGGATGGCACTTTCATGAAAGGAGCGTATCAAGGAAAATTACTTGTTACTGTCGGATACGATACATGCAATCATCTGTTGCCGCTAGCTTTCGCCCTTGTTGACGAGGAGAACAATCGAAATTGGTCATGGTTCATGAAGTTATTGCGCATTCATGTTTGTGGCAACATTCAAAAAGTATGTGTCATATCGATCGGCACAAATCAATTATTCATGCAATGACGACGCTTCCAGAGTGGCGGGAACCAAATGGAGTACATCGCTTCTGTCTTGTGCATGTACAAAGTAATTTCACACAAAAATTTAAGAATGAAAGGTAATGTCTAATTTTTAAGGTTATTTTTTTAAAAAAATCTTTGGGTTATGCACTCATAATATGTAATTGTTTAGGTTGCAAAAGCTTGTAATGGCAGCTGGAAAAGCCAACCAACCTTACAAGTACGATCACTACATGGATCAAATACGAAATTTGAATGAAGAAACTTACAATTGGCTGACAGGCACAAATGTTAATCCCAAACAATGGGCCTTAAACAAGGACCATGGAAGCCGTTGGGGTCATACATCGACAAATATAGCTGAGTGTTTCAACAGGTTGCTGAGGGATGTCCAATTGTTACCTATTACTGCATGTGTTCGCTTCACATTGAGCCAAACGGTGAAAATATTTGTTAAGAATGTGAAGTTAACTTGTGATGTACGGTACCTACTGCCAGAATATAGTTGGCAGAAATATATGCTCAATGAGAAAAAAGGTAAAAATCACGAGATTCGAATATATAATCATGCAGAAGGTATTTTTTGTATCATTACTGGGCATAGGCGCGGTCACGAAAGCGGAAAACGTCAAATTGTAAACCGTAGCAAACGGGAGTGCACGTGTCAAAAGTTTCAACTACTGCACTTTCCTTGTTCGCACGCGATGGCAGCATGCTCTATCAGTAGAATAAATCCCATGGATCTGGTCGGGAATGAATATAAGTATGATTCATATCAAGCATCATTTAGACATCAATTCTATCCTCTCAATGATCAAAATTATTGGCCGCCGTCGCACTTCAATTTGACAATCAATACTAGTCGTCTAAAATAAAGGCGACCGGGCCCATTACAAACTGCAAGGATTCGGAATCAGATGGATCGTAGATGCCCCGATGTACCATGTCGATGTAGTAATTGTTCACAATCCGGACACACGGCACCGAATTGTTCTTTTAGTGGATATTTTAATCCGTTAGCAATGTAGGTTTTATGTTCATTGTAAAATGGAATATATATTCCTTATTTATTTTGCTCTTTAAGCGTGTTTTTGTGTTGTGATGTAGAGGTAAGGTTGATGCCCCCCTCTTAAATTATCAAGTGAATAAAATTTAAGGGTAGCGCCCTTCTCCCTTGCACGGGATTTGCTATTTAATAAAAAAAACTCATTGTAGTTTTTTTTTTTAGATACATGGGTTTATCATTTAGTTTTTTAGTTTTTAATTTTTTTAGTTTGTAATTGTTTAGGTTCTAATTTTTTTAGAGTTTTAGGCTTTTGGTTATAGTTGTTGCGGTTTAGGGTTTTAAAGTTTAGGATTTTAAGATTTAGGTTTATATTATTTATTAAGGGTTTAGGGTTTGTCATTTAGTTTTTAGGGTTTAGAGTTTTTAGTTATTTTAAGTTTTTTTTTAGGGTTTTAGGGTTTAGGTTATAATTGTGGCGGTTTAGAGTTTTAAAGTTTAGGGTTTTAAAGTTTAAGGTTTAGATTTAGATTATTGGTTAGGGGTTTATGATTTTAGGGTTTAGGGTTTGTCATTTAGTTTTTAGGGTTTAGTTTTTGTCGGTTTAGAGTTTTAGGGTTTAGGATTTTAGGGTTTAGGGTTTGTCATTCAGTTTTTAGGGTTTAGTTTTTGTCGGTTTAGAGTTTTAGGGTTTAAGATTTATGATTTAGGTTTTAGTTTTTAATTTTTAGTTTTTTAGGTTTTAGGTCCAAGATTTAGGATTTAGGGTTTTAAAGTCTATACTATATGTTTTGATTACTTATGATTCAAGCATCAATAATTTGTACATTTTGTATGCATATATATATGTATATATATATATTTTTTGTACATTTAAATGAGAATTTAAATATTATATTTATTATTGATATTTTGTTCATTATTTATATGTGTAGGTGTGAGTTGATATGGAGCACGTGCACGTGAGCACCTCAGCCCCCACTCAGGGTCCTATAGATGATTCTCTTTTACAGCTTCAGCCTTATTATAGATTTACGGCGATATTTCACGGTGAGCGTGGTGAGCTCGATATCAAGAGGTGCGACCGATATTTTTGACAGTTGATGAAGGTTATTGACCCCCGCGTTCTTCACTTTATTGATATTGCCGGACTTGGAGGGGTTTGCCGAGTTGGTTCATTCAACTTGGATCATGGTCTTATTACTGCATTTATTGAGCGCTGGAGGCAGGAGACACACACATTTCATCTTCCTGTCCGTATTGGTGAGGCTACCATCACCTTACAGGATGTAGAGGTGTTGTGGGGCTTACGTGTGGATGGTTTACCAGTTACATTAGTCCACCGTTCACGGAGCAGTGAGGAGCGACGGGAGTTGGTTCATGATTTGTTGGGATTCTTGCCTCCAACAGCTCATTTCAGGGAGGCACGGATGAAACTCAAAGGTGTGGCCGACTATTTACATGATCATCCACTACCACCAGATGCTACTATCGAGATGGTTCGACAGTATGCCTGTATGTATATTTTAATGTTATTTGGTGGACAGTTATTTGCAGATACATGCGAAAATGTTGTACATATTTCGTGGTTGGATATTTTGAGAGATTTGGAGGTGATGGGACAGTACAGTTGGGGGAGTGCCGTACTCGCCTGTTTGTACCACCGTATGTGCCATGCATCACATGCCAGTACTAAGACCACAACAGGGCCATACATATTATTTCAGGTGAAATAATTAACAGTTACCGTATACGTTGTAGTACAATTTTATTTACAACTTAAGAGTTTAATTGTCTTATTTTAATAGCTTTGGGCGTAGGAGCGTTTTCCGACCATCCGACCTCAGATCATTGAGCCACGACCGCCAGATGCTTATCCTAGAGGAGGTATATGGGTGACTCAACGTACTACTCGTTATGCACCTCAACATGTAGCCAGTTACTATAGAGATCAGTTGTCCCTATTACGCCCCGATCAGGTATTTTGACAATCATATTTTTTAAATATTACCTATATACTTTTTGATATGTTATGTGTAAATGACGATTGAAAATTTATTGCAGTTCATATGGATGCCATATAGCGCCGATATGCTAGCATCTCTACCTCATTATTGCACAGCGAGTGCACACATTTGGAGGGCGAGAATCCCGCTGATATTTTGGCATATTGTTGAGTTTCATTTTCCGGATCGTGTCATGAGACAGTTCGGACTACGGCAGTATATTCTAGAAGATGTTGACACTGATCGTGGCGGATTGCATTCACTTGGACTGGCAGGACATGATGGACGGGATTGGAATCATTTTCACAGGGACTGGATTGGTTATTGGAATTTACGTGCACGTTCGGTTGTTACAGGAGAGCCTACAGATACACTACGATCATCGACCGAATATCTGCGTTGGTATCATCGCCACACAGTCTTATATATCACTCCTCTTGTCCATCAGATTCAGCGTGAAGGGCTGCAGGGCATTTCCGGATAGTATGAGTACATGGTCGTTAAATCTTTTTAGATCTAACATTTTATCTTTTATATCATAAGTCATATGAGTGAATTACTAATCATTACAATTTATTTCTTTTACAGATGAGCAGCATGCACAGAATTGGAGACATGTCAGTGACCGGTCTACGTCATACTCACCCCGACGATACATTTCATCCTAGTTTGACGATGATTAGGGACGAAGCTTTTGGGTCCATGCAGTACTTACAGCGTTCAGATCGCATGTTTGTGGGCCCAGATCCTCGAGGGGACACTAGGCGCATCTACATCGCGCAATTCTCGTTATCAGCGGCCAGTCAGTCATGTCCCTAGTCAGGCTGGCACATCGTCTCGTGGAGATAGACATCGTCACCGGCATGGACTTCATGATCAGGTTCCACGAGATGAGCAGGTAACCCCTACTGATTACTATGCTTATACGTCTCATGGTAGTGCACAGATTCCACATTCAGCGAGTACAGCCGGTGTATATGATCCATACTATTCTTTAGCTTTGCACACTGGGTGGTACTTCTACCGCTGGCCACCAGCCACATTCAGCTTCACTTTCTACTGGATCTGAGTTGCACCCCATTTTTCAGTTTCTCGACAGTCATGCCGGTGGATTTTATGATGCAGATCCATCCAAAATTTTCATCCCGGGTCCTTCTTTGCACATAGCTACCGCGGGTCCATCCACCTCTACCATGGTTCATCAGCATATTCAAGATACCGATGATGTCGAAAAATCAGATGATGATGAGATCCACGAAGATGAGCCGTCAGCCCATCTTGAGGTGCATGCCCGACGCCAGATTAGGAGGCCGAGAAGATTTTGCTACTCGTCGACGCCGCGAGACCCAAATGAACAACAATTCCGTCGACGTTAGGGGTGTTTGAGAATTTGTATATTTGTAAATATGAATTTTATTTTTATATAATTTGATAAATTTTATACTTGTAGATTTAATTATAAAGTATTTTGCCATTTTACTTAAATGTAAAAATTAACTTTCACATAATTCTTAAAACAATCGAAATAAAATCTTACAAATATCACGCATTATGAAAATACTAAAAATAAAAATTGAGAAATAATTAGTTTTTAAATCTGAAAAGTTATTATACATTTGGAATATATTTAATTTTTACATAATTGATGTCTACGGATTTATTATTTATAATATAAAATTTTACAATTTACTAACAATCCTTCTATATAATAAATATATAATTTAAACTAGCTTATAAATTTATCAAAAAAATAATCTTTAAAACTTTCTTAAACCCAAAACTTATTTTACCCTAAACTTAATTTCCTAAACCCTAAATAAAAATTAAAATCCTAACAAAATGGACAAAAAAAAAAAAAAACGAAACGCACAACTGAAAAAAAAAATGCACGCAAAATTGGCGGGGTCTGTTGCTCGCCGCGTTTCGCAGACACGGCGATGCATAAATAAAAAAAAAAAAAATAGGCCCACCGCGTTTGCCAAACGCGGTGGGCATAAAACTTACAAAATTCTCCATAGTAACTACAAACGCGGTATAAATTTTTTTTAACAATATTTTAATCAATTAACCCATTAATAACATATATAACGTTCGGGCATGAATTATTATACCTTGTTGCACGTTGGGGTTATTATCACTCGATATATGAATGGCTACCATACACACACTGCACACACACATATAGAGTTCAAGAGTGATGACTTGGACAGCTTTTACTCTTCTTACCCTTTAATATTTTCTTAGATTATTTGTTCTTATTGTAATTTAAATGTGTTGCTAAAATGGCAAATGATATTCGTACTTTCAGAAAAGCCTAAGGCACTATTTTTATATATATTTTTGTGTGAAAAGACGATATTGTCATCTATTGGATTTCTCAATTCTCTTACTTCCAAAATTGCCCTTCAGGTATTGAAGAGTTAATGCTAATTCCTCAACGCCAATTCATCAGACATGAATATCACTTACCTTCCCAAATTGGTACAAAGTTCATTATGGGTTTTCTCTACAACCAGAGTTGTCCAACTCCATTTGTAAGTATTTGATTCTAACAATGGCAGAAGAAAGTGATGATAATATATTTGATGAGATGAAATTGAAGGAAATTCTTAAAATCGTGAAGACCACTAGATTGGAATAATTCCTTGGATACAAAGAAAACCTTGAATCTTCCTTAAGTAATGCTTTAAAGATTGTTTTTTTTCATAATATTTTTTATTAATTAAGTTACAGGCAATTCGTAAAGGCTGTTTGTTATTTGGCTACTACTGTTGTATGTTTTTAGGAGGTAAATGCAAATAATTTTTATGTTAAAAGTTATAGGACTATCTTGGCATCAAGAATATGAGTTGTAAATTATGGATTTAAAGGTAATTTCATCTAATGCAAGAGAAAGGAAATAGTGCTTAAGTCTTTTGGAGGAGTGCTAATATCATTTCCCTACTAAAATATATCAATTACTAATTTTTTTTATTTAAATACTTTACTACCTTCCATATTCATCTGATTAATTTTAGAAATTGATATTTTACTGGCTTTGATGAATTTGTAGATCACTCTCTTCCTAATTTTTGTTCCTTATCAATGTTATTATCATTACTACATAAATTTCTCTATTTCCTTTCTCTCTCTCCCGTCATGTACTTATAAATAAAGTACTTAAAAAATAAATTAAAATTAATTATGCTATGGGATGTGTTAAAATATAAAAAAATGAGTTATACATGAAGGAATGGGAGTTTGGCTAATTTTAAAGATTTGGTTTTTGATTGAAGTTACCATGATTTGTCGTAGGCAGAAAATCGTAACCAGTGTATTATAGAAATCTATGACTAGTTTTCAGAATAAATCAGCAAATATTCGATTTATTTGCAAATTTATGAGCTGCTTGGTTCAAATTTCTCAATTGTTATCACTATAAGTATCATTAACTATACTATGAGTATGAATATTGACAATTCCTTCATCATGTTGGTCTAGTAATGGAATATGTATCATTCTCCCAAGAGGGCTACTGAGTTTGATAGAATAGTATTTTGGATGAAATTATAGAGATCTAAGTTAATTATTTGTATTTTCATTGAAAGATAGTGATTGTTACTTTTTCAAACATCAACAGTGAGTGTTATATTAATATCCATTTCTCTCCCTAATTTTCCTCAACCAAACATTCCCTTAAAATCAGTGTTTTAAAAGCGAAAAGTTTTTGCACCTTGGGCTATAACCAATAAAGTTTAATTTATTTTTAAAACTATTAATGATGATAATTAATTAAAATATAATTAAGAGCTCAAGATACACCCATTCAGTACGATAATCAATTGACCTCTTTCATTGTATGAATTGGAAAGGCAATTAAATTAACAAATTAAGATAGAATTACATAGGAAATTAGAGATTCTAAATTATCATGAGATAAATTATAGTAAACAATAGTAAAAATTGCAGGAAAGAAGAAGTGTATCAAAATATGAGCTAGATTTTGAAAGTAAGTTAAAAATACGAGGGCTTAAAAGTTAAAACTAAAAAGTTTCCCTCACATACGCCCAAATTGTATTCTAGTTTTACTTGTATCCGCCGCGATTGCCTCTCCCTCTCATACCGGTGGATAAGTATAACGGAAAGCTAGTGCCTGTAATCTGACCGTCGACGGCATTGGAGACCGCGGCTTTGAGAGGTGAGGTCGCCGGAGGTGCACGCCGAAACTTCATCGGAGAGGTGAGATCTCAACTATAAAAGCCGCAATAAACCCTTCTCTATTGATTTTTTCGGGTTTTTTGGCTTTGTTTTTCTGGTATTTTGGGTACGGCCTGGCGAGTCTCAATCTTTCAGGCTGTGTAGGGCGACGCAACCCCCTTGCTTTCGGAGGTGCACAACACCTCAAGTGGAGGGCAACAGCCTTTTAAAGCAGTGTTCACAAGAACCCCTTTTCACGATGGCTGATTCTTCCACTGAAAAGCACCTTGAAACCCTAGATGAGGTTGATAGGATCAGTGCCCTTCCCGACCATATTTTGTGTCAAATTTTATCGTTCCTCCCGCTCAAGGAAGCTGCAGCCACCTCAGTAGTGGCAAGCAGATGGCAATATCTTTTCGCTTCACTCCCTGATATTAATCTCGAATTCTCTCAAGCTCCGGAGACAGAGCTGGAGGAAATGGATTATTTAGATGAGAACAACATGATGGCAATGTCAAAGGCTATTGATTCTCGGATATGTGATTTCATAAATTTTGGCAATAGAATCTTTCACCTGCGTAATGGTGTTCCACTGAGAAAATTTGAACTTAGGTTCAATGAGAACCTTCCTGAAGGATTTGAGTTGGCAATCGACAAGTGGATATCTGCTGCAGTTTCGTGTAATGTCCAAGAAATCACTATATGGTATGGACACAAACTCACCGACCATACAATTCGGTCGACAATATTTAAGTGCAGGACACTAGTTTCTTTGAAACTATACTTCAACCATGTGGCTTTGAATGGGATTTGTTTACCGCTGTTGAAGGTTCTTCACTTGGAACTAGCATTGGTAGATGAAGATTCGCTCCGGTGTCTTATTCAGGGTTGTCCTCTACTTGAAGAGTTGGATTTAGATATAAGTTGTTCAGTCGATGTGAGTGATCAGTTATCGAAATCAGGAATCTTCAGATGCAAAACATTAGTTGCTCTGAAACTACTATTGCATTACACACCCTTTGCACTTTTACCTGATTCAGTTTATTTACCAAATCTTAAGGCATTGTACCTGAAGCGATTCGCATATGTAGGCAGAGATGCCCTTCAGCGTCGGCTTCTGGAGAGCTGTCCTTTGCTTGAAGAACTTGTTCTTCGGGGCTTTGATTTTGGAAACCACATGGACCATGAAGTTGTTGGTATTTATAGTTCCTCTCTGAAGTATCTCAGATTGGAAGGTTGTTATGCAGAAGATAGATATAGTTTTGTGATTGATTCGACTAGCCTGGAGTCTTTGGTCTTCAAAGTTTATGGTGAAAGTAATGAAATCTTTTTAAAGGTCCCGAATCTTCGATATTTTGATTACTCGGGTGATGCACAGAGGGTAAATTTCACTCGAGGCCTCGAGTCACCTTTCTATGGTGCCAGCATATCAGTGGAGTCAGAATTTAAGGAGAGAACTGAAAGCAGCTCCTCACGTGTTCAACAAGCTTTTGAGCTTATTAATGACGTGCAAGGTGCAAAATCACTTTGGCTGTCGGATCTCACTTTGGAGGTACTTTCTTTTCTTTTCTTTTCTTTTACACTTGTTTCTCCAGTGACTTAAAAAGTTTTTTTCTCCTTTGATATACTTGTTGAGATTATTTTGATTATGAAGATCCTTATATCTCTAATAATATGTTTGTCCTATTTTTGTTGTCTCACGTGTTGGATGATGAAGGCTCTCTATCATTGCCAACATTCATTGCCTACATTCAACAATTTGACCAGTTTGAAGCTTGAAATAAAAGAGGAGTCTGGTGGTTCTAGTGTTGATCCCATCCGTTGGTGGAAAATGATACCAAGATTGCTTGCTAGTGCCCCAAACCTTGAAGTGCTTGTCTTTGATTGGGTGAGTTTTGGTGAAACTTTTTATCCTACAACTCTCTGAACCATAAGATTTTCACGTCCCTAACCTTCTTCTGTTGTCCAGGTGTTTTGGAACAACTTTGAACGTGACGAGGAATTTGAGCTTCTTCTACCACTTGCTCTCCCAGTGTGCTTCATTGAGCAGCTTAGGGAAATAGGAATCAAATTCTTTAGCGACTTTGAAAATGAATTCACTGTAGTGGAGTATATTTTACAGAATGCAAAAGCTTTGAAGAAGATGACTCTTGGTGCACTGGGATTACATTCAGGTTTACTACCCGAAGCTACCAAGAGAATATTATCATTCAGGAAATGCTCCCACGATTGCCAGATTGTATTTGAGTGTCGAAAGGACCTTTACACATCTGAATTTTCAGATGATAGATTGGAATCTGAAGGAGTGAAAACTTACTGGTGATGTTGCTGTTTTTGTGTTTTCTAAAGATGGAGGGGGCTTCGGAAGGAGCAGAAGTATTCAACAGGTTGAAATGTTGTTTCCTTGCAACATCTGCTCCGAATTCTAATTTCTTGGATATGAATTGATGTTATTGTCTGGTAGAATGGCTTCCTTTATGTAACTGTGGTTCTTGATGTCGCTGTTTTATATTCCCATTTACTTCAGATTTTTCTTTGTAAACACCATGTCCGTCAGTGAACAATTTTGTAAATGTTTGTTAGAGGTGTTTAAAATTTTAAATTGGAGTTATATATACTTGATGTACTTCCACATTATTAATTTACCTCCCAAATGCTAGGTTTGGGTTTAGTTTATTAAAATTTTAGGTTGATCTGGTTCGGTTTTTGATTGTATTTATCTCTTTAGATTATGATATAATTTTTTGTTTTCTTTTATCGTGGTTGGCTTTATATCGAGGAAACATTTTAGAAATGTATGTTAATTTAAAATGAAGCTTACCAATAGATAAATATTTATTATGTTTCTTTAATTTGAATAGGATTTTTCTCGAAAATTTAATTTCTACATCAATTGCTTACCTTGGATTCCTTCCGGGATTCGCAAGTTGGGCTTCTTTTCATTTTTCATCATTTAAGGTGTGCATAACATGTAAAAAAAAATAAAAAAGTTATAACTATAATAAAGCATGATGAACTATTTCTCACTCGAAAACAAGGTTTTATCATTTTAAATTTAGTATTATTAGTTTAATCTTGTTCGTTTATTTTTACCCTTTCAAATTTGAATTGTCAATTCGTGTTAGATAGCACTTGTGAAGCTCAATTCCGCTTGCCTCTACCTTGCTTCCAAGTTGTCATGATGGTTCTTTGGGCTTGCACTTTTCTCACTGTATGGATCTTTATCCACCGTGGCTCAGTACGGGATAGCATAATGCCATTTGCCAACTAGTGGACCTTGATGGGAGAGAAAAATACACGAGAGTCCATCAGTCGACACTCAACTTTTCCCAAAGTTTAAATCTAGTAGGTCTTGGGCCTTTTTAATGTATTAAGCACTCTTCTTTTTCTCTTAAACCGATATGGACAATTCTAACTTACCCACGAACCTAACAATGCAGTAATTCAAATGGGCATTGAACCATACATTATTTTTTCTCACAGGGACCAGCTGCAAATTTTCTTTAAAAGAAAAAAAAAACAAATTTCTTAATTTTGAAAGCGAGAAATTGATTGAAACAAAAAACAAAGTTCTTGATTTTTTTCACTACTTTAGATTGTATGATACTTCGTCAGTATCTATTCACATATAAAATGGGTATTGCATGACAAAATTTTATTAATTCAATATTTCATAAATAAAAAGAAAAATTTGTTATTATCGGTCAAATAATATCTAAATAATCAAAGCTAATCAACCCCTCGTTGTAGCTTTGTGGTCTCCAGGTGGATTTAAAGGGAAAAAGACAAGAAGGAATAATGGATCGAGTTTCTAGTGATCAGGATTTGATATTGATCACTGTCAAATTACAAATATTATTATATCTTGATAAGATAATACACAGGTACAACACCGGAGCAGTAAGAGGGGCCAGTTCAATTATCTCCTTTCTTTATCTTTAATGTAATAGAATTGGATTTAAAAAAAGAAAAAGGGAAAAAGACAATTCTTGTTTCAAAATGCGTAGCCATCATAAAAAAGGGGGCAAGGTGCGTAGAAACGTAGGGCCAAGGCAAGGCAACGAACCACTTCGATCCATGGACGTACAGTTCTCTAGTGGCTTGGCCTTTCCGGTATCAGTGTCGATGTATATTTATAATCCTAATTTTTGGGTTTTTTGTATTTTAATTTTAACTTGATTATTATCTGAATGTGATGCAGAGGAGGATACAAAGAAATCCCTGTGTCCGGCCCTTTTTCCAGAACAGCAACACGTAAGTACTCCCTTGTTTAACTTTTTTTTACCTTTTTTAGCATTTTTTTCTCAAATTATTTTAACTTACGAATTGCTATGCTGATTTGTGTATGCTGGTTGCTTTTTTCAGTTAATTTTTTTTGGGGAATTTAAGAAATTTCTGTTAAGCTGTGTCTGATTTTTTAGCTTTTTGCAATCTGCTTTCTAATAGATTTCATTTTTAATTGGCTACATTTCTGAGCTGCTAGCATTTTATTATATTTTGGTATATATACTTTTTGTAGAAGTCCTACTGAATCACATTTGGAGATACGATAGGTTGGTTGAAAATTTTGGACCTATGCACGGTAGATATTCAGTGAAAGAGATTCGGTGATATAGATGGTTTTTCACGAATTGTATTTACTTAAAGAAGATTTGGATTATATCCCATTTTATTTGTTCTGTGTGAGTAGATGAGGGTTGTATTTTGAAATTCAACACAAAATTAAGAGTAGTGATATTAGGCGTGTTCATTTGGTGGCATTTAAAAGATTATATGTGCATGGATTGGCGCCATTAGTTATGGTTCATTTCTTGGGGTTAAAATTTATGGTACTACATATGAAATGACTTTCCTGACTATTTCAGCGGCATGGAATCATTACTTGTGATTCATTTCTTGGGAGGGGTTGGTGTTCAACAACCACGTTTTGTTAGTCAACTGCATGCTCATATATGATGTCTGTTTGCTTCGATCATATATGATGTATGTTTGCTTCTAGAAGAAAAGGAAAGAGAAATATGCATCTACATCTTGTCAGATTGTGTTTTTAGTATGTTTTCTAGAACGGTCCGAAATTAGCTGGACAATGCGAAAATAATAATGTATGCATTATTATTACTCATTAAAATTTTCTCGCATACTGACACACGAATAAAAGGAAAAAAATCCAAGCCGCTGCTGCATTCAATTTTTGCCTAAATGAGGCAATACAGTCTTTGATGAGCTTGATGCTTGTAGGCTGCAGCAATGGCTATATATACAAGAAATCTTGGGAAGTTCAGTGCCATTGAGTAATGTAAGAGAAGAACATTTCATTTTCATTCCTTCGTCTGTTCTCAAGAACCAGAGAAGAACATGGACTTATCAGATCTTCAGGAAAGCAATATCCGTCGCGTTTGAAATTTTAGTTCTATGGAATTCGCAACTGGTAAGTTCAGATATTTGACTTAGGTCCCTTGTAACATTTCTTGCTCTTCTTGCTGATTGCAAGAAAAGCCCTTTTTTTTGTGAAAAAAAAAATTTGTATCATAGAAACAAAATTAATGGCTGATTCTTCAGCTAAAGTCGATAGAATTAGTTCCCTTCCTGATGAACTTCTTTGCCAAATTTTGTCATTACTTCCTATAAAAGAAGCTACAGCCACCACAGTTCTATCTCCCCGATGGCGATATCTTTTCAATAGAATTCTGGATATTAATCTCGAATTCAATGACCCTTCAGATGAATTAGATCCTATTGAACGTGAAAAATCTCTTCAAAAATTCTCTGACTTCATCAATTTTGGTATTAACTTGATCCTACATCGAAACAGAGCTCCCATCAGAAAATTTGAACTCACAATCTTTCCACCATCGCTGTGTGAACCATTTCAATCGCAAATTGACTTCTTGATATCATCTGTAGTTTTATGCAATGTCCAAGAACTTGAGATTTTTCTTTTTGAACGTGATAATAACTGCTCAAATCTTTTGCAAATATTCACATGCAAAATGCTAGTCGTTTTGAAAATGGATATACGAGTCGATTTGGATATACCCAATTCAGTTGCTTTATCCCATCTTAAGGTGCTGCACTTGGAATGTTTTTCAGTAGTAGGCAATGATTCTCTTCGTATGCTTATTGAGGGCTGTCCTTTGCTTGAAGAGCTGTATTTGTATATAATACAATGTCCAACCAATTTGAGTGATCAATTATCAATGTCGGGGATCTTTAGGAGCACAACACTAGTTTCTTTGAAATTAAGCTGGCGAGTTGGTTTCTGTTTGCCCAATCTAGTTTTCCCCAAGTCAGTTTGCTTACCATTTCTCAGGGTATTGAACTTGGAAGATTTCAGATTAGTATGTAAAAATTCCCTTGAGAATCTTATTCAGGGGTGCCCTTTGCTGGAAGAATTAAGCCTATATGGCTTGGATTGTTTGAAGCTTGAAAGCGATGTTCTTTATTTTTCTAGTTCTTCACTCAAAAAACTTTGGCTGTATTGTTCTCTGAGAGATGGATGCACTATTATTCTGGAGTTGATTAGTCTCCAATCGTTAGTCTACCAAGCTAACGGCAAGCACAAAATTTGTATGAATGCCCCCAATCTTCAAGTTCTAGACTATCTTGGTGATGCAGTCGCGGTAAACTTTATGGAGAGCATGAAGTATGCCATTAGAGCTAAACTTGTAGTTCAGTCAGGCTTAAGCAATAGAATTGAGAGCAGGCTCCTTACATGTTGAAGCAGCTTTTCAGCTTATAAACATTTTGCGCAGTGTGAAATCACTTTATTTATCGGATTGTACTATAGAGGTATGTTCTTGTCTTTTACCTGACTGTTTGGTGAGTTCAAAATATTTTCTTCTAGGGACTGAATAATAGGATCTTTATGTTGCAAGTAGTGAATGCTTTTGATTATTTTCTGATTTTGTATGAAGGCGCTTTATCATTCCCCACATCCATTACCTACTTTCAAGAATTTGACCAATCTACATCTCGAATTCAAGGAGTATTCTTGCCATATATATTGGTGGAAGGTGTTACCAAGATTACTTGAAAGCACCCCTAGCCTCGAGGTTCTTGTCTTGGATAAAGTGAGTTTTGTTAAACCTCTATATGGTACCACTCATTATGTTAGGTTTTCTGGTCTTTATTTTTTTATTTTTGCTAAAATGTACAGGTGTTTTGGAGCAACTTGGAACTAGACAACGAATTTGAGAGTCTTCTGGCAGTAGCTTTTCCAATATCTGTCATTGAATGTCTCAGGGAAATTGAAATCAAAGTATTTGTAATGGTGGAAAGCAATTGCACTTTGGTTGAGTACTTCTTGCAAAATGGAAAAGCTTTGAGAAAGATGACTCTTGGTGCATTGGTATTGCCTTCTGATCGCAACACAATATCATTCAAAAAATGTTCGGAGGACTGTCAGATTGATTTTCAACAAATACATTATTGGCCTGAACAAGGACTTTATGATACAGATAGTGACGAATGAGAATGTCTTTGTATTAGGATTCTATTTCTGTCTTTTCCTGCAAAAGAGAGTGGAAGTGTGCTTGGGATGGGGAGTGACGGAGATTGTGATGTCCACTGCATAAATTACTAGTTTTCTTGAAACATGTACTTTGAATTGCGATTAATTTGATATGCTATGATTTCGTCTGGTGGTTTCGCTTCCTTAATGAAAATATTCTTTGCCTTAATGCTATTGTTCGCGACCTTTTCTTGGCAACAACTATAAGTAGACTCTGAAATATCGACGTGCAATTGGAATTTATGTTCTTTGACGGCCTTATGCTAGGCGATGCTCTTTAGATGAACTTATTGGGGTATTAGTTCATTCCATGCGTTCCATGTTGAGGTAGAAGTCACATTTCTAAAAGCTAGCCAAAATGTTCCTTTTGGGCTGTCGTCTCAATTTCTGCAACGGTTCTCAACATTCATTTTGTTTCTAATTGCAAATTTGGCACAATATCATCACTTTCATCAGCTACTACTAGAAATATTACGGTTTAGGATACTGTCGAACTGGCTGATGATTCTTACAGTTACTGAAAAACATAGTCATGAAATTGCAATTGATGATCAGAAGGTTTCAGATATTAATACACGTGAAACGTGAATTTTAACTATGTGCAGGAACTTCAAACTGATTTAATTAAAGTTTTTTATTTAAAGAGGAAAATCCTAGTCATAGCTTAATCCACCTTCTAGGTTCCAAATACTGCGTGTAAATTGAATTCTAAGCCACTTCGAAATGAAATTTATGTTTAAGAATATTGATCTACTTGTTAAGATTTAATTACCGGTACAATCACATAAATCCTTGAAATTTCTGCATTAAACAAATGGATAGGTAAATCGAGAGAAACGTTAAGGAAAAAAGCACAGTTCTTGCCTAAGGTCGAAGGTGGCAAGGACGCAAGGTAATCTAAGAGATGAATTGGGAAATGATAGAGAAAGTCCCACAAAAAATTTGAAATGGTTATTCAAAATTACTGTTTTGCCTCTCGGTGTAGTCTGTTAGTTTCTGCTGGACAAGATAGACAAACCAACAAAAAATGATCCCGGGTTTGAAAGGTAAAACAATATATAAATTTTACCTCTTGGTTCTGCTTGTTCATTGTATACAAGATATTTGAATTATAGTTAAGCGTCCTAAAGATGAAAAACCCATGAATAGCATCTGTGTTTATCATGGCTTTCTTGGATATTGTTAATAATTGCTAATTAAGGATTTTATTGATTGGACAATTAAGGTACAATCGTGTACAATTGTTCATAGAGTTATTGTATTTTTTTCCATACTATAACATTCCACATTAATTGATAAGTTACTTGCCATTGTGTAACAGAAAATGTCGTGGCAAAACTTACTATATTATGAAGTCTAGTCATCTTTGTTAGTAAGAAATGAAAAGACAATCTACTTAAACTTCTAAAACAATAAGTATATGAATGTGTACTTATTTCTTTATTAAGTGAATAGAGATAATATTGATAAAACTTTCTTCTCAACTTTGTTAGCAACTTATCATTAATTTCTATAATAGGTTGGCCAAATTTCAAAAGGTTTTTTACCTTATTAAGCCAAAGAAACGCATCCTGCTATGCTTCTATCATTTGGGGATTTTCTGGACTTGCTATCGATATTTTTAATTTGTTTGTAACCGTCATAAGACACGAAAATATTGAGATTTAACGAAAGAAATTTACGTAAAACAAATCTTACTTTATACGTCTCTAATCAACATTTGTTTTCGCTAATAGTTTCCCTGAACTCTAAATTGCAACTTCGAAATTCATTTTATTGTTAAAATTTTCTATTTTATTACGACATCATGACGTACCACAGGGAAGCTTGATAGATTCTTACAAGGCATCTAAACAGCAAATTATAAAGTAAGAATCAAGTTGTAATCTAGGATGAAATTCAAGATTTTTAAAACAATAAGAATCAGATGAATCTATTCACCACTATATTAAAGATATTAACAAGAGTTTGACAAGAAATACATTTATCTGTGGAGTATTTTTGTCGGTAGCCAAGCTTCAAAGTAAAAATTCTACAGAACCACCTACACATTCACTGGTAATACTAGATTAATTTCTATTTAATTATTCTGCTTCTGCAGTTTTAATTACGCAGAGGAAAATGTTTTCCATCTTTTAATAACTTAAAGCTCTTTGAAAATAAAATGATATTAGTACTACGTTTTTTCTTTAATCAAATACTCCTACAGTGAATACGTAACCGTGCTCATACAAATGTTCATAAAACACTATTGTCCTAAGAGTCTAATACTAAGAACCTGCATATTGGTGGATTTACATATGTTTTATTGATAGTATCATTGTCTTTGTTAAAAATTCAAGTTGTCTAGAATTTCCAAAACGCTAATTAGCGATACCGCTACATGTTGTTCCTCGACTTGAAGGCAATCACAACAGGCAGCAGCACATGCATCTCCTTATCAAATGTACAAACATGGTTGAAATATACATATTTTATCTAATATAATTAGAACACCTAACATGTTTCAAATTTTAGCAACCACTAAATACTATACATTTGATATTAAACATTGCACGGAAACTCTATATAACAGGCATAATAATATTTTTTGAGATTAATTGTGATGACATTTCTTTTAAATGCAAATTTTATAGTATGAAACATAAATTTAGATTATTACGTAAATTATTAATCAAATAGGATATCATGCTTCGACAAGAGGAGAGTATTGTATGTAGGTCGGAGAAACTCTTTCTATGTACTTAGTCTACGTCCCACTTGTGTACCTTGTATTTTAAACAATGGCCACATAGGTTAAGTAAATATACTGATGAAGGAAATTGAACTATCTTCAAGTAAATTTCTTTAAAGCATGCAACCTAAGAATGTGTCTTCAAGTAAACTTGGAAATATTAGGTTCACTTAGCCACTAAGCACAAAACAAAAAAAGGAGAAGCAAAGAAAACGAATGTATAAATCAATAACTGCAGCAAACTCAAGGACAGTTTTCCCAATTGCTCATGCAATTAGACATGTAAAGGAGAAAACATTAGGTACGCAAAGCTCATATATAGGTAACAAGAATTAAATCTGTAATAATATTTCAACAAACTGGATTCCAACAGAAGAAGCAAATGCTGATATTGGGATCAAACAACAAAATTTTTTAGGAACAAACATATCAACTGAAGTTTATGTGATAAAACTAATTACTGTGTTCATTTCGTCTTGGAAACTCCAAGCCTCAGCCCGAAATCTTCCTCCATGAGGGGAAGGCCATCACGCAACTTGATTTTTGGCTCCCATCCTAGCAATTCTTTCGCCTTTGTGATGTCTGGTTTTCTCTGACGTGGATCATCAGGCGTGTTTTCCACCATCTTTATTTCAACGTTGGGGTTGATAAGCTGCATTAAATGGAAAAAGGAAAAAAATATACAAGAAGAAGAAAAACAATGGCTAAGACTTTTTTCAAGATATATAAATGGGACAATTCATGCTAATCATTCACAGCAAGACTCAATTTTAGACCGATAAACAAGTTCATCATATTAAATCACAGAGGATAAATTATTGAAGAAGAAAAAACGGGGTACAATTATGAAGGCAAATCCTGTTTGGAACATGCTGAACCTAGCTCGTTGATAACATGTACTTTAAAGAATTTACACTCATACACTCTAAGCTACATTGTTAGAATCCTGGAAGGGCATCTTTCTGGTTTAGATGACCCATTCAACTGGTGCAAGTCTGTGAGAACAAGGAGTACATGTGATTATTAAAATTGTAGTCACTAATGTATGTGTTGGAAGTGATTCTTTTTAATTTACAGATATATTTGCTCAAAGTTGAAACAACTCTACCATCCAATAATAACACTAACACGATCAACAGTGCGAAAAAAGAAGAAAAAATGATTTGTATTTATTTTGCACATAAAATTCGAGAAGAGGTACTCCATTCAGTAAGATAATCAACTGACCTCTTTCACTGTTTCTGCAAGTTCGATCATGGTAAATTCACCTGCAAGACAAATATTCCAACTAAATGTAAGTAAATGTTGCAGCTGCTTTAAATTTAAAGCAGTGTGATATTTCTATATCAGAATTTATCATCAACCTGGATTTCCAATGTTGATTGGCCCAGTATGCTCCCCTTCCATGAGTCGGATAAGGCCATCAACCTTAAGTTTTCAAAGAAATTAATGACATTGACAGTCATCAAGACTACCTTAATCACAAAACACCGAGCAGGTTTAACAATAGTTCAAGCATACCATATCAGACACAAAGCAGAAACTGCGTGTCTGTGTTCCTGGAAGTTGCACCGTTAACGGTTCATCTCTGCAGCAAAGCACATCAAAAATTTAAAAATGCACAACCAAAAACTGAGCAGGTAAGTGAAAAAAGGATTGCTACATGGATTTCTAGATTAATTGATGAAAGATGATGAGCAAACTAGTAAAGCAAAGTGTAACATAAATGGACAAATTACAAGAAACAGACTATCTATTTACTTGATATGATTCACACAACCAGATCTACATGGGCTTTCCAAGTGTCTCCGTAAAATAACTTCTTAAATTTTTATCATCATAAAGGCAGTTCATATTTGCTTTTTCTGCATGTGTAATCAAGAGCTTCATGCAGGCCGGACAAAAACTGGTTTATTCTGAATGTAAGCACGGCAAATGTTGCTCAAGATGGCCAAATAAGCATTACATTTTTCCACCAGACTCTTTCTAATCATCCATCTACGGGAATTCTTACCGAAGAGCCTGAGCAATGAAATTGCTGACAACACGCCCATCGTCAATATTCATGCGAGGCCCATACGTATTGAATATTCTAGCAATCCGTATTTCTGTCGAGAAATAAAAATGATGAAAGAATGTGATCAATTATAAGATATGATAAGCATAAAGAAAGAAGCAGAATTCTACCTATTCCATGCTGCCTATGATAATCAAACATCAAGGTCTCAGCCACTCGCTTTCCCTCATCATAGCAACTCCTAACTCCTGTCACCCAAGTAGACATGTCATTGTTTAAAGTTGTCTTTGGTAAATCTTCTGAGGATGGTAGAATGATATCGTTGCAATGATAATTAACTACTACAACTTTTTAGCCAGATGCATCATCAACACAGCTAGAAAATGCTTATATATTATGTACCTAGCATATTTTTTTTTCTCCTTGCATCATCACACATTAAGCACAGAATAGGTGGACATACCAATTGGGTTAACATTTCCCCAGTAGCTTTCAGGTTGGGGATGCACAAGAGGATCACCATATACCTCCGAAGTTGATGTAAGTAGAATCCTATACATCAAAATGAATTAACTGAGAAGGTGAAAACATGCAACTAAGCACTTTACCAACCGTTAAACACAAGAATATCCCAACCTTGCTCCAACTCGCTTGGCAAGTCCTAGCATGTTCAGAGTGCCAATAACATTGGTCTTTATTGTCTGTAAGAAAAGAAACGTTACAGAATAGCAGATGGTTAAGAATCCAATCATTATCAGCTTTACAAACCATTTGGTATAGTGCAAGGCCTCCAGATAAAACAAGACAAGAGACATCCATTTAAGGAATTTTTTGACTAGCAAATGCCAGATTCTTGCCCACTTCTGTGCAAAATATGAATGCAGGGAGACTATTCACACAAGTGAAGGAGAAGAAAGAAAACAACCATCATGAAAGAGAAGGAACATTTCAACAAAAAAGTTAATTTTTCTTCTCTTTTAGGTTATTACAGTTAATTGTTCGCAAGTTGAATACAAACACCAAAGTTGATCTAAAAGCTTTTCCATCTCTCTCTCTCTCTCTCTCTCTCTGTTATTTTTATGAGTTTTGTTTGAAAACAAAAATGAACATAGAGCTAGAGTCCAGCGTTTCAGAACCAGCAAAAGTGAATTTCATCAGAAGTCACTCTCGAAACATTGCAAAGAATATTGTCGAAAAGAAACCACGTCAACAAATTCAACATATGAGAGACGACACAATGGTATCCACTGATAAAAATGGATGATAAACGTGACACACCTTCACAGGATTGTATTTGTAAAAAATTGGAGAAGCAGGGCAAGCAAGATGATATATTTGATCAACTTCAACCAATAGCGGCTCTGTGACATCTGCAAATGGCAAAGTATAGTGTGAGCACACCGAACAACACTCCTTAGAGAAAGCAGTATAGGTAGCAAAAAGTACCCCAATAACTAGTGTACGACTATATACCAAATATATTAAACTACTCCAAACTTTGAGAAGATGCCAGGATAGAACATCCCAAAAAGTACTAGAAGCTGCTTTGTGGTCAAACTATCAACGCAATAAATTAAACTGGTCCAAACTTTGAGAAGTTGCCAGGACAGAACATCTCAAAAAGTATAGGAAAGGCTTTGTGCTCAAACTATAAATGCAAGTGTCAATTAATGATTTTCAGTGGCTATTTAGATGACTGAGAAGTAGATTTGAGGCAGAAACAACTAAACAATCCCGGAAAAGGTAAAAACAAAAACCAAGAGAGAGAGAAATTTATCAGACTATGTTTATATCCTTTTTCATTTTACCATTTTTTAGCAGGGAAGGATGATTAAGAGGAAGGGAGAAAGGGAGACATGAGTTTTATTATTGACACTATTATATCTTTGATTGTAATATCAATCTAACATCCTATGATTGTCCGCCACAATAAAATGTTTTTCGACAAGAAGTCTGTTATACCTTTTGAGCTTCATGGACTTGAATGACCTATGACCTTTCACAACTGAAGATGTAGACCCTCAAGGAAACTCCAGATACAAAAAATCAATTTAATTTTCCATAGAAAAACATTTATTTGTCATGGGGATGACAAAAAAGCAGATACACAATTTAGGTATCAGATTTTGACAGCAACAGAAAACATATTAATATTCATCAGCCAGTAAAGTAAGAGTACAATCAGCAATTATTATGATGGTCTATATAGCAGTTAATCATTCTGACAAAAGTTGAATTTGTTGGTTATTGAGTCTTCACATGCTAATACACATATGAGTAAAAGTGACCACAAGTTACCATGACGAATGAGCTCAAATCTTGGATGTCCGATCCACTTTTTGAGATTATCTTTTGAGCCAGTGAAGTAATTGTCAGCAACAATTACCTGTCAGAAAGTTGCAAAACAGGAATTGTTTGTGTCTTGGTTTTTAACTCGATAACTAAAACAAGGATTTTGGCTGCTCATTTACTGAGAAAGCAATTCCTTGGCACTCTCTATAACAGATTATTAGGTTTATACATAGCAAATCAAGGATTAACGTGACCAAAGTCAAGATATTGAAACACAAAGAAAATTAGGCTAGCCACATTACCTCATTCTTTTCATTTTCCATCAACTTGTCAACTAGGTGAGATCCAATAAACCCAGCCCCTCCAGTAACCAAAATTCTCATATTTGGCTGGCAGAAACAATAAGAGGAATCAGTGAATATCACACGAGCAAAACAAGATTATAAGTGAGTGTAGGATTGTCATTGTGGAGCTAAGAGAAACTACCATGAAGTAATTACAAAGCACTGAACTCAAACAAATTCACCAATGCCATTTCAATGTGAAGTAATTAAAAGCCCTAAAATCAAACATTTCCAAGTCTAACCAATGAAGTCCATAACACAGACACAGGACCATTTCTCAAGCTGCCTACAATTTAAATATGAAAGGATGCGGCCAATGGTGAGATATTGAATTGTTATAGGTTCAAAATCTCAAATTTATTTAGGTACAGGTAATAGCCAAACATATCACAACTTCATTAAAGCAAAGCATCAGGGCCACTCAATGGAGTCAAATTCCTATCAACATTCGAACTGGAAAAAACCAAGCTAACCTGAAAGAACTTTGAGAAGCGCAATGGGGATGGAGTTGGAGGAGGCTTTTTTGTTGCCTGATGCTCTCCATTTGCGGAATTGTTTGCCATTGTGCAGATCTATTGTCAAGCTGTTATTCAAAAAACATCAAAGAATCAGTACAGCTGTTTCCATTCAAACCTCCCACCATCAGAAACCAAAAAATAAAGATAAAAATTTTTTTTTTGCTCTAACTGATTAATTAGTATTCAGTGCCATCGCACTCAGCTGCACAACTTGATTTCCAGCATAGTTCAAAGCAACTCAGAGACAAGAAAAAACAACCGACTCTATCGCTCTAACAACTAAAAAAATGATAAGTAATTCAATCAAAAGCCAGATCAATCAAATCAATGACAATTCACAGACCTGAGATCACTAACTTAAGATAAAAGTTCAGAACTTTGTCACCCTCCCTTGTCTTTCTTTCACTCCACAAGCCTCACAAACTAAAAAATACACATATATAGACACAATTATTAAGGGGTAAAAAAAAAAAAGAAATGCTAGTACTATGAACAACAGAAAAGCTTCTTTCACCAACCGAATGCCAACTGGAACAGCAAGGAAATTAAGAATATTATGACAAAGATTGCTTAAGACGGACGAAACTTGAAAGTTATGTTTCATGTCTCATCAAAAAGTGCTAACAGAAACAACAAAAACAACAAAAAACAGACACCAAACTGACTAGTCCACCACACCAAACTTGTCCAGCAATATTCATCCAACCCATTTTCCAGATCTCAAGACTCACAAGTTAAATTTAAAAAAAAAAAAATCCCAGTACAATTACTATTCATTACCTTTTGCAAGAAACTGAAAGAATCAAATTCTTGATGTGGGGATTTTGGTAGTAATATAGTAATACTAGAAGCCCAGTATGTACAAAAGTAAGGAAGCGGAAACAACGGAAGCTGAAATAATAGTAGTAATGGCAAGATATGGCTTTGGTATCTGCTCTTTAAATATTCTTTTTGACATTTACTACCATGACTACTTGTTTACCAGAATAGAAGATTGAGGACGGTACAACCTTAAAAAAGAGAAGACTGGGGATGGGGGATTCTTTTGCTAGTGGAGGGGGCAGACAAACGAGTACGACTCTAGAAGCAAGTGGTGCATGGATTTTTTTGGTTTGGTTTTAAATTTTTTCTTTTTCTTTTTCTTTTTTTTTTTATAAATTTTGGAGAAATAAGAAAAAGGGAATATTTTCAGTGTCATGTCCTGAATCGCATATTTTACTAATGTCTCAACTCAATTACGTTTAATTTTACGAGGATTCATTTAAGTCAAATACTTAGGTAGAGAGGAATTTTGATTGGAAGTTTACAAGACTAACCGGTGAGAAGGTGGTGCCGTGGTGGTTCAAGTGGGTGGTTGATTTATGACGATGATCAAGGTGAGAACTAGTTATGATGTGATGTGATCTTCTAATGTTTATGATTTGTTTTTTTTGTTTATTATTTTTTTCTTTTTTTGGGTTTTCCTTTTTTTTTTTTTCTCTTTTATCTTAACAGGGTTTAGGTGGATTAGCAATTATAGCCTCTGTTTTTAGAAGGGAAGATCGTACGATTGTCTTTTTTTCTAACAAACTACCTTTTTTTGTACTCTTAACTTATATTGGATGAATATTTTGTTACGCTGAAATATTTTTTCACTTGGATTTGTCCTTAACGGAAGCTTTATTTACTGTGACCGGCTCATTTGACGTTTTGTTATTTTATTTTTATAGAAAAAAATAAAGAAAGGAAGAAATAAAAAAAGGAAGAAACAAAAGATCTTAATAGATAAAAAGAAACAAAAGAATTCTATTTCTGCAAACGATTGATCAGTATGGAATTTCGACATATTTGTTAGGATATGTATCCAAATCAAATATGTTTCGGACACAAACATGTTACTCTATCTTGTGTAAGCATGGAATATAACCAAACTTTGATGCAGAAATAATCAATGAAAAAAATTAATCACGTTGTCTTCCTTTTATCGTAGCCTCATCTACAACTAATTAAATTATATGCCCAATTTAATAAGTTTGAATTAGATGAGGTAGAAAAGGAAATTCTTTGTGCTTAATTTGTTTTGAAATAGTCTGTTGTTTTGTAGATCATGTAAATCATATTATATGTTACTTTGTTAATAATGATGTAGACACAATTTTTCGTCGCTAATATGTATATACAAAATGGAGATTAAGTTGTACAATTACAACCACATCCCATAACAAATGATATTTCTTTCTGATAAAAAAAAATACTTAGCCGTTTCTAATCATGTTAATCATTGTTCATGATACATTACCTTGGTTGTTGGGATACTTTTTTGCCTTCTTTATCTTTATATCAAATCACTCGATATTTTTTATTTTTTTTTATAAATCTTACGCTATTATAATGGGGTGAAGAATTGGTGTTGATGGGATTTAAACTCTCGACCTTTGAGGTGGAGTCATAGATCTCTAATCACTCGACCATTTATTCGTCTCCAATAACTCAATATTGGAACAAAGAATCAGTTTCAAAAATTCAACTTGTACTTCTATTTCTCCTTTTTCTTTAAAAAAAAAAAAATTGGGTGAGCAATTCTTTGATCTGTTTCTAATTTTATCTTTAAGCAATCCCAAGGAACCACATAGTGGCTGTAGTTTAGTGGTAAGAATTCCACGTTGTGGCCGTGGAGACCTGGGCTCGAATCCCAGCAGCCACATCATTTTTATTGTTTCTTGATATTTTGGGTACTCAGTCCACAGGCCCGTACATCAATTTTTTTGTTTGGTAGTGTTTTGAGTACTCAGTCCACAGGCTCCCGTAATGTGGCTATTAAGTGGACCCACTGCGGCATGTTTAGGCCCACAACAAAAGGGTTGGATTCGCCTTACCAGATTCGTGGACCTTTATGGCCTTTAATACCCAAAGAAGAAGACGAGAAACTCGAACACAATGGACAATTAAACAACAAAATACGAAGTGTTAGCTGAATCTCTAAACTGCACAGCAGTTGCAGCCCAAGATTTTTTTTTCCTTTTATGTTCATTCTAAATTGCTTGAATTTTACCCTAAACTCTAATGGTGTCACCATCAGGATAAAGCGTGTAGTGGAATGCTGGTCACAGCCAGCCCAACAGGCCCCAGAGCCAATAGGAGAAATCCTGTTCAAACATGTAAGAAAACAACTTTTTACATAGTAGGGAATGAAAAGCCTATTATATGACAACAGGTAATTATAAAATTGCTCATCTATCCAAACATTTTTCTTCCAAAAATTAGCTTGCTGGAATACCATCTGAAGCCATATTGATTAAATCTTGATTTTACTCACTATATACGAGGGGATATCAGGATTCAGAAATGATCGGTTACCACCTAAAAAAGGGAAAACAATCATTTCCTTGAAATCAAATCTTTGCTATGGTTTGATAATTAACTTCTATATGTTCATGTCAGCTGCTGCTAAAGCACGCATCTTACATGAAATGCCATGCAAATTTACATGGCTTGATGGGTTCGCCCACTGTACAAGTTCTTTAATAGGCTTCTCAATCTCTCTTGTCTCTCTTACTAGTCCACTCATGCAGAAACCTATACAACTCAAACTCAACGCAATGTGGCTTTTGAGCTTCTTCTGATCACCGTTATCAACATGAACAACATCAAGAAATTCTTTGCAATGATGAAAATAAGGGCTCAGACTTTTCTTTATGGTCACTTCTTCATCTGAATCTGATAATTCCATCAGATATGGGATTGTTGGTGTATTCCCCAATTCAAGATCAAGAGAAATGCTTTTCTTTTCAATCTCTCTGTCCAATAACTTGAGTGATTTTACCAAACTGACCTCCGCAAAACACTTCATTGAAGAGCCAACCATTTCCTTGAAAATCTTGAGATCAACATTGAACTTATTTACAGTTTCCTTCCACAAATTGGAGTCAATTCTTCCTGATTCTTGTTGGAGAAATTGAACTCCATAAGTGGTAAAAACTAGGAACTCCACCATCTTTGACAAGGACCCCAAAAAGTTAGCATAACAGGCACTATGAAATGGCAAAAACCATAAGTTGGGCTCCACCTCCGCTTCACCAATGAATTTTCCTAATTCTTTCAGTTGGAGTTTAAGCTCCTTTAGGCTTTCCTCCAAGTTGGCTTTGCTGTCACAGAAACTTATCACACCAATAGAATTCAGCATCATTTCAAGATTCTTACAAAGCTGAACTTTAGCTGGAGCAGAAGCTCTTGTGGGCAGCAAAACAAGTTCCACCATGATTGAACAAGAGATGCCAATGAACGTTTCTGTGATTCTTGCAATAAATAGCAAATTCACTTGGGGGGCCAAAATTTTTCCTAACTAAGATAAGTACTGCCCCTATAACTGCTGAAATTCCTCCAGCCTGGCCAAACATACTGCTGCGTCGTCAAAAGCTGCAGAAAATGAACCACGGAAGAAGGGATAGAAACCTTGTCTGAACATAATTTTCGAAAACAAAGCATCCCAATAATCCATATACTGTTCCCAATACCGTCCCCTGAGCTTTAATATTTGCAACTTTAAATGTTACTTCTCTGGCTGATTCAAGGCTTGTGGCAACTGACAATCCTGCCCAAAAACCGTTTTCTTTGCTGTATATTGATCCAAAAAACACAGCTAGTCCTAATGAAGTGAGCATTTGAACGCTGGCATAAACCTTGTATTGTTTATGTTGATGGCCAAACTTCTCCATGTCCGTGTGAAGAACCATAGCTCTTTTTTATTTGAATCAGTTGATCCTTCTTTGCTAGAACTGATCGGTGAGATGGTAATTGATCTTTTTTGTAAGAGTTTCAAGCAAAATAAGAAGAAAAAAGAGGGTAATTCTTTATGGTCAGTTGGGATGGGTTGAAGAGCTTTGGGGACACAACTTTTGCTGCATTTGCCTCGGGGATAGTAATTGCTGATACAAGGGGCATGCTTTTAATTTGACGTGAAATATGGTCCTCTATCCTGGCTAGATCATCTTTGAGTTCTGAGTTTAGTACACTAATTGGAAATGGAAGATCATAATTAGATAAAGCAATTTCCATTCCCGCTGAAGGTGTCTCGAGATCTTGGAATTTTTCACCCAGATTCACGCAATAAGGTTTCAAGAATTTGGCTGGAAGTCTTTCCCATAGCATGCTTTCCTGTTTAAAAAGATTTGAAAAAAATCAAGATACTTTTCGTTTTCTATCAACCAATCAACAAAATTATGGTGACACTAGCAAGGATAATGCTTTTCAAGTGAGCTTACTTGCTTGGATTCAATACTCCTGAGCAATTTGGTTCCTGATTTAGCCATGGACTTGGATTGTGATATCAATGCCTCAGTCGTTGTTCTGTCTTGTGCAGAGAACGCTTTCATAGAGACCCCTAGCCTCTCCGAAGCACTCAGCGTCAAGCTTAACTTTCTTCTTTACCTTCATACCAACAAAAAGTTAATAAGAAACGAACAATACTCATTACGTCGTATGTACTTGAAGTGCGGTACCGTACTGTTGACTGTCACATTAGTCCATTTTTTGACGTCACATGAGACAAAAAAGTTACTCTCCAACACCAAATCTATGCATTCCCAGTATGGTAAAAACTTGAGTCATTAACAAGTACACGTTCCTTAAGTTTTACTAATTTGATACACGGTAAAACAAATTTATATATGCTAAGCTGCCTGCATTACATCAATCGGAAATTCTACCACTCCAATGGAATAATTTTCTTCTCTTTTAAATTAACTTATAGTGTAATAAAAAATTCTGGCATATAATTAATCAAATTAAGGATAATTATCTCGTAACATGCCACGCTTGGGTAAGGAAGAAACAAGGCAAAAACACAAGCCACAACTCCAACAGCCGTACTGGCTAAGACGCGGATGGGGTGCATAACAGGATCAGTTTTGGGACCATTGATGAAAGCTAAAACGTAGACAAGTACAATTTGGCCAAGAGCTATTCGCTTAGATATCAGGTGACTATTTTCCGGCAGCACCACGATGAATGCACTCAGTGCAACCGGAGCGGCTGTGGTGCTAGCCGTGAGTCGGGCTGGCCCTATTAACAATAAGCTAAGGATGGCAGGACAGACACCAAAGATAGCAGCATAGAAGGCATGCCAACAGCCACGTAAAGTGTCCCCTAGCGTGGCATCCGTGACAATAAGAATTGCTGTTACGTAGGAAAAAGTTGGAAATGCTATTTGATGCCTAAATGAAGCCGGGCCAAAAAGTGTAATGCAGCCAACAATTGTGCAAGCTAAGGATGTACGAAAGGCAGAAGCTGTGCATGATTTCCATGCTGCCCGTGCATGATCAGATTGAAATTGTAGGATTGACATTTTTTTGTTAGTGATATTGGAAATGAAGAAAATTTGAAGAACCGTTAGCTTATGCACTTCTTGTTTTTTTTCTTCTTCTTCTAAAGTTCTCACTCTCAGTTAGGCCTAATTGGCAAATGCAAAAAGACACTACAAAAAACGGAGGCTATGGAGGCGTTTTTTAGCCCTTATAAAGGCGGTTTTAACCGCCTCTACAAAATTTGAGGCGGTTATTAAAACCGCCTCTAAACCGCCTCCGTTGCGACCGGCTCTACAAAATAGAGGCGATTTTTCCGAGCGTCGGGGTAGCATATAAATGCTAGAGGCGGTTTTTGTTTTCCCTGTAGGGGCGGTTCAAACCGCCCCTACGTAGTTATTCTTTGTAAAAATAATTCAACTAGGGGCGTTTGCAACCGCCCCTACGAACAGTTTGAAATGCCCCCTATTTACACAATGGCAAAACTAGAGGCGGTTTGAACCGCCCTTACTAGGTTATTTTTGGTGAAAAATAATCCGACTAGGGGCGTTTTCAACCGCCCCTACGAGAAGTTTACCCAAAAAGCTTTGGGGCATTTAGAAACGCCCCTAAGGGAAAGCTAACCGCCCCTAAAATTTGTTGTGGACTTTGAAATACCTACTTATAAAATGTAGCGTTTTAAACCGTTTTTATATTTTGTGTTATTAAAATATTTTTCGAGTGTTTAAAACAAACCCCATAAGCTTCGCATATTGTTCCTAGCTGTTAAAATTTTGGTCATCAAATAATAATACCAATTATGCTATATATATATAACCAAATTAACTATATAGTTTCATTACAATCTTAAAAACTTGTACAAAAAGATCATGTCATATCACCTTTTAGAATGTCAATAATAATAACAAATCTTAATATGTCTAGTAATAATAGTCTCTAGTATCAACAAAAATACATATTACTGCTATATTTTTCATTGGTAATATCTTCTGAATTTTGCTTAGAACCATGTAACAAAAGGGACAAACTTGCAATCAATTAGGAAAATTGATTATCTGGCCTCTCCTCTTCAACCTGATAAAAAATAAAATAAAATCAATTATACTGTCAAATACTATACTGAACAAATAAGAACAATGCCTCCAAAATAACATCAATCCAACCATAACATAAGCACAAGAAAGAAAGATTGGTTTTAAACATACAGTCAAGCATGAATTGTTTATTGTGTTTACCTAAATTTGTACTGCTAATAATGATTAAAACCAGCTTATCACAACAAAGTTAAAACCTACATCCTTATTTCGTGGAAGTAGGTCCCCATTGCCCATGCGCAAAGTAACCTTTTCAAACTTGCCCACACTGACCAAAATTTAATTGTGACCTTTCCAAGCTCTAGTAATAGAAAATGACAATTGTCAAGACCCCGCGAGAAGAACACTGGACATGACACATATTGGCTGTGATGGCAAGACTACTTTCACTCCATATGCGAGGAAGCTTTTACAATTTAAATGCTATTTCTTGACTTTTTTTTAGTAATAATTCATACAAGTATATCGCCTAAACACAAAAAAAAAAACACTAATATTTACATCCAACCAGAAATTCTAACTTTTGTCGAAAAATGACATTCCATTTCCAACAATTGGTTTTCAAGAATCCCATTGGACAAGTGCTAACACAAACTGGCACCCACATATCACCTATCACCACTCACTCAATCCAAAGGAGTATCAAGATTACTTATTTCAGCCACAAGTACATAATTATCCTACTCAAAGACACCTTCACAATCAACAAGTGCATTTTCAAGTTAAGCACGATCGCTAGAGAGGCTTATCAATGTCAACCATGAAAAATTACAACTTTTAGACAAAAAGGAATAGAAAAAAAGAAGGAAAACTAAAAAAAAAAAAAGGCAGAAAAATGAAAATGGTAAGAATAGAAACATGAAGACACTGAAAACCAGTCCATTAGCTTACGATCGCAACCATAAACAATTCAAAACCTCAAGACAAAAATCATAACTCAAAATTTAATAAATAGAACCGTTAAACATGAACGTAAAACAAGGAGATAGCAAATAAACTCAAACTAAGAATTTGATCACATTATAACCATGAAGAAAGATATATGAGATAATTATTTTTAAATCATGTAATGCTAATATATTCTTAGCAGTAAAATACTTGATGATGATAGTTTTCCTTTAAAAAAAATATATGCGTGCACATAAAAGGCCCTAATTTGGGCAATATTAAAAGGAGTTATATCAGTAGTGTTAACAATAATCTGCCACTCCAATAGTTTAGTTCCAAATCTGAAACCCGAATACATCTCAGTGCTTCAGGCCATTAGCTTATTTAATAAAACTATTTCCCGGATCTTTCAAGAGCTATAAGGTGTGAAGAACATTAGCTCAAATTTTAACAATAACAAGTTCTAAAGTAGTCTCCAAATTAGCTCGTCACTAACCCCATTTGTGCAGTGTTGGATTTTCAGTCCATTTTGCACAAATTCTGGGATTAATCCATAGCATACTAGGGTATGAGCCTTATACCATTAAAAAACCCTGTGAGTCTAGTTTCTAACGCAACAAGAATCATCCAATTTATAGCTTCCTATGCAAAGTTATATCTAATTTACTAAAGCTAGTCCAGCAAGACTGTTCATACGAATTTGCTTATCTTCCAACTTGTATAATCATAGCCATCTTAATTTCTCCTCCATTTTCTTTTCCAAATCAACAAGTGTTACATCTTCACCAATCATGTTATTTACTTAACTAAACATCATATATAGTTAACCAAAAGTCAAGGAAAATATGTTACCTTCCACAAAAGGGCTTCAAGTTTCAAGTCTTTCTTCCAAATTATCTAGCCTTACTTTTCTTGTTAATCTTCTGATTTTCTCCCACAAGGAACTTGTTTTATCACCAGAAAAATGTGTGTTAGCTCTTGGTGTAACTAGTTTAGCCTCATCAACCAACAAAGGTACCAAGTCCTACCAAGAACTATACTCAACTCTCAATATTTTTGCCCCAATCTTTCAGCCTTACTTTTCTGGTTTTGGTATCTCCCTCACACAATTTAATCCCCTTAGCAATAAGAAAACAAGCACATGGCCAAAAAGGAAGCAAACCCAAGCAATTACTAGATAAGATTCAGCTAAACCAATTAGGAAGCGACTGCTAAGAATCTCCAATGCAATTTACAGAAGATTTGGTTTCCTTTTCCTTTTACAAGGCTGTCCTAATCCTTTTGGACTAGGATTCCTCTCCTATTTAATACCAAAGCAGCCTTATTTCACCCCTTTTGAAGATCAAAACAAGCTCGAATAATGCAAGAAACACATTTAAGCAAGATCAAGAAAAAATTCCAGCAAGTCTATTTAACAAGAACACCAACTTCCCCCTTGGCTTCCTTTTCTTCTTCCAAACGGTTTTACCTCTCTCTAAAGATTAGGAAACTTGCTCTTTTCTCTTTTAAACACAATATGAAAGACTCCTTTTCCTCCCACAAATTCATTCAAGCTGGAAAACAAATAAAGAAGCACAATCTCAAGCAAGAAAAAAATACCAGCAGGCAGGTTTTTCTATAAACTCAAGAACAAAGTTCAAGAACCTTTTGTTTCTTCTACAAAACGACCAACAATGAGTTTAGGAACTTAAAGATCAGTCTCAACTTTAAGATTTTCGTTCAAAACAAGTCAAGACAGCAGGTACTCTTAACAAGATTCAAGAATCCAACGAGATTTTCCAAGAAACACAAAAGACAGTTTGCAAGATTCAAGATTTCTAACCAAGTAAGTTCAAGATACTGGAGATATGTAGTCCCAAACATTCTTGACAGCATCGGAGCGAGACGATTGGGAGACGCCGAGGAAGTCATTGAGAGCAGTGGAGACAGGAGTCAATTTGAAAATTTCGGAGTTAGGAGTCGGAGTCGGAGGTGCCTGGGATTGGATCTCCGGCTTCAGCTTCGGCTTTGGTCCTGCAGTGGTTGACTTGGAATGAGCAACAAAAGTGGTGGACACGACAGTTGGGAGCTTCTTCTTGGTAGTGGCAGCGGATGCAGCAGAGAGCTACTTGTGCTGCAGAAAGCCTCTTTTGAGAGCTACGAACCCAAACATGCTCAGCTTCTGGGGCTGCAAAAAAATAGATAAATTCTGAAAAGTGAACAAGAAGAAAGGAAGAAATTAGAAATTACCCCTAAATCCGATGGCCGATGTTGACGGGGAAAAGAATGGCAAGAAAAGACTGAACCTAATTAAGGGAGAATAATTTAGAAAAAAAGAAAGAAGAGCAAAATAGAGTGAAAAATCAGAGGGAGACTAGGGCGCGGGAGAGAAAGGGGGGAAATTTTTCGGTTTACCGCTTAATTTAGGAGCTGAATTCTTAAACCCCCTCTAATAACCCGCCCCAACTAAGAAACTGCTTGATGCGGTTCTAAAAAATGCCTCAAAATAGGGGCAGGAAGAAAATACCGTGTTTTGAAAGAGGCGGTTTTAAAAATCACCTCTATAAAACCACCTCCGTAGCCTAAATTTTTTGTAGTGAGAGTTGAAGATAAGAAAGAAGAGAGGTGCATTGTATTGTGGGCGAGGCTGCGAGGGGGTTCTCTTTTGTTGGGGAAATAGATTGCGAAATTAGTTTGTGGGCTCCGGAGTGGAGTGGGACCTTTGAGGTGGCTGGGTCCCAGGTGAAGAATGCACACGGAAGAAATTTCTATGCTGAAATTGGAACTTCCAACAAATAGTCGATAATGAAGATGGGATTTTTGAATTAGTAATGCAATTATCCCACGATGTCTTTTTAGAAGTTATTTTTCTTTTCTTTTTTTTTGTTTCCCGTGGAACAAGTTATTTGTCTGACATGCCACTAAAATATTGATTATTATATAACTTTTAATATCTAAATAAAAAAGAAACGAAATGACTTTTACCCGCATGAAATTTTCACTTCCAAGAGTTCAATAACCAAACAAACAACCATATCCACTGCCGGTTGGTAGCATTATGCAGGTAAAGAAATTTTATGATGCCCGTAAAACATAAAATTCCGATGGAAAAAACCAAGATCAGAAAGTAAATGTAATTTTTGTGTTACGAGACATTTCTTTTGCTGGTGGATTAATGTATGGCGATTCTAGATTCGTAGTACTACTCTGGGTTTTATTATATTTTCCGGTGAGAGTCACATCTAGGTTCAGTTGACTAGAGATTTTTCAATTTTAGGTTGCTGTTGGAAAAGAAATAAAAAGTTGGTGGCCACTTTTTATTAAAACAAGTCTTACACTTATAAGATAGCAGAATAAAAATGAACAAATTGATTTTCGCATAAAAGAAAAAATCTAACAAATTAATTCAATAAACCCCAAAGTCCGTTCGAAGACAAGTTACCGTCTTTTTACTTCGAGCAAATGTGATCGTGCATCCAAGTGCTAAATGGCATTCATGGTAACAACGATGATCCTGCATGCATGCAACCACGTTAAGTTGTTTCATCAACTTACAGCACAAATTCAGAACACACAAGATGTCCATTTTTCTGTCGGACAACAATTGATTCTGACTTCAATTTTATACAAATTGCCTGCAATTCAAGTTGTCGACATTTGACTGTTGAAAGTTGAAAAATTGAACCTGTACGGCTGTACCTGTCCTAGCCACCCAGGTGCAGAAATACAATGTAATGGGACAAAATGTGCATGGAAATACCGAAAAAATAGATCATAGAAGAGAAGATAGTTTTCTCTCCTCTTACTTGAAACTTTTGGGGCGAAAGGGATGATCATTCATCTCAACATCTAAGTCTATTAATGCTAAATTCAAAAGGACATCTGTAATAGTAGCATTATATAGTGTACAAAATTTTTACTTTGAAAGACAAAAGATAAAATTGCGCTCTTGGTTCCTTTTTTTGAAACCTTTTTTTTTTTTTTTTAACTTTTTCATCCCTCTATTTATCCATTTCCTCACACTTGAAGCTCTTAAAGAAGAAACACCCTCTGCTTCTCTTCTTTTCCCTGCAAGCCCCAACATCCAAACTGAGCATTGGTGTCATAATATGCAATGAGAGAGTTTGTTCCACCAAAAAGAAGGAAGCAATTAATTTTTAATTTCTTGGTGAAACAAACTAATGTCTTGAAAAGTTAAATCCTAATATAAGCAAAGACACAATTATAAGTGGATTACCACATCGATTTCCACCATGATATGTAAGCTAGTTAGGTTCTTGCTTTCATTCTAGCTAGTCTCGACTTTCCAACTTAGCCTTTGAGGACAAGAAAGAGTCATATCTGTACTTGGACGGGGAACGGAACAATATTACAAGAAGTTCGTTAAAGCAGGTTCTAGCAGTTTCTTTATCTATTTCTTTTTAATTTTACAAATCTGTAAACTTTAACAAAGAAAAATAAAGGAAACAGTAAATATTATGTATAGGTGTCTTATCAAAGTGTCTTGCACTCTTTGGTATTGCGTATATAAGCTTGTAAAGCTTTGGTACATGGATCTGTCCTCCAAGCTATCGTCAGCCGTCTAGTTCTACTTCGGGTGTTGGTGGAACATGCACGTATATGGATGACACATGAATATCACCAGCTACCCACTTCAATTAAGCGTGCGCCTTCTGCCGGTAAGCTGACATCAGGAAAATGTGGAAATGTCTTCTTTGAAATTGGCAGAAGCCTTTCTCTGACCTTACGTTGTGGGATCTCATCTAATCATGCCCTAAAATTTTGTTTGTGCACCACAACAGGCAAAAAAAAAAAAAAAAAAAAAAAAAGGAATACTTTTCTATGCCTGCGAGATAGGCATACAGTAATTATCAATTTAAAAGAAAATGAGACAGAAAGCAGCTTGTACCCGAATTGACCATTTTCAACAAGACAAAGATTACTGTTAGAGTGGATGCCACCTGTATGTGTAAATGTAATTTAATATTACCAAAAACAATGTAATTTAAAAATAAATATTGGAATACTCGTGCTTTCACGTGTGTGAAGAGAAAGAGAAAGAGAAAGAGAGAGAAAAAGAGTTGTTAAGACTTGGGGGCTCACAAGTATTATTTGGCACAAGTTAATGATCCAGATTTAAAGAGCAAAAAATGGATAGACGAGATTGAACTAATAAAGCCAAATTTAAAATGACAAAATGGTGTTGTTTTTTAATGACAAGTGATTACAACACCTTTTTGCAAAGTTATAACATTATTTCAGTATGGTTATATCTTTTAATTAACATATTACGCATACCACAACTTTTGCAAAATGGAAGGTGCCAACTTGCGATGCTTCGGGTCCAAGTTGACAAGTCTAGAGGCATGAAATTCATTATTTGATTCGACAAGTAAACCTAGACATTATAGTACTCCTATTAATTGATTCCTTACGAACAACCACCAATGGACTTAATTCTTTGTGAGCTAAGAGATCAAGAAATCTTGCTTTCTATCAATTTATCACTGATATGTGATTTTAAATCCATACAAGTGCATAATGTACTCGTCTAGTCCAATGATAATTCAATCCTTGTTGGTTCCTTATGACCCAATTGGGTTCTCCCTAAAATAGGCTAGTATAGGAGCAAGAAATTGCCAATTCACAAAAAAAAAAAAAAGAAATCTTGATTCCTGAGGTACCCTCAAGATTAGATCTCTTCATTTCTTACTATTGTGCCTTGCGATCACTTTTGTAAATTCTAAACTCATAGCTACCTTATAGAGAAGCTGTGATAATTTCTTATTATTGAATTACCATTTACACCCTCTTTATATGGTGTTGGAGTGGCACCTTAAACACAATAAAGTTTTATCGATACTGCAATCTACGTGAGCCGAGTCTACAAATACAAGGGCTCGCACAAGGTTATTCTGTAAATTGACAGTAATTAGAAGGACGTCTTACACTTAGGCAGGATGTTACATTACTAGGCACACTAATTGCTAGAATGATTTTGGTAATTGGTACAGTACTTCTTCTTCAGCTGAAAGGTGGCTAGTCCATAATGAGAAAGGAAATCTGAGTTCATGGAGAGGCCAATGAAAATTCGTGAACATCCCATAACTGTGTTCATAGTGTTTTAACATTGTAATATTGACAATAACTTAAAACATGTATAATGGTCAATTCCCATTAGGTTTTACTGGAAAGAATAGTGATTCTCAAAATTTTGTTCGGGAAGGTCTACAGGAGGACTAATAAATTGTCATGGAAGGAACTGGATGCAATGTGGACGTGTACACCTTTGTCGACCATTTTATGGTGAAATATTCTGAGAAGTTTCATAGGGGAAAAAAAAAGAATATTTTTTTGGGGAGAGGGCAATCCCATGAGTTTAAAAATGTATAATTAAGCTACAATTTTTTTAATCTTGAAAGTGACTACGTCTACCTTCTTGTCTTGATTGGGTATGTATAGTATAAACATCTTTCTCTCAAAAGTTTCTATCTCGTGCAGATAAAAATGGTACAAGTTGTACGTTAAGCAAAAGCTTCCACACAATGAATTCAATTGGTTTTTCATGATGATCTCTGAATCCTAGTGATTAATTTTGGAGAAGGTGACCAGTCAATGATCTTTCGAAGCCTTGGAGATAAAAGCTAATCTTCTAAATTGTACACCAGTGAGTTAGTGCTTTTCAGAACAAGTTGAGGAGGGGAACTTTGAACACAAAGACTAACCAATGGATGAAAGATTAAGGCTCTTTCAAGTTTTGACGAACAACCAGACAAAAAAATGTTTCATCTTTGAAAATTGTGCACCATTGTCCCCCAATCTTCCAGGAAGATAAAATAAGCATTAATTCGAGTGTGAGAAACAGTGAACAAGATAGCTCAAGCATAAAACAAAAAGAGTTATTTTAGATAACAAGTTGCATGTGCACGCATAAAATCTGTAAATGTGATAGCAAGTGGATAACAGAGACGTGCCACTTATTTTAAGTATAATAATATGACATGTTTACCTGGTTAACAAGTTGCTTGAACTAAGATATTCTGACATACAAATTACAAAGTATCATTCTAGTTGCTTTATTTGTTTAAGCTTTGTTTTAAGATTTTACTTAGAAAAATGCTATGATGACGAATAATTATAAATAAAACTTATCACTCTTTCACGAAAAGTTATCGTTTTGTTAGAAGTTATGACAACAACATATCATCAATTTTATTCAAAAAAATTGAAAATCAGAGCCCGCACTGAAAACCAGGAGGAGGTGTTCTACAAGTAACTAATGTTTTTACGACATTAACATTTTGTCCACATATATTATTCATTCTCATTCAATCCTTTCAAGGGAATTCTTTTGGTATTATTCAAAACTCCCATTATTAAACTGAAGAGAGAGAGAGGGAGAGAGAGGAAGAAGGAACCAACGAGACACTTTCCCGTCTCACCTTCATGCAAACAAGACAAGAAGTTCGGTGTCAGTCATTTTTTGCCAGCTGCAAAAAAGCGTGAAAATGAAATGCATATTTTAAAGGGCAAACAAATGATTTATATCAATCGCATAGGTTAGATGGAGATGCATGTTTTGTCCGTACATGTACACACGCACGGAGGTTGAATAACAAAGTAGTACTAAAAGGAAAAGCATATTACTTGTCTGACCACGTCATTAACAGTTATCTATATGTATTTGCTGGATTTTCTGAACATCCGTGGATTTATGTCTGTAATCCTCATGGATTTTCTATAAGAAACAGACAAACCTGAACCTAATCATCACACGCCGATTAGAACAATATGCACGAAGTCGAATCGCTTAAAAGGAACATGTGAATGCAACTTGGAATTTCAAAGGATTGAACTCTTAGTCAAAACTGATGACTTAAACAATCTATATTATCTTGCCTTCTAACGGTGACTAAGAATCCTTATAAACCGAACCTGAATGGACGTCAAATTTGTCAATTTGATTTCCATTGAAAGGCATTAGGAGCATTCAAGAAGCAATTTGCAAATTCACGCAGCAAGGAAACCTGCATGATCAATCAATTGGGAAGCAGTAATAATAAGTTCATGCCCAGAAAGCAGTAAAAGAAACATAAATTCAACAAAGTGATTGATGCACAAAAGCAACATCATGAGGCAAAGGTTAACCTTAGGTTACCACTGAAAATCTTATGTTGCTATTGAATATATCTAGGTGTGATACCTCTCACATAAATTAAAATAACGTAGAGTAATGTATAATTTAAGTCTAAATACTCAAATTCAACTTTTAAATATCCATTTTGGGCTAGCAAGAACAAAGTTCAAATAGTTAGAATTGGCCGCTCACTACACTAGTTGCGCGCTGAGTCTGTGGGCGCGTAACATGACACTAGGACTCTAAGAAAGGATAATAAAATGAAAAGAAAACAATACTGTAAGAATGAAGAACTTGAAGCACAAAGAATCAGCAGCAACCAAACTCACTATTAATATATCTATTAATATATTGTGTTTCTTATTCCATAATTTTTATAGGATTATCTCTTTTTTTCCTTCAAAACAAAATACACACACAAACATATGCATATAAATCTTTAAAACTGTTATACATAGTTAGCCAACCAGGTTTGAGCTCAAAATTTATTTAATTTAACTATTGTAGTTAAATTTTTATACCTTGAGCTTAAACTCAATTCAACAGTATATAATGACTAGATACTTCCATTTGAATTCAAGAAATTTCCAGCATTTGAACTTGAATCTTAACATTTGAACTACTAACTACATAAAGCACATGTTATTTTCCTTTCCAAATTTTTTTAACACGCTTGTCTTGACAATGTTTCCATTCAGAATGTGGTTAAAAGAATTTAATTAAAAAAATAAGTTTTTCGTCTATTGGAATATATATGCATTGATTTCGTTAATTCAGTCTTTTTTTTTTTTTTTTTGGGCGAGAAAAAGGTTTATAAGGAACCCAAACAGGCTTCGTTGCGACTTATAGTTCCTCAACCCAGTCCAAAAGACCTTTGAGACTCGGGCCCAGACATTGAGCCCATGAGAATAAAATATCAGCTGTAGAATTCTAAACTAGGCCCAGTGTCCAGAAGGGAATATCATACGCGGCAAACGTGGCAGCACGGTACCAGCGTCAATCTGAGCTCCCTTAAATAAATAAATAAATAAATAACGAATTCAGCTAAAGAAAATTTCCATATTAAAATCCAATTCAAATTGGTTGGTTAATTTCGTAAAAATAGACCAAGAATTTGCTTCAACCGAAGATATGGAGCAAACTCGAAATGTTTCAGCTGATACTCTTCTGCTCTCCAGGATACGGGAAGCACCTTTTCATGTTACCAAACTTCTGAAGAGTTAAGAGAATTCTTGTGCCCAGGCCTTCGCTAAAACTAAGTCTTAATTTGTAAATTTAAGAGCCCCTCGCAGCCGTTTTCCATAAAAAATCGTACTTGGAAACGGGTTCTCACCACTTCTTCATCAGAAAAAACTCGTGTTGTTATGGCTGATTTGCATCAGTAGTATTGTTAACTCCTCGTACGAAAAAAAGAAAGAACAAACCCAGTGCAAAAATTCAAAACGAATGACTAATGGAATCTTGAAATTCATGTGGAGGATTTATGTAAATGCGGCAATATGAATGGACACAAGATGAAAGTCACATGTACAAAATGTTTTCCAACTGTTTTCTCCCTTTTCATTTCATTTCATAACATCAATCTCTTGCTCCACTCCGGCCTCAGTAGACTGCAGACACTGCCACAAAAATTTGACAGCAAGAATCATAAATGACACTTGGTAAAGCTTTCAATGATTCATCCCACAACAGTTAGGGCTGACATCGATAATCAGATTAGTTCCAATTGTGCACCAACAATCTTTTGACGTGTATCTTACGCAAATAGCCAAGATTCCACCAAAGCTACAGTTATGTTTAACAGAGAGTCATCTTAAGACAATGGTGCAAAATAAAAGGTTCATCTGAACTGGGAAAATCATAAAGAAAGAAAGAAAACAATAGACCACCAAGATATTAGATTCAATCCACTAAACAAAAACATGTATTCCAAAAGCTAACAAAACCTTTAAAGTACAAAATTCACCAAGTGAAAATGACTAAAAAGGAGGTGAATGAAACGATGAAGGTGAGAACATGACCCGGAACTCGACATAACTTTAGTGTACCAACCAAAGTACCAGTCCTCCCACACAACAAATTTAGACAATGTGTTACACACAAGCAAAAAAGCATCCCCCACGACAAATCATAACATTTCTTGTGACTTCCTCACACATCGGCTAACCTTCTTCTTAAATTCATCCCTCCTCTCTCTCCATTCCTTCTGCAATTAAACAAAAAGGCAAGAACTATTTAGAAAATATTCACCAGACAATTCTATTTACAGTTCCTAAATTATAACATGTTTCAGGCAATGTTTGAGATGAACAAGGAATGATAAAAGATTAACAGCTAAGACAAATTTAGCTATTATTATCTTTAGGTATGACAAAGAAAACATGACATGTGGCCCTCTCCGAAGATTAACTATATGTTGTGATTAGAAATAAAGAAAATAGAATGGAAAAGGGGCTCATCAAAAACACATATCAACGAAGTAATATACACACATATACCATGCGTTTGTTTTCATATAAACAGGAAGATAAGTAAATCTAGTTTCAATGGGCCTGATCATTATGTCGGTTAAATAGATAAAAAGTGATGTTTCTATGAGAAAATACAACATCAACTAGCAAGATGGGGGAACACTGAAACAGATTCCTGGTCCATTTTTTTAACCCAGATTTGCACATTACTTTCAGGCTTCGTTATTCATTGGAAAAGAGGAAGGCAAAAACAGCTCTGAGGGATGTGTTACATAAAAATATAACCCCTAAACATGGGTGGTCACAATCAAAGACTTCAAGGTTGGTTTACCTTATTTGACTGGTTAAAGAAGTTTTATGATTTATCCCAATTTAAATCATCCATGGCTCTTTCAACTTACTTAGTTTAAACAGCAGTCAAACAATTGAACAAATGTTAACAACGATCAACTTGGTAAGACTTCAATCCTAAATGGCCACCATCACAGTTAAATGTCATTTCTCAAACGCCTGGATTAAAATTTTCTCTCTTTATTCTTCTTCCATTGCCAAGAAATTTCACATCCCATGGTGCTCATAATAACAGAAGAAGTTCTTTCTAATGTTGATTTATTCCATGTTAGACAATCACTCTATGGCATGAATGCATAAAAAATAAATGTTCTTCAGTTCCTTCCCTTCCTCCCCCCTGCCATGTCCAGCTTGGCTAAGGATATGTTGTTTTCAAACAAATTGATGGATGTAGAAAAGGAAACAAAAATTTTACTCACAGCAGCCTCTACGTTAGCTGGAGACTCGTCGTTTGGGCTGGAAAGCATCGATATGATACTTAAGACTATGCTTTCAACCTGTTGAAAAATCAGTTGCACATCACAACAAAAAGACAACACAAACAGCCAGAAACTGAAAAGATTAAACCTACGAATGTGGTTACAACAAAGACAGAAAGGACAACTCTGTTGGGAGGACATGTGGACTTCTTTTTGTCTGGTTAGCGTATATAACTATAGGAGAAGATTGGAAGGCACACTACAAATTAATATATTGACATCAACTATAGAATTAGATTTAAGGGCTCATTACAAATTTATAGAGTGACTTAGCATGCCAACGCAACAAAAATTTACACGCCTCAGTATATTAAACCCAGAATTATGCTCTCTTTCAAGACCTGTTCTCAAACATTCGAGTGAGAAGGCTAAGAATAATATTTGGACATGTTACTACCGTATGGACAGGACTCCAGCGCTCACTTGCAAGCTCATAACCATTTGGATCATCACCTGGCGGATGAAGAATTGATATACAAACTTTCCCGTCGGGATATACTGAAACTCACAAAGCAAGCAGGTGGGCTCACAAGTTGTTCAATTAACAAGAAGTCAAGAAAAAAAAAATGAAAATAAAGCAATTGCATAGACCAACCATTAGGATGCCATAGCTCTGATGTAAATTTCACTGTAGGAGGGCTGAGTGGATAATTTGACGGAAAGCTCATAACGGCATTAAAATAACCTCCATCGCTACAATGTAAAAGTTCTCAATTAAACAAAATAAAAATATGCAATGCATTAGAATCAACCAAACTACATCCAGCTCATTAAACTTTCACATGAATTCGCATGACAGAAGCATATTAAGCTGCTTCCTCTTTTATGTGCTGAGGCCACCGGAAAACATTAAACCTTGTTAAGACAACCAACTTAATCACTACATAAATATGTGAGTGTCTAATGAATTTGTTTTCATTTACATAAAGGAAATGCAGCATCTATTACAGAACCAACTCGTTAACATAATGAAAAACAGATTACACCCCAAAAAAATAAAGCACATATCTCCGAGCAATAGCATATTAGTGCCAGAAACAAGTTTTTAGTAGGTCAACTGACAATTAAGAGAACCAAAACCAAATTGTGTACTAATCCAATTTAGTACAAGCACGCATTAACAGACATACATTTGTAAATCTAAAACACAAAACCTTTGAAAAAAAGTTACCAAATGAACAAGGCAAACTTAAACAAACAGACAGAAATTGACAAACCCCAGATCATACCATGAAGCAAAATTCAACATGAATCAGTACTTACAAGGTAATCTAACTAAGATGACTAACAATTTGATCACAAAATTAAGCAGAACATCAAAAGGAAAATGCAATAAAGTTACTATCTTGCAAAGTATTAATCAGAAAGAAGGCCACAGTAAAGCCTGTCATAACACGAAATGTGCACGAAATGACTATAAATTCATTTCCAATCCCATAATCTGATCACAAAATTAACAGAATTACGGCTACCAACACTAACAAATTCAATAAAGTTTAAATCTTTAAGGTAATAATCAGCAGGAAAGCCATACTAAAGAGTATCAGAAGGCCCTATGATGGTGACACTCCATTCAAAGATATTGCTCTCATCAACCAAACCGGCCGAGAACCCAGCAACGGGGTGCTTACAAAGATCTGCAACAGATAAACATAATCCATCAATTAATCAAAACGGGTTCGATCATTATCCCAGAAAATTTATCTTTTCTGTAAAAAGATTGGATATTTTAAATAATTAAATTAAACAAAAAGGAAATGACCTTTGAGCTGTTTCTGGAGGAGAAGGCATGCTTGTGAGGCCATCAAGGGGATGCCAATTTCGGAGAACTAGGAGAGAGAAAGAGGGTCGCAGCCAATTTGGGCTTTATATGGGAGGAGTTTTTATTGTACACTTGTGAAAAAATGAACAGAGAAGGTTCTAAATGTAATGCAGCTTATCTGTCTAATTGTTTTGATATGTAATTATGTTTAATGTGGAGATGTATTATATCAATATAAAATAATACATAATTTGATGCCACAGTTTTACATTAGACACAAATAAATAATAAAAAATTAGACAAGGGGTTTAAACTCGAAATTTTCTTATATTTTTGAATAAAAATTTGTTTTGAGAGGCAATCTTTGGACAAAATTAACAATTAAGAGTACCATATAATATATATTTTGATTATTAACAGATTTAATCAAAGAATAAATTAAAAAAAAAAGATACTAGCTAACAGATTAATCTGAATTCTTTGTAATAGATCCCTAACATTAGCCATTGAACCATTTCTCTGCATTTTTTATCTAATGAAACAACCTCAATTACTTATCACGTTTTTATTTTTTTATTTTTTCTGCAAATGAACATTAAATTATTTTTTATATGAACTACAAACTTTTATCAGTTGCTTAGATGCATAAATATTTGTGTGCGCCGAAATTATAATTCAAAATATTGCAACTATTGGAGACAATTTTTAGACTACGCTACTAAATTGGCTCAATTTTGTACACCAATAAGCAAAAGGAAAGCATGTGCTCTAGTTATATTGCGCCAATTATGAAGTTGTATTCATGGAAAATTCCTAAATGAATTGGGTGCAGAATCTCATGTGCGAATCTTGTGGCTTGAATTAAAATTACATAACTCTCTATACATTACGTCATTGTATCATCATGCATTACTTTATTCATATAATTATCGTTAATATTACAAAGTTTATAAGTAGAATGGTAAATCCAAGCATGTAAGAGTCTCTTTTATTCCAAAATGGCATCATATTAATGTTTTTGTTTCTAGGGAAGTATTGCATAGTAAATAGGAAATTCTTATACAGATATGGTTTATGACACTATTTGTAACTTTGTCGAATAAACAAGAGTTAGATAACTTAAGTGGTACATAGTAATGTAAAAAATTAATATAAAAAGATTCACAAAATTTCTATTTATACCACAAGAACCCCAAGCACAGATCGAAACCCTATAGAAAAAAGATATGTAAAATTAACATATTCATAAGCGAACATGCCAGGATCAAGAAGCCATTTGATGACCTTGTAGTATGAATAAGAGAAACATTAACTAAGTGATAAGTGTTGATATAATAATATATATAAGAACATTTATGCAATTACGTGACTCTTGTTTAAACTACAAATTCTATAAATAGATTATAGATCAAGTATATACAATAATTTCCTTACATAATGTTTAAAAAGATCCAAAGTGATAACAATTTATAATTCAAAAAAAAGAGAAAAAAAGTTACGTGATAAATTATGGGACATGACATTTAAGATTTTATGTAAATAACTAGTAAGGATGGTATATGAGTATAATTTTCTTTAGACATTTTGCAATACACCGAAGATTCAGTCAAAATGAAAATATACAATTCAAGATTTAATGAATAATTATTTTTGAAAGAAATTCGATAATTGAAAATACAAGAAAGAATCCCTTTTTGAAAACCATGCCTACCAACAATCCATAGGTGCACCACGTGCGTACATTATGTGACACGTTATGTGATGATTTATAACCAATCACATATTATCAAATAATATAAAATGTGACTTAACGATATCAAATGATAATGATAATAAATTGTTAATTTTAATACACCAGTAACAATACACGTGATGAGTTTAATACATTTGCTTCATCTTGATACTGGAATGTCTTCAATCTCTAAAGAAAAACAATGGTCACCTTTGGTTTCTCCTTGTTCATTTAATACTTTTTCCTTCATCTTGATAGGGGTATGTTTTTTTTTTTTTTTTAGATAAATTCTACACTATTACAATAGAAGTGAAGAATTAGTATTACTAAAATTCGAACTCCTAACATTTAAAATGAAGTTATAAATTTTTAACCACTCGACTTTCTATTCGTTCCTGATACCGCTATATGTCTTAATCTCTAAGGAAGAACGATGGTCATCCTTTGAGCTCTCCATTCAACGGTACCTGCTCAGTTACCCTCTCTCTTTTATCGTGTCCTTTTTTCCTTTTTAGATTTCAACCTGCATGCACCCTTATGATTTGACAACTAGGAAGTTTCACGATAACTTTGAAAATATATTAAAAGTGATTCTACTCAACACTATTAATAACATTATTTTACTTTGTTTGATTAGACAAGTACTCAATTCTCCGGTACACTACCACTTGCTTTTTTCATTTTTTATTCACCTTTTCAATATCTTTGTGGCAGTTTTGGGTTTCTCCAATATGCTTCATCCCTCATCAGTGGTAAATTAGTCTAAAGTTGCAACCAGCGCTCCAGTCCAAGGTATAAACAATCTTGTATCGCATGTAATTATGGTAGTCTGATTGAGAAACTGCACCGTTTAGAACGGTAGATAAAGGATCTTTTGGCCACAGATATATACAAGGCTTCAATTCCCATATTTTTAATGCACTAGAAAAGCAAATTTGGTACCGAATGAAATGGAGGCACTAGTAAACTCTAAACTGTTATCACTAGCAGCAAGACATTTCAGTTCAACCTTATTTAATTAGATTATTTAATCGGATCCTTTTTTTGGACAACGTTCATTCAACACATTATTACAGACTCAGAAATCACCGACAAGTGATTACCCAATTACAAGGATCAGGGAACAACAAGACACACAGAAAACACACACACATACATATTCAAAAACACCTAGTTACATTCACCACTCCACTGCTCTCTCTAGTTCATACTAGTAGCATGGCTTGACTTAGACTAATCCTTATGCTTTCTATGGGCAACATAGGCTCCCCATGCATGAGCCAAGAAGACTTGTTAATTAGTGGCAGAAAATGACCTTGAGCTCACGAGGAGCAGAGCACTCATGCATGAGAGAAGGGGTATCATGAGCGTACGTAAAAGTAGCCGGACAAGCATGCTTGAAGTACTCCGAATAGCTCGACGGCTTGCACGTTTCTTTACTATTATACTGGTTTCTACAACAAAGCTCGTCCGTACCAAAGGCTTCACAACCACTCTTGCACCCCACCACTTGTCCCCCAGGCCCGTAACACTTCAAGCTCGCCGGACACGTGGCAATCAAGTCTGCCCGGCAGCCCACCACGGGGCAGTTGCCTTTGCCTTCATGTGGGGTCACTGTCATGGGGACGTTGAACCCGTCTACTAAGCTGACTCCGTAGGATGAAAAGTCGGCTTGGCCGTGGTGGAGGACGAACTGTGCTAGTGTAGCTGGAGTGGCGCCGCCTCGGCCGTCGCATTCTAACAGGCCCCCGCAGTCCCCGGTGGCGCAGGAGAAGTGGTTGTTGGAGTAAGTGCAGCCAGTGCGAGCCCAGATGCGGCCGGACCATTGAGTGGTGGGAGCTGGGAAGGAGCGGTGGGTGAGGGTGGAGAGGGCAAAACCGCCGCGTTCGAGGACTGGTTGACCCGCGTTGGGCTGGATAGCTGGCCAGACGGTGTAGGGGCAGTTGTTGACTACGGTGAGGATGAGGCCCGGATTTGTGGCTTTGGAGATGATGAAGAAGGAAGATAGGAGAAAGAGTGATAGTATAACAGTGGCGGAGGAGACGGCGGAAAAGGTTGCCATGGCTGGTGGAAGGAGGAATGAGATTGAAGACTGAGTGGTGGTTGTGGGTACTGAGGTGGGGTGGTGTTTGTATATATAGGACTTATGGTGGGAGATTTGTGAATCAGGTACTGTAAACCTTATAATATAAAAAAAATCACATAAATATTAATATAATAATATATATATTAACATAATGTAAATAATGTAACTTTATTCTATATACAATATCTACATATGAACGTATATCGGGTTTGTTTTAAGAATTTACCCTAATGGGTGTTGTTGGTGTAGAAGGGAGAGCGGCCCATGAATAAATTGTGGTCCACCAGCATCTGAATTTCATGAGTTTCTCTCATGATGCATTTAGCCCAAAATCCTGTGTGCTGCCGTGGTGTAATGCACTCATGGATAATAAATAGAATTCTGATACTAGTATAGTGAAATCATAAGCTAATTCCAAATGGCGATCAATTTTTGGCTATCAGGACTAAACCATAAGCATTATTTACACATAGTTTTCAACTTAAAAGATACGAAACAGAGAATTGTATAATCGAAAATGCAAAATTCAGCTCTGCTGGAAAACGACTGTATATATTTGAGTTACAGACCAAATTCAGCATCCTGATTTTTGGCAGAATCACTACCGCAGCATTCAGCAAGGATGCGAACACGGCAGCTGCATTTGACAAACAAAACAATGTTTAATCGGACCGAGGTTGAGCTACCTTTTCTTTTTTGAGTCGTTATGAACAACCTATTCCAAGACAAGAGAGTAGTAAGGTACGTGCATTGATTGATCTAACAAAATTAGTTCTTTGAAATGTGTGTGTGTGAGAGAGTGAGAGAGTGAGAGAGAGAGGCGAATTCAAATAAGTTTATTTAAACACGCCAAGAATAACCATTACCAACTCAATTAATTCTGCTGTCGTGATTTTTGTAACATTAATAATGGATTGCAGAAAAAATTGGCAAAGGGATTACAAAGGTAAAAGCACCTTTATTCTTTCACCAAGGAATATTATTGACATATTCTGTGCAGTTTGCATATGGTTAATATCATACGCGGCAGTGGGCAAACAGATAGAAGCCTAAGGGATTCAAAAGCTGCATCAATGCATGACCCCAAAGGAGTGAAATTGACACCAAAAAAAGAGAAAAGCGAAAAGGATACAGCAAGGCATGTCGATTTTGAAAATCTGCAAGCTTCTGATCTGATGCTTTATAAATACCCCAGTCCACAGTTCACACCTCAATATTTATTTTGACTGACCTATACCCAATAGAATGTGCACAAAAAAAAAATACAATAGGCAGGTGAGTAAACCTTAGATGGGTATGCAGCTTTTTTACTTTGTTTTTTCCTTTTTATTCCCCCCCCCCCCCCCCCCTCTCTCCCTTCTTTTGGTGGGAGTGGGAGGACTGGGGAGCGGGCCATGGATATAACTTTTTGCCTGCTTTTTTAAGGATTAATTGCGATGTGTACTCATAAATTATCATTGATTTGAGATTTACATCCTAAATTATCAATTATTGCACTTTAATAGTATTTCATAATATTTATTTGTGGCACATTAATGATCTTTTAGCTACTATTTTTTAGTGAAATACTTTTGTACTCTTGACTGAAATACTCCAATTCATTTAAAGGTACTGAAATTTTTTTTATTAAAAAATAGCTATCAAAATTCATTGATTTTCAATCATTTGGTGCTATTTGCCGCAAATTAACAGTATAGGGTACTTAAGTGATAATTTATAATTTAAGTTATTAATCATAAATCAGCAATAGTTTAGGGGATCATTTTACAATTAACCCAAATTTTTTTTTTGTTTTTTGGAAAAAGAAAAATAGATGTCACTATTAGCATAAAGTAATGTAGTAAGGTACTAGTGATTAGCCGAGTGTGAAAACTCAAAAGCAGGTCAAAAGCAAGAGGAAAAGTGTTCCAAAAGAAAAAATAAAAATAAAAAACGAGAGGCAAAGAAGACCAGATAGGAACCGGTTTCAGGCGTTCATTCGGAGAAAGATAAGAATAGTGGCTGGCTTTAGGCATAAAAGAAGGTTAGCATCTTGTGCAATCATGATCACCGCGTGGGCCATCATGATCACCACGTGGGCCATGCGGATAAGCAGTTATCCGTTGTAATCCTGCTGGCTGTCTCCTACGAGGTTTTTTTTACCAAATGAAAAACGATATGTTGGACAAGAATTAAAGGAGGCAGTCAAAATGACACTGTGGACTTGTTTAAACTTTAAAGATGCTTAAACAGTAGTTCCAGGAATATTTGGATTCTGACGGCTCGAAAATATATATATATATATATATATATATATATAGAGAGAGAGAGAGAGAGAGAGAGAGATCTATATATTGATTAAAAAAGAAAAGGATAAGCGAGAGGTACGGGGGCGAAAGTCATTGGTTTTGTGGGTAAGATTCCAGTTTTATTCGTCTACGAAGGGCAATGTACATGTAATGTAAATTATTAAACTAAAAGCAATTCTTCTTTCTGTTTTGTGAATAATTAGACACAGTAATACGTGCTTGGATTTAATTAAAACTTGCCTCGACAATATTAAGGCGAAACTAGAAATGTTAAGGAAATGGGAGGTTGGTCAAGGGAGAAAAAGTGCAACGTTAAGGAAATGGCGGTTGGCCAAGGGATAAAAAGTACAAAAAGAACTTTAAATACTCTCAAGGCAGATTCAATATAAATCTAAAGATCACAGGAAACAACTTCAACAAGAAGTTAAAATAACCTACTTCGTTACCACTAAATAATAAAGAAAAATCGGAATTTTTTGTGTTAATACCAGCACTCTACTTTTAAATACATAAAGATGAAATAAAATAAGGTACTAAAAGTTACTAACACCTGTACCTTTTTCTTTTTAACTTTCCCCCTCCCCCCTTGAAAGGAATAAATTAGACATACATAGAATCCGGTCTTCAACATTAGAATGAGCAAAGATTCATTGAGTTTTGCTCACAAAAGTTACGGGATTTTGCTCAACATGTCGAAGCCCAACAACTTTAGGCACTGTTTTTTCTGTTCTTCGCTGTATGACCAATCGAAGCCCAACACATACAACTCCAATAAGGGTTTTAGCCGACAGCGACTATATCTCGGTGGGCCGCAAAACTCGTTCGTATAACTCTGGAAAGTGGAAACTCCAATTCAATTGCTTCCGACTCTTTTTATTCTAACTTTACTTTACAGTAATTGAATTATCACTCCATTTAATTAATTTTGGTTCAGAAAAGTAGTTCATGAATCGGAATTAATTACACCCTTCTGTTCTTATAAATACAAAAAAGAAAAAAAAAAAGTGATATCCTCTCGTATCGGGTAACAAAAATGCACCATATCAGGTTGATTAGCGAAGGTAAGGGCTGGCTCAAATGATGAAGTTATTTTGTCTTTCAAGCATATGCCGCAGTGCTTGACTCTTACCTGGTGAATTTAATTTATGTCTTTCAAGCAATATCCAGTAGCGTTTGACTCTTACGCCGTTGGTGCAGAATTCCATTCTCATCATCTTTAAAATAGATAAATTGTGTTACTAATAACAAGTTACGTTACAAACTGTATGCTGCTGCTTCTAACAGCAGGGCCAAACACGCATAACCAATCTTAGGTAGAAAAAAACTACTCAGGTTGACTCAAAGTACCCAATATAAACACTTTCAATGTGTTTGCACACCTAAATGTTGCCCGGGTAAACATCACCGCCCTTGATCTGACCACCTGTATTCCGATGCAAAAATAATTAAAACCCATCTTAGTCCTTCAGAGAAAACGTTTATTATGCAACTTTAGCCTGTTGTTTGTTAGTAAATCTCATTATTACCCAACAACCTTCGGTAAGATCCACCGAACTTCTTTAATAAGAAACATACAACCTAATACTATTAGATGCTAGTTGAAAACAAATAATGTGCACAGATAGTTCCCGCCAAACACCTTCGAAGTGGTTAGCTACGTGAAAGACTTCCATTTGTAACACTAGCTAAGCAGATAAACAAGCAGGTTTCACCAGGAAATTCTCCACAAGAGAGGAAGGATGGTATTTGAACTTTGAAGGGACTGAAGTTAAGTGACAACCGACAAGCAACTTAGACTGAACAAGTGGCAGACAGCGAGAGTATCTTCCTCTTCTTTTCAGAACGCTACCCCGTGAATCTGGGACAAGGGTGACAGCCCATTGCCGACCAAGATACAATCCAGAAAATAAATAAAACAAAACAAAAACCTTACTTGTATAAACAAGTACCGTTCAAATGTATTAGTGGATGCTAGCATTATGATTCATGCACTCAGAAGAAATCATGCATGAATTACAATTTATCAAGGGCCCAATGATTACTGGAAAGAAGTCAACCCACAACGAGGAAAACTCAGATCCCTGATCTTATCACTCGGGTGAAAATGGCATAGGATCTCAAGTGCCTTTTACAAACGTTCATTGTTTCAAGTTCCTCATCATTGCCAAACATATGAAGTCAAAATTTTCCCCTTACTTGAGATGAGCCCCTTCTTCTATCCCCAAATTCAAAAATCATTTTGCCTTCAACATGCTCGTGCTTAATATGAAGATATCAGAGTTTCTATATCATCTTCGGTTGTTATGGCTTCTACTCGCAGCATTTCAACACCATTTTACATTCGCCTCCAACGTTCAAGCTGAAAAATCAGGTCAGCAAATGGGCCCGCATTCCAAACAACCACCAAAAAAAAAAAAAGAAAAATCCTCAATAGTCAAACTCTTCCTTTCTTTACTACTGATTCTCTCAGATTAACATGATGTCGTTATATCTTGTTTAACTCATAAGAGAGAAATGCCATTTCACTGGACAGTAACAATCTCTGGGTAATGAAGACACTACACACCCACACACAGAGTCTTATGAAGCTTACTTTCTAAATCACTTCAACAGTTGATTTCAATATCAGCCCTGCAGAGAACAGCTCAAGAACTACAACGGGGCGGATTCTAAGTACTTTAGTGCGTAAAGGAGTCCTGCCTTCTCTTTTTTAATATCTATTTATCTCATTTTACTTTACAAAAAGGTTATGTGACCTGTTATACACCTAATGGATAAGGAATTCGTGCAGGTTAAGGAGACGAAAACACATAAAGCGCCATCTGGACCAAATCCAGTTGGAAACCATCGCCCACCATCATGACCATGAACTGACTAATATACTTATCACTGCGGGAACACAATATTTCTCAAAGTTGCAGGAGGTTAGATGTATCTCTCTAACTCAGACACAATATTTCTCAAAGTTGCAGGAGGTTAGATGTATCTCTGTAACTCAGACACAATATTTCTCAAAGTTGCAGGAGGTTAGATGTATCTCTGTAACTCAGACAAATCACATGTTTAGGATTACTGGTTTCTTAAAAAACTGGTTATTTTTGACATTCAAATTATGGTCGCTACATTAGACAAATAGCCAGCAGTTCTAAGGATCTAATGTCAAAGCAAAGCAAGAATTGGAATCATAACTACAACATCATATTTCTGAAGAAAGCCAGAAGATCGCCAGAAGATCGCCACAAGAGCATGCTCTCGTATCTGATCCCCAAAAACCACATGCATATACATGAAATTTACTCAAGAAAAGAAGTTTCATAAAAATGATTACCTATTAAGTAAGAGCCTAAGTTTGTGTTATTCCCAGGATTTGCCAAAATGGAATTCGTTCACTTCATAAAAAATAAATAATGATTATATGGGCAGAAACATTCCACATCTTTTAGGTTAATTTGAGAAAACTGGTACTTGACCAAATAGATGACACGTGATACCAAAAATCCATACTAGATGTATGAAAACAACTCTGCAAACTTCATCGCATCTTGCAATAAAACAGGTGTTTGAAGCTTTTGAGTTCAAATCCATATAATTCATTAATTAAGCCACTATTTACTTTTCAATCTAATAGGGATTGTCACGCGGATTTCACAGCACCTGAAAGTTAGTAACTATACGGAAAGTCTAATAAACCTGAAAAAGCAGTCTTAAACATCATTAATCTGTGGTCTGCTTTAACTATCAAATGATTGACTAACTGGTACAGACAGCACAATTTCAAAAAATGACCGGCAAGAAAATGGCCACTATACACTGTCTAAAGTACAAATTGTTCAGATATACAAGGTTAACTCACAACTACAAAAATTTAGCATTAGATTGTCATACCGCACGCTTCCTCTTTGACCGCTTGCTCCTCCTTGGCCCAGTGTAATCTGGAACTGGTTTACCAGTACGTGAAGCAACAGCCTCTTCCAAAACCTCATTATCCTGTCAGCAACATAGAATCAGATGCAAAACTCCAACATAAGAGACTTGCTACAGAAAGATCCTCAAATTTATGTACCCTAAAAAGTATTACCAGTATACTTAACAAAAAAGAAAAAAAAGTACTATCAGTTCCAATTTGGATCTAAGAAATTGCTTCTTTTTCCAGGATTGCCATCCCCCGAACTAACTACTCCGGCAAGTTGATCCACTCCTAAGGACTCTACTTCTGCCTTCCAAAGTAGGGAACAAAAGTTGCAGTACCATATTCTCCCTCAACCTTGGCTGGAACAGCATGCAGATTGCTCCTATATTTTATTCTAAGTGCTTTCTTTAAGTTCGGAGGTAGAAAGGAAGACCACCCTCATTTTGGGCAGCCATGGTATAGTAAACCTCCAGAAACATTCTTCTTTAATTTGTCTGAAAAACTTTCAATGTTCCAAAGCACATGTACATCACAACATGTTTCAACACAATACAGCATTTTTACAAACTAGAAAAATGCGTCCAAGTACCACGTCTTGTTAACAAATTTATTCAGTAGTTTATTTGTTGCCCATTCAACTCACTTTTGATAGTAAACCCACTATCTGTCTGCTGGCCCACAGCACCATACCCAATCATTAATTAATCTCAGTTTTGACTTGCAAGAAGAAGGAAGATAATTTCCTTGTCACTTTTTTTACTATTATTATTTAGACAAAGAAAGAAAAATTAGTAAGCTATCCAAAGTCAAAGTTATATTAGGGTCATCAAGACATGCAAAGTCAGGTTGTTACAAATATTCCTGTTGTCCATGAAAAACACCCAGGCAGCCTGATGAAACAACAGAATTCTCTAGACAGACAATTGCGTACAAGGGTAAGATTTTTATTAGACGATTAATACACAATCGTACAGGAATCATCAGATCTAACTAGTCCGTAACTGTTGAACATTGACTATAAAAAGCAACAATTAACAACGGCAATTCACAACAAGGAGGTTGAGAATTCAATTTTGACTCCACAATCCTACCGAACCGAAAAATGAAAATAATTCATTATTAACATTGAGAGAGAATCTGTTGAGAAGGAGAGACCAATGGCTCCTAATTAGGAGCAAATTAGTTTCAAACAGATTTGTAGATAAATAGAGAGATTTGATTTGTTGATAAGATAAGATATTTGATTTGTAGATAAGATAGTAGATTTGATTTAGGAGATTTGATTTTTGATTTGAATTGAGTTGATAGGATCCTTCCCCACTATAGACCCCTTTGTATTTCTATATATATGTAATCTAATCAAAAAAAATAAACATGGTTGAATATTTTTCCACATGGTAGCAGAGCCTTAAACAAAAGATCTAACTCTGGCCGTCTATACACCGTCCATCTCCTTTCACCATGTCCGATTCTGCATCAAAATTTCAGCCAAGCTCGTCTGAATTTCATAGCTCCATCAAAAAAACCAATACCTCCCATCTACCTACTTCAGATTCGCATTCAGTCCAGATTACAACCATCCGGCTGAATGGAGAAAATTTGCTGTGCTGGTCTCAATCAGTGCAGATGTATATCCATGGGAGAGGGAAAATTGGCTACTTGACAGGAGAAAAGAAGGAACCTGCCCTCAAAGATCCAGATTACTCCACTTGGGATGCTGAAAATTCTATGGTGATGACTTGGTTGATGAATTCCATGGAGGAGGAAATAAGCTCCAACTATATGTGCTACCACACTGCCAAGGAGCTATGGGACAATATTAATCTCATGTATTCAGACTTGGGCAATCAGTCCCAAGTATTTGAGTTGACACTAAAACTTGGAGAAATCTGCCAAGGTGAGGAAAGTGTTGCAAAATACTTTAATATTTTGAAACACCTATGGCAAGATTGAGATCAGTTTAGTGATGATTATGAGTGGAAATCATCAGAAGATTACTGCCAATATAAGAAAAAGGTGAAGGATAATCGTATATTTAAGTTTCTTATTAGACTAAATGTTGAGTTTGATGAAGTTAGGGGCAGGATTATTGGCAGGCAACCACTGCCCTCCATTGGAGAAGTATCTTTTGAAGTTCGAAAGGAAGAAAGCCGCAGACTTGTGATGCTAGGGAAGAAAAAACCCGACAAAACAGTGGAAAATTCTGCCCTTGCTGTAGAAGCTCATGCTGGCCGAATGATTCAGGAAAAATTAGAGGAAAAACCCCGTGTTTGGTGTGACCATTGCAACAAACCAAAGCGCACACATGAAACCTGCTGGAAGTTGCATGGAAAACCAGCAAATTGGAAAGGAAAAAATGAAAATAGGAGTCGAGCAGCCACTGCCCATGAAGTTGAAACTGCCCCTTGCAGCAAAGAGCAACTGGATCACATCCTAAAGTTGTTGAAATCTAATTCTGGTTTGTTGGGTGCACCTAATGCTTCTGTGGCACATTCAGGTAGTGATCCTAATGCCCTAGTATGTCATTTTCTTTTTGCTCCTTGGATCGTCGATTCGGGAGCTTCAGATCATATGACTAATCTTTCAAATGTGTTTCATACTTATAACCCTTGTTCTGGTTATGAAAAAGTTCGTATAGTAGATGGGTCATATTCTCCTATAGCTGGTAAAGGTTTGGTAACCTTATCTAGTACCTTGTCCCTTAAATCTGTTCTCCATGTACCCAAACTTAAATGTAGTCTCTTATCTATTAGCAAATTGTCTAAAGATTCTAATTGCTATATTATTTTCTTTGACTCTCATTGTGTGTTTCAGGACCGGACTTCGGGGAAGATGATTGGCAGTGCTAGGATGATAGATGGCCTCTATTATTTTGATGATGAAGACTCCAAGAATAAAAACTCTCAAGGCTTGAGTAGTATCAGTTCTCTTTCTATTACGGATCAAATTATGCTTTGGTACTATAGGTTAGGACATCTTAGTTTTTGGTATTTGAAAAGATTATTTCCTGTGTTATTTCGAGGAATTGGATTGTTCAACATTTTATTGTGAAAGTCGCATTTTGTCCAAAAAGTCACAAATCTTTTTATCCCTTGCGACCTTATAAACCTTCAAAACCATTTTATCTTATCCATAGTGATGTTTGGGGTCCTTCGCGGACTAGCACGATTTCAGGAAAAAAATGGTTTGTGACATTTATTGATGATCATACTCGCCTTTGTTGGGTTTACTTGATGAGTGAAAAATCAGAAGTTAAAAGCTTATTTCAAAATTTTTATACAATGATTGAAAACCAATTTCACCAAAAAATTGGCATTCTTCATACAGATAATGGCACTGAATATTTTAATGAGATTCTTGGTGATTTTTTAAAACACAAAGGTATTCAACCTCAATCTACTTGTGTCGATACCCCTCAACAAAATGGGATTGCTGAAAGGAAAAACAAACATTTGTTAGAAGTATCTCGTGCCATTATATTTTCTAAAAATGTTCCCAAATTTCTCTGGGGGGAAGTTGTTTTAATAGCAACCTATTTGATAAATAGGATGCCTACTCAGGTTCTTAACTATAGTACACCCCTTGAGTGTTTCAAAAAATATTTTCCTGAAGCTTGGATCTATTCAGATTTACCGTTAAAAGTTTTTAGGTGCATTGCTTATGTACATTTACCTTCTAAGGGACGGTCCAAGCTAGATCCCAGAGTAGAAAAATGTGTTTTTATCGGCTATGCCTCAAACAAACAAGGATACAAATGTTTTAATCCTAGAACCCGTAAAATCTTTGTCACTATGGATGTCTCTTTTCTTGAACATCAACCTTTTTTCCAGGAAAATTTCTTCAGGGGGAGAAACAAAGTGAAGAAATTATTTGGGAACTTAATCCCACTCCCTTGCATAAAATCATAGATTCCAATGAAAATCATCAAAAATTGGTTGATCCTAATACTATAGAGCCAGAAAATATTAAAAATCCAACAGAAGGAGAAATACTACTAGATGATCCTAAAAGACAGGAACCTGAGTTTAGAGTTTACACAAGGAGGAAAGAATCATCAAAATGATAAAGAGCCTACATGTTCCCAAGGTACAAGACCAATCAGACATCCCGAATGATGAGCCTGTCAACATGCAAGGTATTGTAAACCTTCCATTGTCAAAAAATGTTCATGTTCTTGATACTAGCTATGATCTTGACATTCCCATAGCACGTAGGAAAGGCACCCGTTCTTGTACTAAACATCCTATTGGAAACTATCTGTCATATGATAAACTATCATCAAGGTCATAGAGCATTTACATAAAAAATCTCTAATATGTTTGTTCCAAGAGACATTCAGGAAGCACTTGATGATCCAGAATGGAAATCAGCAGTAAGGGAGGAAATGCGTGCTCTAATGAAAAATAGGACATGGGAAGTTGTAGAATTACCAAAAAACCAAAAAACAATTGGTTGTAAATGGGTTTTTACTGTGAAATACAAGGCTGATGAAAGTGTAGAAAGATACAAAGCAAGACTTGTTGCTAAGAGGTTCACTCAAACCTATAGTATTGACTACCAAGAGACTTTTGCCCCTATAGCCAAAATTAACTCTATTCGGGTGTTATTGTCTCTTGCAGTTAATTTCAACTGGACCTTACATCAGCTGGATATGAAGAATGCATTTTTTAATGGCGATTTGGAAGAAGAAGTGTTTATGTGTCCTACCACCAGGTTTTGAAAAATCTATTGGCCCAAATAGAGTGTGCAGGCTCAAGAAATCTTTATATGGCCTCAAACAATCTCCGTGGGCTTGGTTTGGAAGGTTTGGGAAGGCAGTAAAAGGCTATGGCTTTCACCAAAGTCAAGCAGATCATACGCTATTTTATAAGCATTCTAATATGGGCAGAATTGCAATTTTAATTATTTATGTGGATGATATAATCTTAACAGGTGATGACTACGAAGAACTTGCAAGGTTGAAAAGGAAGCTAGCAGAGGAGTTTGAAATTAAAGACCTGGGAGCATTGAAATATTTTCTTGGAATGGAATTTGCAAGATCAAAAGAAGGAATATTTGTCAATCAGAGGAAGTATATCCTTGATTTACTTGGTGAAATTGGGCCATTGGGATGCAAGGTAGCCGAAACTCCAATTGAAGCTAACCTAAAACTCAGTCCCGCTAAGGTTGAAGATGTGATTGATAGGGAAAAATTCCAAAGACTGGTGGGAAGATTGATATATTTGTCACACACTCGTCTTGACATAGCCTCTGCTGTAAGTATGATAAGTCAATTTATGCACTCGCCAGATCATGAGCACTTTGAAGCTGCCTATCAAATACTAAGGTATTTGAAAGGGACACCTGGGAAAGGCTTGATATTTAAGAAACGCAACAATGTCTAGGTTGAGATCTATACAGATGCTGATTAGGCAGGTAGCATTTCTAATAAGAGATCGACATCAAGATATTGTACTTTTGTTGGAGGAAATCTAGTCACCTGGCGAAGTAATAAACACAATGTAGTACCTCGAAGTAGTACCGAAGCTGAGTTTAGGTCCCTCGCACATGGGATTTGTGAAGCAATGTGGATCAAGAGATTATTAGAAGATTTGAAGATTCCTGTGTCACTTCCCATGAAAGTCTATTGTGACAACAACTCTGGCATTTCGATTGCACACAAACCCGTTCAACATGACCGAACCAAGCACATCGAAGTTGACAAACAATTTATCAAAGAGAATTGAAAATGGCCTAACCTGTGTTCCTTACGTACCAACCACTAAGCAGGTAGCTGACATACTCACCAAAGGACTACTAAAAAAGCAATTTGATCTCCTAGTGAGCAAGCTAGCTATGGAAGACATTTACAAGCCAGCTTGAGGGGGAGTGTTGAGAAGGAGAGATCAACGGCTCCTAATTAGGGGCAAATTATTTTTAAACAGATTTGTAGATAAATAGAGAGATTTGATTTGTAGATAAGATAAGATATTTGATTTGTAGATAAGATAGTAGATTTGATTTAGGAGATTTGATTTTTGATTTGAATTGAGTTGATAGGATCCTTTCCTACTATAGACTCCTTTGTATTTCCATATATATGTAATCTAATCAGAAGAAATAAACATGGTTGAATATTTTTCCACAGAATCTCAGGTAAGATTCAGTTCATTAGGTTAAAAAAATACAAGCTAAATTTTACCTTAGACTTGGTTTCATCATCTGACTCATCTTCAGAATCAGAGACAGACATTGATGTCTCAACATCTACTGCAGATACTGCCTTGCTCAATTTTTTCTTCTTTTCTTCCTCTTTCAATTGCCTAAATCTGAAAATTTTCCCAATATTACCATTAAGTGACCACCTGAAGCATCCCAAACACAAAGAACAACTGTAAAATATACGACACCAACCTTTCGCCAGTTTGATCTGGCTGGGAAGCAGATCGCTTTGCACGTCCAGCAGTAATAATACCACTTGCATTCTCGTTTACAACAGGCTTTGCACCACCTAATTTGCGCAACCAAACCTGTTGTGCCGTGCTCAGCATGTTATTTATGAACCTATATATCCGAAAAAAGGAACATATTATACACCAGAAAGACAGAATAGCATGCATGATCAAACATAACATTTCTAGATGCCCAATGAAGAAGTTTGTGACTACAAAAGAAATTTTGGTAGCATGATAGTTTCAAACCTGGTTCGAGTACAATAATGTACAAAAAATTTTGATGAATGAAAGCAACATGAATGATATATTACTGGCACTCAGAAAAAGAGTGTCTAGACTGACTTCAGCATAAAGCAGCATAGTTTTAAGGGAGAAAGATCAATCACAAAAGGGGTATCCAAACTCACAGTTGAGTAGTCCATATAAGCAAAATGGGATTAGAAAACAGAAATGAATCATGTGGAGACCTCCCTTAACTTTTCTAGACCAAGATTCAATTGCTGGACTCACCACAACATAATTCAGGTCATGCAACATGCTAATCAAACTACAAAAAAAGATACAAAAGCTTTCCCACCATGCAGTACAATGTTGATTGATGCGTACTAGCTAGAAAAGAAAAGGAGAAGAACGACTTAGAGTCTGTTGAACCATGTATCCATGATCTACTCAAAGACTGTTTAAGTCCTATGTCTTCAAGGAGTTTGCACTGACACTGGTGGTAGGAAAAAGAAAAAAGTAAGGGACAATTACTCGCATTGGATTTTGTGAACTGGTCCGTAATTCTTACCAGTAAATGGTTAATCCGGATGGAACAGACAAAGAAAAGTAACCAATCATCAAAGGAAGAAACTTGAAAACAAGAAGAGTGTTCTTTTGCGATGGATCATCTGTCTAACAAAAAAACCCAAACAAAATTAGGAAATTGAAGAATGTGGAAGGAAAGCAAATGATCAAAGATGAACTTAGTTCTTACTTGGGGAGGCTTCATGATCTCCATTGAGACATATTGAGAAACAATTAGGAGGACAGGCAGAACGAGGTATGCTGCAGTGTCATGCCACCCAAGCGGAGGATGCCCATCCTACAACCACATGGAACCAGTTAAGGATACACATCGCTACTTGACACAAATGTAACTTATTTTTTCAAATGAGCTGTTTAAAAGTAAATCCATACACATATGGTCATAAATCACCACATGAAAAGAAATACGATCAGAAAATCAAGGAACAACTGTTACTTCACAAGAGGAATATAAAACATTAATTACCACAAATGGAAATAGCCAAGAAATTCCAGATCCACTTTGCCGAGCAGCAATTGTAGTTGGGCCTCCCAAAGAAGGAATCCAAAAGAAACCCTCTGTCAGTAGTCCCTATAATTGAAAATGTGGTGAAACAACTGTTTAGTTGTAGCTTTTGTGCATAAAAAATTGTATCTTCATTAACATCACTATCAAAAAATGATTTGTGATTCTCAAACACCTCATTTGCCACATTAGAAAGCGCTTGATATAAACCTATCCAGACCGGTATTGTGGCTAGAGTTGGTAAACATCCTGTTAACCATTCAAAACATAAAGCAAAGTTACATTTGACAAATTTGTTATGGAGATCCCAACAACCAACAACATGGTATAGTAATGGAGCTAACACAGAAACCTAGAACCAGATTAGCGCATTCTATGGGAGAAGAAATTTGGGGAATAAGCCCAAGGAACCTTTAAAGCAATTCAGCATTAGTGACGATTAAATTAGGATTGAAACTGAAGATATAAAAAGCCGATTGTTTTTCAAATAAATTAATGTGCAATGACAGCCACAGCAGCTTTGAGTAGTTGTGATCCCCATTTTCTAATAGTTTCCTCTGTTTCCTTAAGAATGAGGTAGAAGTCAAATATAAAGTTAAGCCTCCAAATTGAAGGTCTAATTTTGTAATCAATCAAAGCAGTGAATTCTTGCAATTAGAATATTCCTATGAGAATAATCAAAGCACAAAAAAAAAAAAAAAAGTCCTTCGTATCATTAATGATAAGTAATTGAAATGACAACTTTCCATTGAAACATACCTGCAAGAGGATTAACCCCTGCCTGCCGATACAGACGTGATGTCTCAAGTTGTATTCTTTCCTATCACAAGATAACATAGAGTTATTACTTCTGTCAGTCTTTTATCACAGAGGCGATTACAAGTAACTGACCAATAACAACATGATTTCAGTGCCAAGATTTCTGCATTATAAGACCAAGAAATCCAGTATGTATGCATGCATGCATGCATGTATGTATAACCAGAAAACTAACTGACCTGGTTCCCTGCATATCTTTGTTGGATGGCTTTGATCTTTGGTTGCAAGTTTTGCATTGCCAATGTAGATTCAACCTTCCAAAACATAATATTTATCACATTAGAGCAGTGCAATAGAATATAGAATTCCATATGATCAGGATAAAGAAGATATATCTTATTGCATCAACAAGAATGGAATCAACTTCACCTGTTGTTTGGTCAAAGGGAAGGTGGCAGCTTTTACAATCACGGTTAACAAGATGATGGCAAAACCATATGCATATGGCACATGCACAGCAGCGAGACCATCCTTTGATATCTGATCAGAGTAAAGCAGGTCAATAATTAGCATTCGTTTCTTTTACTTTCTTTTAACCTCTACAAACACAAGAACGAATATAAACAACTTTTTTTTCCATTTACAATGCAGGGCCACTAAAACATAAAATCGTTATAGAACAGATATTACAACAGATAATAGGCATAAGCCTCCGCGAGATATAACTTCTCATGGAAATTCAATCGCGCTTCGCCTGCCTAACATAGGTAATTTATAAACTAATTTTATTATTTTACACTTCATTTGTGTCCTTTGCTGCACACTCATCAATAACTCCTTGTTTTCCTTCCTTTGCATATTTGATTATCAATATTGTATAATAGAACTCCATAGTGTATTTTATGCTACCATTAATTGCCACGATCAAACTATCTATTAAAGCCCAAAATAAAAAATCTGTAATTGCATATAAATTACAGCGATCAAATGAAAAATTCAAAGTTCCACGATGATAACAGTTTCGTCCAGACGATGCAGCCAAATCAGTGAAAAAAATAATCTACCAGAAATTACTGCTTAACCGGACAAACTGTCAAATAAAACCAGTAGTAAAAGAGTTCAAAACCTTCAAGACAAATTCCATGGCTTCAGAAATGAATCCGAACCAGCCGCCGTTCTTCTGAGCGACCGCAGCAGTGGAGTCTGAGGCAGCGCCACTAGTAGCCGAGTCGACCGCCACGGCAGCATCGGCTAAGGTGTAGAGAAGGCTCTCGGCTCGGGTAACAATTGCGCCGAAATCTATTGAGCCGTGAACCGAAAGAAGAGAAGGAAGCTCGTGTAAGCTGAATTTAACTCTGGTACTAATAAGTCTAGTTCGCTGTGGCCGGAGAGCATGGCGAGAGAGCGGAGGGAGCGGAGTTCCGATGAAGGATGGAGAGTAAATTAGAGTCTTCGCCATGGAAAAAGCTGAATTAAAGGAGAGCCAAGGAGCTTTAATTGTGTTCTCCGGCGACGGCGGAATACACAATGGGCTTTAGGCCGTCATCGGTGGAGGAGAGGGAGAAGTTGTGGATGATGAAGCTCTCTAGCGAGTGGAGAGACGGAGGGAGGGAAAGGATATTTTTGTGCGTGTTATCCGAATCTTTATTTTTTTTTATTCCACTTTTCATTTGTCTTTTTTTTTTTCGGTTTTTTGTTTATTTATGCCCATCTTGTTGTTGTGAGCACTGAGCAATCCTTTTAAGAAATGTGGTTGAAAAATGACTTTTTTTTTTTTTTAAAGGAAAGTTAGTAATTAATCAATCTAGACTAGAGAACTTACGCGTCTCACCCACCTGACTTGCGCCTTTAAACATTTATCTTTGATCTGTCCAGATTTGTCCAAATTTTTAAGATATTTAACAGTGTTCAATATAAAATTATAACGCATTAATACAAAATTATATGATTTAGTATTAAGGCGTAATTTTATATTAGATAAAAAAAATTAGCCTGTGTATGTAATCCGTTTGAAAATGGATAATAGATTTGGCGAAGAGTTTGGTCCACTACTAGTTCACTACCCAATCAGAAAGCCACGTTGAAGTGCAAATTATTTGGTGAACTTTGTGGGACTATTGTTGGGCCTCCAATGCTTTAATTGCAATCTTTTTAGTTGTGTATCTTGCGTATTCGGCTCGAGCCAATGGCCTTCATTGCTTTAGCTGCAATCCTTTTAGTGGTGTGTCTAACATATTAGCCTCGAGTCAATAACTTATTAGGACTGCAAATTACAATCCATTTATTAATTGGGTAATTTAGTATTTATAGTACTTTTCATGTCTTATCTTATGAGTTTTGTAAATAGCTCTATTTGTTGATTTGAATTAATATAACTTGGACCATTCATACAAAGTTGCAACATTTTTTTATATTAAAAAAATGCTCCACAGCAATTCTTTAATTGTAATATCTTGTAAAACAAAGGAAAATTTTAGTGCTTACAAGTTGGGAAGTGTTTATACTAATAACAAGATAAGTATAAAAAGTGCAATATAGGAACCCCAAAAAAAAAAATTAGGGAGGCATACTTTATAAAGGTGCACGATAGTTTTGATTCTTCCACACAAAGGAATTAATGCAAAGTCCAAAGAGCAATCCTAAGCCCAAAATGTTAACCAACTTGTTAAACCCACAAAATTAGGCCCAAAAAAAAGAGGACTAAAAGTCCTATGACAAGCTGAAACCACTCAATGACGATCACACGAGCCATTATTTCCACATAAGAAGTTAAAGAAAACACGTTGATCATCGGAACCTTCTTGGTCAGTAAATGATTTGGTGGTACAAGGGAGAGAAGAGCTTGATGATGCAGTTCTTGATTGTAGATTTCCAGTTGGTTGCAGTGGGAATAGATCCAAAGTTTCTTGATTATATTGCTTTGGGTTATTCAACATACATTCTTCACCGGCTTTGAATGAGTGCATCATACTACCATTATACTCCTGATTTACTTGGTTATAAAGTGCCCTACCACACAGCTTGTTTTTCTGGAGTCTTTCTGGCATTAATATTGGTCTGCGCTTGAAGCTTCTTGGTAGCAGTACCTTGGGTAATTGCTGCTGCTGCTGTTGACATAACCCCATTTCCGGATATGGCATATAATATGGGCTGCAAAGACCTGAAAGATAACATATTTTAGAGAAACTTGATTGGGTTTCAAGTGATATCATCCATGAAAGGACGAGACCTGAGAATAACGAAAATGCTGAGAATATAAAACAAGGAGAAAATATTTTGAAACAGCAAGAGGAAAAAAAATAAAAGGAAGATGATTTGAAAGACTAATTAAGGATTAGATTGAGGAAATATAATCAACAAAAAAGTGAAATTTTAATTAATTGCAACAGGCTCCCAACAAGAAAGTCAGTGTGACAGAAAACTTTACTTAAGCAAACAAGCATGTTTTCCTATTGAAAAGGGCACTTGTTTGGAAAACCTAGGTAACAAACAAATGTACAGAAATAGACAGTTCAGGTTGTATTAGATTAATATGCTTTTTTACACATGTCGAACTCCGGTGCTTGAAGAGACTTCCCGAAACAAGATCCTATCATATCTCCTCTAGCACTTTAGCTAAGAGTGGAATCAAATACTAAAAATATGAATAATGAAAATTGCGGATTAAATGTAAAATGGGAACAAAATAGAAGCACATAGAAATGGATTTTGAATAAGAGAGAAAAACCTACCATTGGGACAAGGTGGAAGAACAGGGGTGGTCTTATGCAGAAAGCGACTGAAATAAGAAACGTGATCTTGCTTTTGCTTCTGCCTTTGCCTTGCCTTATGATTCTGGAACCAATAGAACACATTCTTGCCCTCAATGTGACCGAAAGCCCTTAACCTGCCAGTGATCTGTTGTATCTGCTCAGCACTTGGGGTCCTTAACCCTTGCTTATACAAGCTCTCAAGAAAATCTATTTGCTCCTTTGTCGGGTTCCATCTAGAACCACCCGGAGCTCCACCAGCAATAGATATATCCAAGTTATCATGACTCTCCATAACAAAAACCAAGAAACCCCCAAAATAAATATTCAAGACGCCTTAGCTCTGCATGGCTTCTTCTGCCTTCTTATACCATCATGTTGATGCATGTATATATAATTGCTCAATAGAGAAATTAATTTAGAGGGTCAAACAAAAAGGAGAGAGAGGGGTTTACATGCGTATTGTTTTTGGTGCTGAAAATCTCTGAAAACATGGCGGGTAGCGGCTAGGGGTTAAGGCTAGGATCATGCACGAAAAGACGAGAGAACCCCTATAAGGGTCGTGTCTTGGGAATGAAAGTGAGTGACTAATCCTAGGAAAATCCATGAAGGGAAAGGAAGGGGTAGATTCGGGAATAAGAGGAAAAAGACAGCCGGTTGGGTTTGTAAGGTGTAGGCTGCTAGGCATTGGGAATTGCAGAAGTAGCCAATTAAGCAAGCAGTGCAGATTCAGCAGCAAATACAAATAGTTGTATCTTGGCGCGAGATGATAATCACTTGAATCGTCAGAGGAAGAAGAGGCCAGACCAGGTCAGGCCAGGCCAATTGCGTGTTGTGAATGAGCAATCACGATTTGCCATGCATGCATGTCTTGGTAACATAAGAAATCATGCGTTGCACTTCTCATAATTGATATGGTGTTTTCAAAATCAATCCGTTAATAAAGCAATTACTTGTAAAATCATGCATCATATTTTCCACCATTAATTGGCATGATTCTCAAAAAGGTTATTATGAGAACTTTGTCTTGGGATTATTAATTTGCTGAGAGTTGAAACCGTCTCATCCATTTTATTTGTAGGATGTTTATAGGCTTACAGCTGTGTTAGAATCACATTCCAATAAAATTAATGAAAAGAAATGCACTCCCAAGAATTGTGTGGTATTTTGTAGCATAAAAAAATGTAGGGATTTTGTTGCATAAATAAAAAATGCTCATATATATTGATTGACGATATTGTGTAGATGGCGCTAATGGTAAACACTTGGAAAATGCCACTTTCAAGAGATGCCTTAATAATATATATATATATATATATATATATATATATATATTGACAATTGGGGGAAAGGGGAAAGAGAACTTACCCACTCAACTCCAATTGAAAGGAGGAATGGAGACTAAGTGTAAACTTAACCTCACAAACCCACTCCAAAAGCCTTGGTAACTTTTAGAGGGGCCAAAGGAGCTTATACCTAGAGTTCTAACAACCAGATCTCCCAATGTAGGATTTCCTTAATATTATTTAAAAAAAAAAAGAGGGCGAGAGAGAGACACCTTGCTCAGATTTCTTTCTGCCTTAATAATATTTATAAAAAAAAAGAGGGCGAGAGAGAGACGCCTTACTCAGATTTCTTTCTGGAGATATACCTTACTAAGGTTAAAAGCTTTTACATTTAACAATTCTAGAACTTTAGAGTCAACCACGAACAGAGAACTGCCAATTTTGCCATCCATATTTGAATTCATACATCAATTACTTTTTAAAAGAATTAGAACTTAATCATCATTGAAATATTTGAATTATAACTTTAATACGAGTAAAAATGGGAGGAATTTTTTTTTCTATTCCCAACTTATCAAATTCAGAAACCAAACTGCAGGTATGTAAATAGAGGAATAGTAGAAAACTTTAAGGACAACTTATATTTGATTTATGTTTGGTAATCCTCACCATTTCTAATAGCAGAAAGCTGTAACGACACATTCATTTGAAACCAAAATTTATGTTAAATTTAGCATCTGCATTGACTTTTAGCTCCCGTAGGAGTTTTCGAAACGATTGTAGCCACCCTAGCTTGCTCCGAGTATGTGCACTAATTCATCAGAGCCACAGCTTATTAAGAAGGGAAGCAATTAATCGTTGTCCATAATTTGTTAATTAATTGGTCTGCATGCGCAAACAACATTTAATTACCTCTTCCTTTCTCCAAACTACGTTACTGACAAAAGAAAATTAAAGCGCACCAGGCAGCCATACGTTGCAATGTTTGAAAATCCCGAAATTGGTTCAATTATATCGTACGTGCCTTCATTATTATTCTCATCAAAAAGTCATTCCATCTGCCTTTTATTTTAAATTGGTGGCCTTCTTTTCTTCTCTCAAACACCATCATAATTCGTGGGCTTGGAAAGCCAAATGTGATATTCATAGCACGATTCCGTCAGCATCCAAATGGAATAGTCCTTTGAGTTTCGGGTATTCTGTTACACAATTTAGTGTTACACTCGTGTTACATTACCTAATTTGATAACACGAGTGTAACAATAAATTGTGTAACAGAAAACCAAATCCAGTCTTTTGTGTCTAAAATTTTCTCTATCGTACAGCACAAACAAGTGAAACATACGTATCAATTAATACTCGTGAAACATATTCTGAAGCAGAGTCAAACGTAAATACTGTAAATCCGTGAAATTGTAGGCCAATTTCAGCATAAGAATCATAGTACGTACTAACTAAAGTCACACCGATTCAAGATAAAGCCCACCGTGCATGCATGAGGGACAGAGCCAGTACCTAGCAATCCCCCACAAATTCCGCTACGGCCGATTTTGGCTTTTGCATGGTATCATCTCATCAGCCATCGCCCGATTCTCCTCTCTCCTCATCTATTTCTCTCATTTGATTGAGGGCATAGAACAAAGTGCCTGATGCTTTTTGGCCTGGGGTGGACTGGAGAATATGTTTGACTTTTGACCTGAAACCTACCTGAAAATTACAATATGGTTCATCAGTTGAACCACTCCATAAATTTGTTACCCGAGTGCGTTATGACCTATGTATTTCGCATGCGCAAGATATGCGTACACACACACATATATATATATATATATATATATTTGGATTCGTTAATTCTTTGTAAATGTTATGAAATTGTATGGCATTCAGTATGTTTTTATTCTTTATATGACATGGTTTTTCCTGCTCTCTTTGTCTAATTAAGTTAAAAGCTCTTACCCCAGACCTACCATTGATTAATGCAATACGCGATTTTCCCTTTGACTTGTTCCTCAAAAGGCACAGCGGATCTAAAAAAGAATAATAGAAACATTACTAGAAACATGTAATGCAGAAAACATCCAATGAAGAAAAAGGTATTGCAAGAAATGTATTTCCCAAAAAGGAAAAAAAAGAAAAGAAAGAAAAGGGAAAAAATGGTCATGCGGATCATAACTAATTGCCGCGCTACTGACTTTTTTCAGAATATGTAAACCGAAAATATGGACAGAAAATTAAGAGTTTCTTTATTTTTTTGACGGTTTGCACATAAAGTTCCTCATAGAGCGAGTTGGTGGGGAGTTTTTAGGTTGTCCAATTTAATTATATATTTTTTGGAGGAAGATTTTTAAGTTCCTCATGGGACTAGAGTCGAAATTTCGACCTCTCTGGACGGACAGAGATAGAATTGCTGGGCACCAGCCCAATCATGATAGATGAGTCGTAGAGGACTTAAAGGACAATACATGAATGCAGTGGCCCACTGGCTACTGGGATAAGTCCCAGTTTAATGTACACTTTTCAGACTGAAGGCTTGGTCCTACAGGCCCATTGGTATAGCTCTCAAAGATACACAGGTCAATAACGGGGACAACTAGCTGTACTTTTGTCTCAAAACATTTTTTTTTTTAAATTTTGGTTTCAAACAAACAACAGACTAAGGAAATTTTATATATTCAACAAGTGAAAAGTGCATATGGAATTAAATAGCAATTAATGCCATAAGAGACGAGCTAAGTTGCTATAAGCTTATTTTTTTTCACCATATTTAAATTGGATTCCGGTATCCTCTGTTCTCCATTACCTAGTTTAAAAGAACAAATCTGATTAGTAATCTAATTAGATTGATTCTAAAAGTCAAAGTTGTCTTACTTGGTAAATGTTAAAATGACAACCATGGTTACATTCCAATCTGCAAATTGTTACAAAATCCGTTCTTAACCCAATTGGAAAAAACAAAGGAAGAAAACATCCCTTAAATATCATTTTGTATCTATTTAATTAATGCAAAGATTATGCCAGCCCATGTGAGGTATATACAGAAGATGTGAGCTATCCAACCATCCTGCTACACACAAAAAAGCACATCACTATAAGATTATACCGCTTGTCCGATCCACTCGACACCCTTTTACATGCCCAAATCAGACAAATGCTAGTATTTTTTTTTTTTTTTACCTTCCAGAGCAAAAAAAGAAAATCAAATCATATTCTTCAATAGTCTCCACATTTCCCTCTTTCTAAGCCACCCTTTTTGTAATTGTTTCCCTAAGCAGGCAGTTGAATTCAAAGGGGTCTATAATTTCTTTCTAAGCTGTCTCTCTAGCGTGTCTTTGAGGCAAAACTGCAAAGACCCTTAAGAATACTATTCTGTCTTTTAACAAATCATGACTCCATATTTTTGTGCTTAGCATAGTGCTTTTCAAGCCAAGTATTGAAACTTTAGAGTGATTCTTTTTTTTTTTTGAGGAAAACTTTAGAGTGATTCGAAACTAGAGTCTTTGTGGGTTTTGGGATTTTCTCCTCTAGGTCGAGTTCTTGGACAATTCTGAGGACTTGTAGTACTACCATGTTGTAGGCGAGGTTTGGATTAGTATCCTCGAGTTAATGTCAATTTCTGTTTTTGGTCAAGATGGGATCTTTTAGTGGTTTAGGTATTGGATTGAGTTTTGTATTTGGTTGCATCCTTCTGGGGCTTGTTGCTGAGCTATATTATTTGTTATGGTGGAAGAAGAGAACTAACAACAGAAGGATTGGGGATAATTTTACCAACTATGCAACAGAGATTTCTTATCTCTTTTGCTGGAAGAAACCAAATTCTGTAAACAGCAGTCACAGCAGCGCTCAGGAACTCACTGCCGCAGTGACGAATTCTGAAGTCAATGGCCATGAAAATGATCTTGAGCTGGGAGAAAATGCCAAGGATGGTAGTGTGCAATTCAAAGGCTTTGGTGAAGAAGGCGTGGAGTCAGAGCTAATGAGGCTGCACAATCTCTGTGGCCCTCCGAGATTTTTGTTCACAATCAAGGAGGAAACTAAGGAAGATTTGGAGTCTGATGATGGAAAATCTAAAGGTGATAGAAGCAGGAAAGGGTCGAGAACTAGAAGCTTGAGTGACATTATTATTGCTGTTGATACTCCTTTCCTTACCCCTTTACCTTCACCGCCTCTAAAGACTCCATCTTTGGATTGTTATAGCAATATTCATGGACTCAATCCTCTTTTTGAGTCCTTAACTGAGGCTGAACTGGACAAGTTGAGATCTTCCCCTCCGCCAAAGTTCAAATTTTTAAGGGATGCTGAGGAGAAGTTGATAAGAAGATTAGTTGAAGAAGCTGAGAGAAGGGCCTTGAAGAATGGGGGCTGTATTCAGGATTCTGTTGTTAAAGCCTCCCCAAATGGGACAGTGGTCACAGAAGAGATTGATGGTTCTTTTATTGCTTTCATTGGTAAGAGTAAGGAAAGAGAACTTCATCGTCAACAACAACAGCAGCAGCAGCAGCAGCCTAGTCTTTGCCATTCAACTCCTTCTCAGGTTCTCCCATTGCCATCTTCTCCTTCAACATTCAAACTAGCTGATGCCAAATCCGGCATGCAATAGATCTTTGGGAAGAAAAGAATTTACATGAAATGGGTTCAAATCTTATTATTTTTTTCTTCAATTTTTGCCCTTTCATCTGTGAATTAAAATTATAGTGGTTGATTTTTGTGTAATCATCTTCCAGAGAACAGTAGAAATTATCCAAGTTTTCTTGATTATTAGAATTTTTCTTTTTAGTTGTTAAGGGGAAAAAAAGGGAAATTATTGTAGAATGACAATCATTGTGCATGGTATCTTGGATTCTTGAGAAGCAATACCACTCCATCCCCACCTCTTAAAGTTCAAGTTGACCCCAAAATGTTGCATAGTTTAATACAGTATGGTGCTGCTTTTAATAGCTGCTATAGCTGCTCAATTCAATTTTGGGAATAATTTTCTTGTTTAATTGGTAAAGGCACAGAAGTCTTCAGTTTTGCAAACAGTAATACGATCTTGAATTGATTCTAAAAGGTTGTTTTCCTTGTCCTCGGCTGTTGCTGCACATGCACTTAATCATACCAAATTATGATATCCTAATATTCTTACTACATTCTTTTACTACCATAATTTCATAATAAAATCATATTTTCGTATTCAGTTTTACTTGTCCAGTATTGTATTGCTTTCACAAAATATCAGAATACAGACATTGACGTACTAATCACAATCGAATTTAATTCATATTTCATTTTAATGCGTCTTATTATAATCGATGGTAATATGGGCATAAGGTATATTATTAGCAAGAGTCAAATGTAAGTTAATTGTCCGAGAAAGATGACCTCAATAGTCATGCTCACACAACACAAACATACTGTCCTATATATTTGCCGTAGCACGGGAGCAGAAGTTTATTTTCTTCAAGAAATAGGTACTTGTTAACTAAAAAGCATTAATGTTAATTGTGATTTGGTGACTGTTTGGAAGTATTAGATGGAGCAATCTGCTCATCCTAAATGATGCAGACACAAATAAATTTTTCTGCAGATGATAGCTTGTCCACTGCATATATAGACAAGAAGGGTGGTATTGTTTTCTTGCGTGCGTGTGTGTGTGTGTGTGTGTGCTAGTTGTACACGTTTTTGGCTTACAGCTGATAGCTAATCTAAACACGCTTGCAAAATTTTTCTGTGTTCTGGTGGAACAAATGTCCAACTCCAAGTGGGATCCTCCTAGTTTACCTAAAAACGGGTTCACATCAGAATTGGCAAATGATACCTTAAATTTGAAGAAAGCTAATCTAGCTTCTTATTTGATGGTAGCATAAGTAGGAAAAAAATTCTTCTCCTTTTCCATTTAAAAGTTTGTTTTTGAGGAAAGGTAAAGAGGGTAGTGGGAGCTTTTAAAAGGAGGTGCTTATTGGTAGCAGCAGCATCGGTCAATTTGCTTTGCCTAGAAAGAAGTCTTATTCAACCCAAAAAAAAAAAAAAAAGTGGCAAAGTTTAAAAGTTAGGGATGTTTGTGAATCGTGAATGATTAATGATCTTTCACCTAAACAACTAGAAACGTCACCATTATCACGCGATTCGGCCGAAAGTTTCCCAACCTTAAAGAATGGTTCTTATCTGAGAGAACTTTTGTACATTTTTTTATCCTTATGGTTAAGGGTCATCAGGAATAACGTTGAGATAACATCAATTCAACCATTTTAAACAAAACTACTGTTTAATTTTGAACGTTTTATCTTCGGATGCACCAAATATCTACAAGCAAAGTCTCTATTGCTTTTCTGGATTAATTCAGAATAAAGAAACGACATGGTTTTATTTGTGACCATGACATGACCTAGCAATACTAGTGGTCCTTTGTTTTGCTGAAACACAGGGTCCAACTTAATTAAGTTTAACATATTATATATAGGGTAATTGAAAGGGGGACCACATCTGAGGATGGCCTTCACAAGTTGTGCCATTGCTACATTTAAATTTGAATTTATGATCTGAATTCTGACATAATTTATCTTGTATGTTTGTCACACAAATTCTTGTTTTTTTTTTTTTTTGGATGGCACCTAATTGAAATTTTGAGTTGGCCTGTTGCATGTTCTGTGGGCACTAATTTCCTGAACTTTTCCAACTCAGTCTTGGACATGGGGTGTGGTGGAGTTTGGTTTTCGAGCTTTTGCACGGGGATAATAGCAAATAAAACATGTACTATACTTCAACAGATATTACTCACACAATACATGTTAGCTTTGGTCAGTGCATGTATCCCTTTGTTTGATGAATGAGGGTGAAATTGATTTCAAGAAAATGATGGTGAAAATTTTGAATGCAACCACTCGATTCCTAGATGGCTGCAAAATGTACATGCAGATATGGAATTCCGAAAGGCTCCAATATATGTCACCTGCTCCTGCCCTTTCAATTTGAATATATGATGAAGAATCTGTGTAGCCCAGACATACAATGGTTATCCTTTTACGTTTACGACCATGTTCTCACCGATTGGTGGGACAAGGAAATTTTTGGACAGGCTCAATTTGGACACGGTAGAGATGTGATAGACACTTGGCCTATGTTTCTTTTGGAAATTCATCATCAAAGTTTCTGGACGTGGAAAAAACGGTAAACAGCGGTCAAAAATTCTTGTCTATAAAAAAATATCTGCTTATACAACTGGATCCCATTTGAAACCCAATACATTCAGCAGATAATAAGTTATTTGTGCTGTCAAAATCTTAATCCTCAGAATTTGTGTGTGGAAAAACTGAAAATTGAAAAAGGATGAAGAACTCCAGCCACTTGCCAACCCTTTTGGAAGAGCAGGTTTTTCTGCAGTCCATTACAGAAATTTCCCTATAACAGTTGAAAATTTGCTAAAGTTGGTTAGAATTTTGAGGAGTTGTGTTTGAAACTGTTCTCGAGTCTCTGATGGCCAAGACGAGATGTTAAGAGATGAAAAAACTGCTAGAAATTTTAGAAAAAATATTTGTCAACTAGATTTATATGCCAAGAAATACAAATGTCAACTATCACTCCGTAACAAAATTTCAAAGGTGAACTCAATTTTTCATACTTGAATACAATATGTGACTTTAGGGAAAGAAAAAAGGCTGTTGATAGATTGAGGAATAAGAAGAGAATTGATCTTCGGATAGAGAACATGAGTCTGAAATATAACCCCCTGAGTTCAAATATCTTAAAGTTAACTAAACCAGTTAAGAACTGAAAACATCCTAATTACATAACATACTAGTTGGATTTAAGTGATTATGCATAGGGGTTTAGGACCTTTAGTAAAATTGATACTAAATGAAAGTTTTAGATGGGAATGTCACACCTCAAAAATATAGTCCTTTATTTTTTTTCAAAAGAAAAAATGAAAAATGAGAAAAGACCTGCTGCATCTTTTTTTTTTTTTTTTGAAAGATAAGGCCTACTGGTTTTGTTGGACGGACAAATTTATTGGAGGGTGGTGGGTTATATAGAAGTTGGGAAAAATAAATGGGCTCTAAGGATTACAATTTTGGTGAATCGGCCCAATTGTTGAGCTTCGAATGATCTTACTTTTTACTGAATTCTTTTCCGCCTTATTTAGCTGTAGAATTTATAATTGTAATGGCATAATCATCTAGTGTTTATTTTTTAGTTTTCAAAGATTCTAAAATCATTCATTTTTGTGTACAGAATTTATTGTTTGGTTTTTGTTCATGCTTAAGACAATATCATATATTTATTACTTTTATTTAAGTTTCATGTGGGCTTGATGGGTTTTGTAGAAATGACTTCAGTTTTGGGGTTTTCAGGCCTCTCATGACCTTTTTATGGTGTTACACTAGCTTTGGTGTAGTAATACTCTTGTATGGGCATCCCATACTTTTGCATATTTTTTGTGACGTTTTTGGTATTTAGGTAAGAGTAGGCATTTTGATAGTGTTAAGACCTCCACTTTAGATGGAATTTGCCCCCTCCATCTGTGGAATTAGAGTTGAAGGTTAGTCACTGCTCAACTATGTATTGCACTATTCCTGATTTGCTGGTATTTGTCTAGGTGCACCACTGACAAACCATATGTGCCTTGCTATTTGTTTCTTCATCTTTTTTTACTTGTGTAGGTTAAACATCGGAACCAGGAAGAATGGGTCGGAAAGCTAGGACCTTATACATAAATCCAAAGAAATTTGGGGTTCTGCAAAAGCCTTGCTTTTTGTTGCTTGAAGGAAACATTGACCTTTTTTTAACTGTGTGGCCCTCAACAATAACAAAGATGACAATTGCAGACGCTAGAAGAAACTTTTGAGTGATTGCATGGATGCTTAGGTAATTACAGTTAAAAATGGAGCATTCCTCCTGTTTGATAAAGAACCATTTTTTACGCTTTTTATTGAACTGAATTGTTTTCATCTCGGGTGCTATATAGACGCATGACACGAGAATTTACTTGCTTACAGGCTGTTAAAAATAAGAAGCCATGGGGCAGCATTAATCAGCATTTGCAGAGGCTTACGAAGAAATTAGTTACTCTTGGACATGTCTTGGTCATTTGACTTTCTTTAGTTCACATTTTTACCGTCAGCAATTTTTGTGAACAAAGTTGGTCAGGCTATCTCTTTTCATATCTTGTAAACAAGGTAAGGTTTAGCAATCTGAAAGCATGGTTCCCAGTTATCATTTGTTAAGGTCATTGTTCCTTTCTATAAATTGATCTTCCGAAGGGCTCTTTTTATAGATTGAACCATACGAAAATTTATTAGTTGAGGCATTAATGATTTGATCTGGGAGTTTCCTCACCTTTTTGCAGATAAAGATTTTCTTCAACATGTTGCATCAATCAGTAAGGACAGGTTTCTTGATTCTGTAAGTAGATTTGGCTGGTCTGATACTGTAATCCCGGGAAGAGTTTTCTAAATGAAATCAACGGGGCAATTTTTGCTCTTTTTTCCGTGGTAAAATGTTAATGGCAATTCGAGCGCTAGCGTACCAAAGATGTGACTATGAGTTGACGTAATAAAATGGCAATTACGCCCTATAACACTGCATAAAACGTTCAAAGCAAGCACTAAACAAGTGAATTGCAATAGCTGTTACCTGCTACTGTTTGGGAAAATTATTGCTTAGTTGAAGTCCCAAGATGCTTTGCTTAAAATAAATTGATATTTTTGGCTCTAGAACGGGAACTACAACTTCACAGGTCTCATGAATGCGTTAAAGGTATCCAACATGGCTTCGAAAAGTTTATAAGCATACGCTCGCAGTAAAACAAATATTCAAGTTTAATTGCACATGTAACTCCTAAATCAATCCATGTCAATACAGAAACCTGTAGCTTAATGCTAAAAAACGTTTGAATTAAATTATCAGTCGCACAACAAAAATACTTTCGAATCCACGATGCCCAGTGTCAGCAAATAATAAGCTTTCCACACCTGAGAAAACAAAGAAACAGACACGGCTCTACATTCTGTCTTCGAGCAAAGAAAATCGAGGATTAACTGGTGAAGTTAACACGGCATGGATGTGATCCCCATACCACTCAATAACTAAAGAGAGTGATTTTGCCATATCAAGCCAGAAAAAAAAAAGTTCAGTGTATCTCATACTGACAAAGAACAATAATATGAAAGAAGCTACTGGAATATGCCATTAATAATAGGTTTAAGGCAACCAATATTGCACGACAAAACATGGATAAACGACAAAATTGATGGCAGAATAAATCTTGGAAGGCCATCAAATAATCCAAATTTGAAGTTTCAAAACTACTATGAATTACTAATAAAACCAGATAGTCTAAAGAAAACCAGTCCCTTAGTCAACCTCTTCAATCTTGGGGCCTGCACCACTTGCACCAGCAGGAGGAGCATCATCATCCATGGCGCCACCCATGTCACCACCTGCGCCTTGGTACATCTTGGCAATGATGGGATTGCAAATGCTCTCAAGCTCCTTCATTTTATCTTCAAACTCGTCAGCCTCGGCAAGCTGGTTACTGTCAAGCCATGATATTGCCTGATCAATAGCATCCTCAATCTTTTTCTTATCAGCCGGATCCAGCTTCGATCCAATCTTTTCATCCTTAACTGTGTTCCTCATGTTATAGGCATAATTCTCCAGAGCGTTCTTGGCCTCCACCTTCTTTTTATGTTCCTCATCCTCAGCCTTGTATTTCTCTGCTTCCTGGACCATCTTCTCAATCTCATCCTTTGATAGCCTACCCTTGTCATTGGTGATTGTAATCTTATTCTTCTGTCCTGTGGTCTTGTCCTCAGCAGATACATTCAAGATACCATTGGCATCAATATCAAAGCAAACAGTAATTTGGGGTACACCTCTTGGAGCTGGAGGAATACCAGATAGCTCAAATTTACCCAGCAGGTTGTTATCTCTGGTTCTCGTTCTCTCACCCTCGTACACCTGAATTAGCACACCAGGCTGGTTATCTGAGTATGTGGAGAACACTTGTTCTTTCTTTGTTGGAATAGTGGTGTTCCTAGGAATCAGAACAGTCATCACTCCTCCAGCCGTTTCCAAGCCAAGAGACAGGGGTGTGACATCCAACAGCAAGAGGTCCTGAACCTTTTCGTTACCCTCACCACTAAGGATAGCAGCTTGCACAGCAGCACCATAAGCAACAGCCTCATCTGGATTGATGCTTTTGCACAGCTCCTTTCCGTTAAAGAAGTCCTGCAACAGCTGCTGCACCTTGGGAATACGAGTAGATCCACCAACAAGTACAACATCATGGACGGTGCTCTTGTCCATCTTAGCATCCCTCAAGCACTTCTCAACGGGTTCCATACACTTCCTGAAGAGATCCATGTTCAACTCCTCAAATCTGGCACGAGTTATGGTGGAGTAGAAGTCAATACCCTCAAAGAGAGAGTCAATCTCAATAGTAGTTTGAGCAGTTGATGAAAGAGTCCTCTTTGCTCTCTCACAAGCAGTTCTCAACCGTCTCAATGCTCTTGGATTGCCACTAATGTCTTTCTTGTGCTTCCTCTTGAACTCCTGCACAAAGTGGTTCACCATTCGATTATCAAAATCCTCACCTCCCAAATGGGTGTCGCCAGCTGTGGCCTTGACCTCGAAAATACCCTCCTCAATGGTCAGGAGAGAAACATCAAATGTACCACCACCTAAATCAAAAATCAACACATTCTTCTCACCAACACTGGCAGCCTTCTTATCAAGACCATAGGCAATGGCAGCAGCTGTGGGCTCATTGATGATACGCATAACATTAAGCCCAGAAATGACACCAGCATCCTTTGTTGCTTGACGCTGAGAGTCATTGAAGTAAGCAGGGACTGTAACCACCGCATTCTTGACTGTCGAACCAAGGTAGGCCTCGGCAATCTCCTTCATCTTGGTAAGCACCATAGAAGAGATCTCCTCTGCAGCAAACTGCTTATCCTCACCCTTGTAACTCACAATAATCATTGGCTTGTCACCTGGACCAGCAATGACCTTGAAAGGCCACAATTTAATGTCGCTCTGTACAGATGCATCACTGAATCTCCTACCGATGAGGCGCTTAGCATCTGCCAACAAGAAAATGAAAAGGGAGGTATCAGGAGCAGATTCCAAAGCATCACTTAATCAAATCAAAGAAAGCATAAATATTGAAAGAACATTTTGAAGCAAAAGAGAAGAAGCAAATAAAAGTTCAAATTGCAACTTTAAAAGTGCAGGAATGGGGGAAAAAGTTGAGCAGAGATACTCTGTACCTTATCCTCTGAAAAATGTTCATTCTTTTGTTATCACAACAAAGACATATAAATAGTAAACTCATATCAGAGTGAGGAACATCATTTACTTAAGGGATAATTTCACATACCTCCCCTGAGGTTTGTCATAATTACACCTACCTCCCCTCAGGTTTTAAAAATTACACTTACACCCCCTGTGTTTATATTTTCTATAACAAAATAAGTCCATTTTGATAATGTAACCCAAAAATACCAACTAAATACCTTAAAATATCCTAAATTGCTTTTAAATTGGTTATCTCTTTCTTATTAATATATTTATTTGTAAAATTTTAATAGATAAAGTAAATTTTATTTCAAATTAATCAGATAACTGAGTTTTGAAGAAGTAATATTTGGTAAGAATTAAAATTTAAGATAAGATATAAATACTTTTGATATTTTTATAACTAATTAATTAATTTTTAAGGTTTATTTATCTTTTTTAAAAGCTATTAAGCATATTTTAAGGTGTTTGGTTGGTGTTTTTGGGTTACATTATTAAGATGGACTTGTTTTGTTATAAAAATATAAAAATAGGGGGTGTAAGTGTAATTTTCAAAACCTGAAGGGAGGTGAGAGTAATTATATAAAACCTCAAGGGAGGTATTTGAAATTATCCCTTTACTTAATAACCAAACGAAATTTCGGTGACAAACCAATATTTCAAATAGTTATCCCGCAAACGAATATAAAATTTGACAACTTACCTAGAAGTTAACGACACATCAACATTAGAATCTTAGATCTGCCCAGCTAAACAACATAAAATTTTACATCGCAAAAACAAATACGACCAGATTTGCACAAGAGTGGTACAGCTATAAGATCTTATATAAATAAACTATTTAAAGGATACAACGATAGGTTTATTCCTATAGACTAGACAATGCTTTAGATCTTTAACACGTAGATCTACAACAATACAATCTAATGCCATCAGAAAGAACAAGAGAGAAAAGCATCATTAGCACAAATAACAGTTAACAGAAGTTCTCATGTTTCTCCTTCCAGTCAATAGCTTAAAACAAAGGTGCAGTAAACTAGGTTACAGATCTAAACATCTTAACACGATAAGGTGACATAGATTATTAAAAAAATTCACAAATCCAATTCAAATCAAACAAATAAGCATCTAAACCCGTAAAAGAGTACAAAAATATGCATATAAAGAAAATGAGATCCAGATCCGAGAGGGAAAGACGGGTAGATTTACCGAAAACAGTGTTGGTAGGATTCATGGCGACTTGATTCTTAGCAGCGTCGCCAATGAGACGCTCGGTGTCGGTGAAACCAACATAGGAAGGCGTCGTTCTGTTGCCTTGGTCATTGGCGATGATTTCGACTCTATCATGCTGCCAAACGCCGACGCATGAATATGTGGTTCCTAGATCTATTCCGATCGCCGGTCCTTCACCTTTTCCGGCCATATTTATACTCTTAAAAATTTAGGGCGAGAAAATCTAAGAAGAGAAGAGGCAATGAGAGAGACTGCTGCTATAATAAAAGAATTAGGGTTAGCAGGAATCAGTGGTGAGGCGGAGGAGAGGTAAAGTAAATGGTGTGGAATTTATATACAATGAGGCACTTGGATGGCCGAATTTTTTGGGGGTTCTAGAATCTTCTGCCAGACCAGTTGCCTCCTTTGACGGAGTCAAATTTTTTTGCTTATTCTCACTCTTTCCATTTTTATGGCTAGGTCCTTTTGTTCTTCCTTTTCTTTTTTTTTTTTTTAAAAAAATGTGTTTCCACTCTTTCTTTCTCTGGAGACTTTATGAGGTACAATTTCCTATTGCCTACACTTTATTTTTTACATTTTTTTAAAAAATTAAGACTTGCTACGTAAAGAGGAAAGTTTAAAAGTCAAACTATGATTCGATTTCAAATTCACCCTTTTATGCTTTTTTTGGAAAACTATTTAATGTGAAAAGATCATTGTACAATAATTTTTTGAGCTATATCATGTTTGATTTGCAAGTCTTAAAATGATATATTAAGAAAATATTGATTTATTTTTTCCGATTCAAGGTGTATTTTAGAGAGAAAAGTAAAGGATTTGAGAGTAAGAGATTTTCATAGTTATCTAATTTAATTAATTTTAGTTTTTCATTATTAAACAGTACATAGGAATCAAATAGCATTAGCCCTAGGTGGGCACAAGGACAGGAGCACCCTTAAGACGCTCCTCATACCAAGCTCAGGGTCTAAACTCTAGCATTAACATTTAAGATGAGGGAAGGAATAAAAAAATGAATTACACTCTCTAACTTGGAAGCTTGACCTTAATTGTCTGAGGCAAAATATATATGCATTGAAATGAAAATAGTTGATGATTAAGAAAAAATAGCATTAGCCTTTTGAATAACATAACTCGTTAGTCATTTCCCGAACGTACAGACTTCAATGCGGGATAGAGAGTGGGAGTTTTCTAATCCTGCCCAGCCCAAATCTTAACTTACTGTGAGCCCAATAAACAAAATGAATTGGGCCGAGTTCGAGAACAATATTAGGAACACTGCTCTAGCCAAGCTTCTCCTCAGCTAACAAGATCCATGACCAGCGTTATACAAGAGAATTAGTTGTTAACCAGTACAATTAAAGAATCCTTCTTTTTAAGTATTATCTTGAAATTAATAGGTATAAGTAAGAATAAGTATAACAGATCTATAGAAGAGAAAAAGTTTAACTAAGATTTTGTTTATGATCCGTAGTCGGGTAATAAGAGCCTGTAATACAAAAAAATGACTACATACAATTCATATTGAAAGAGGAAAATCAAAATGATTTCAAGCATATAGATAATAAGTTTTTTACCAACCTTCTAGTATCCCCTTCGTTTAGTTTTTAAACTCCCAAAAAATCCACTTAAATAAGTTTTATAGTGTCATGAGTTATTTTCCCCTGTTCATGAAGAAATAAATTTAGCAATGGATTAACAAACCATGCCCTTTCATTTCATTTACCCTTGGGCTTCTAAAGACTTTCGAAGCTCATCAAAGCCCAATCCTCGAAAGTTTTTACTGTAAACCTCACGCATAAAAGCCAGTCGGCTAAGCGGACCAAACAAAAATAAACAGTGGGCTTAGATATGGGCTGTACCATATCCCAATCCAATAAGCTCATCGCCATCAACAAATGACACGGAGAGAGCAGAAAGTGGTTGTAGTTGTCCTTGTAGCTGAAGATGATCGTGGTAAAACAAGAAGACATCAGAAACAACAATTGGTTGCAAAACCTTAAAGGTTATCATGAACTTGATTTGATTCCGATCATATGTTCTTATAACCATGACAATTTCTCAATCGGTATTTGAGGTCGGTTTGGATTGCATTTTTTTAAAATATTGTTAAAAAAATAATTCTGTAATAATTCATTTTGAGAAGTGATGTATAAGGAATCATACTATAGTTAAAAAAAAATGGTTACAAAACGTGTTTAAAATAATATTTCAAAATTGCTTCTTGAAAATGGAATTTCTCCAAAAGCAGCCTAATGCTTTTGCTGATCTAGTTCTTCACTGAGGTATGGTCGATAAATTGTACTAAATAATTGGCCTGAGATAGTGCACTTTGGTTAAAAGATGACTCGACAAATGCTGTCTCGTCCTATAGTTTCAATTTGGCATAGAATTTCAGCTAAAATTTTATGCTGCACTGGACTGCCAAACAAAATGAGTAATACTATAGGTTTGTTTAAACTAGTTTTGCTTAGACAATCAAAAAAATAATATAAGTGGTAGCTCTAGAGGATTGGCTTCATCTTTCAAAACTGCAAGGAGCCAACATTCTGGCCCACCAAGATGATCCACAATTCATCAAGAAGGCATCCGTTACAGTCATTTGCATGTGCAAATTTTCATATCAGAGTTCTTTTTGCCATCAAAGAATAAAGCGAGTAGCCGCCATAAAGGGCTTAGATCAATTTGCTTTCGTGCATTGGATTGAAGTGAAGCTCCTCCCAGCAAACATGAGCATGCTCATCCCACAAAATCCAAACCAAAAAATTTCTACAAAAAGGGAAGAAATTGATAAAGAGAGAAAGGAGAAAAAAATAAAGAAAAGAAAGAATCCCTGGATCTGACATTAGGAAGAAAGAAAGCAGGAGCGGGAACGTACACAAGTTAAAGCTGCAATATTGCCCCTTTTACAACTACGTCTGCATTCATGAAGAGTTGCTTTTAGCATCAAAGTTTGAGAAAGTTAGTTTATACTCTCTAAAAGAGAATTAGATTCTGAGACCACCAAGGCACCTACCTGCCTTCCTCCGAAGTCACTTCCCATGAAATATTAAATAAATGAACGTTGGATCTATGTTTTAGATCAACTAGAAATGGAGGTGGCCGTGTTAAGTGGGCTGGAAACTATGAATAAAAGCATGCTTTTTTGGCTTGACAAAATAACTATACTGTGGCCTTGGCACATGATGGACCTCAAAAAGATAAGAGTAAATCAACAATTGATGGAGTGAAAAATGATGTAGAAACTCTAGCCTTTGGTTTTGATCATTTAATTCTTGAAGAGGTTGACGAGCAATTAAGTGGGAACTAAGCTAATCCGGTTCTGATCATTCTCAAAGTAATGTTGGATGTTTTGTGAACAAATTAGTAGGAAAGACTATGAAAGGCTGAAATAGAAAAGAAAAGCTTTGACGTGAATATCACTTTCCTTGAGGAAATTTGCCTCCACTATAATGCTACTTGGGTTATATTGGCAATCCCCTCCAGGAATAACAAAGCCAAAATAGTATTTTCCTCTAGCAAAAAAGAAATACTCCCAAAAGAATCTAAAAGAGAATAATAATTCTGATATTTGAAGTGTATGCAATCTAAGGAAGAATAATGCTTGATATATTCTGAATATCTAAAACTCTAGTATTTATAGATTTTTTTCTCAGACCTTTTTATGAATATTCATGTCCTTTTAATATATTCATTCATGAAAAGATATATTTTCATTTGAAAAACATTCAAATGAAATAGTACATTTTCAATAGAAAACTGAATGAAAACATGTCTTTTGAATATTAAAACTTCTTCCTCATTACATTGTGTCTGTTGAAAAATGTCTTTTGAAGAAAACTCTTCAAAATTGCAGACAAAAATTTAAATGTCATTTTTCTGGGATTAGCCGCGGCTTGAGACGCGACCTCCCTGCCCGCAGCTCAGGTCGCGGCTCGCAGACAGAATGTTTCTGTCCACGGCCGCGACGTGAGCCGCGCCGCGACTCACACCGCGGCCCAGAAACAGAAACATTCTGTTCTTTGATTAATGAACCGCGGCCTGAGCCGCAGTCTCCCTACTCGCGGCTCATGCCGCGGTTAGCCAATGTGGTCTTAATCCTTAGCCAGTTTTTAGCTTAAACTAAGGCCAGATTGTATACTTATTTTATGTCCAATTTTCCAACATTTGTAGATGAATTAATTCATCATTAATTAACCAAATTCTTTTATCACTAACTATTACCAACAAGTAATGTGGATTTACGTACTTTCTTTGTCAGAAATGACGGGTGTATAATGCATGGCATCCATGTTATGCGTATGTAAACTTGACTTGTTGATAAAGTGCATGTGTCAGAAAAAGAAAATGAGACCTCCTTTCGCATTTCGAGTAATTATTAAAACTGAATATTCTGAAAATTCGATCCAAGAATCATATTTCAGATTAGACAAAAAAGAAAAAAAATTATGGACACTAGCCTACTAGGCTTTGTCCTTACTAAAGTACCTGAAATTTCTAATGAATAGTAAGCGATTGAAGTCTTGAAGCAATTATCTAACGGATTCCTCATTCCAGACTATGATAGTCAAGTTCACAAAATGTTACCCTTTACTATTCTGATACATTTGTTTCACCGAATCTAGAAGGCGACCGTGACTTGGAAAATTGTTCCTTGGAATATGATATTAACGTACATAAAAGGGTTAGATGAATGATCCTGAACTACGAATTATATTGCTGTTTCCATGAGCATCGATTTGCTTTCGCATGACATTGGTAAACGCCGGTCACCCTTGATGCCACAATTTTCCTCCAAAAAGCCAGTAACACTCTCTCAAAATTCGAGGTTTTCCAATGATTGTTTGCAAAGTGTTTGCGTTTCTTCTTTTGTTTTCCACTTTTCTTTTGGACCCTTTTACGTTTAGAAGAATGTATAGAAGGTAAGGATATGACAGAAGCATAACCTAAACATAGAGATTTGGAAACTCTATTTTGGGATGAGAGAAGCATGTTTTTCTACTGGATGACTCCTTCCCCCCCCCCCCCCCCCCTCCCTCTCTCTCTTTTTCTTTTTCTTTTTTTTTTTTAGGGTTTTTGTGGGGGGGGGGGGGGGAGGGAGGGACGAGGGGACGTTAATTATTTACAACCTTTTAGAAAATTTGAGTAGATAACTTCAAAATTTTGGTACACCTCTCTCTATCCTAAACTTCATTGGTTGGGATTAAGTAAGATCCTGAAAATGAAGTTACAAAATGGAAGGAACCGGTTAACTAAAGGAGGAACTCAACAACATATAATGACATTTGCATTAATGAAATTCCACGCTAACATATATGTATTATGCTCAACTGTTGGAGTACATATTCTTTTTGTATTTGTTCATCAATCTCCCCATTCCATCTTATATGTGTCAAATTATTTCCTGTTTTCTTGTAGATCCTCAAGGATTAGGGCAACAAGCAACGGATTGGTTCGATAAATTAGGTGGCATGTGCAAGTTTCTGTTGTAGAGACCTTGGAAAATACTAATAAAGTTGTTGCACACCTTTCATCTATGTGTAATGTATATAATATCTACACTTGAAGACAAAAAAGTGATCTGTATGTAATGCACTTTAAACCATCTGATATGGTAAAAATGTTTTCTCATGATTAATCGGGCCAACTAATTTTTGGTTAAACTTTTTTTTTTTTTTTTAACACGGGAGAGAATTAACTGAAGAGAGTAATTAAGAGTATCATAGTTCTAATACAGTGGGGACCATGGCAATGGTCAAACGTGGCAGCTTTGATATAGAGACCGGGAGAATCTGATGAATATGATAGATTGACGGGTGGGACCGTTCCTTTGTCATTGTATCCGATGGCTCCTGGGGCCTCCCCCGTTCCGTGGTTTTCATGGGTGCAGGGCCCTCTAACGCGTTATATGTCTCGTAATTTGCTACATTATAACCTAGGGCCAATTTGATTTTTAATTTTGCTTTTCATAAAAAAGAATTAAATTTGCCTAATAATAGAACTGGATTTTGTAACACTTAAAACGTTGAATAAAAATACTTTTAACCTATTAATGGACAACATGTAACAAAAGCTAAAGTAGAGAGAAAAGTGGGGTATGTCTTTATACCATGCTCTATATGCAAAAGTATGGAGAGAAAAGTCAAGTGTATTTTGTATTACATATCCAGGTGGTTTAGATCTTTCGTTCAATATTTCTCATGTTTAATGCAAAATTACCTTGTTTCGTTAGTGATAAGAAGTTATTTCATATTGATATAATGTAATTTCATATTAGGCACAATTAGACATAAAAAAAAGTAGACAAAGGATTTGAGGTAATATCCAGAATAATTACTTCTTCTATTCCTAAAAATGAAAAGACTGCCAAAAACTAATTTCACATGTTCAAAACTTCGAGTTTTATAAAGTTGATTATGAAAATAGTTAGAACCAAATGAAGTCTTAAAATTAATTATTCTTTCTCAAATATTGAGAATTTGTTTCCTCGTATTTAACTATATAATTCAAACTTTTGCTAGATACGATTCTAAAATCATCAAATACCCTTTGTGTGGTTACAACTTTTATTTTATCATTACTTTTATAAGAATGTCTTACAAACAAAAGAGAACTTAAATATCCTCAAGAAAAAATCTTTTGTTTGTCAAGCAATAATCTGCTGGAAAATTACGTTTCAACAGCTTAAGAGTTCTAATATGATTGATAATTACGTGATTTTATAATATAAAGGAAAGGTGGTTGATATTGTTATTCGCTTTTGATTACACATGTGCTGATATCTTTGTTGATTTAATTAAAAAAAAAAAAGCCGGGCACACATGTATATATTTTGTTTTCAGACGATTAGAAATTACACTTTTGCTTGTTTTGCAAGGTTCTTTAAAAAAAATACTAGTCAGAAACTAAGTTATTAATTACGTGTGTAGTTATTTATTCATGCAATTGCTTAGAGACACATTAAATTTTGCATGTATTTTACAGGTTAAGTGAACTATTTTAGTTGTCAAATATATGATAACAAGTTTATTGGGTATTGTTAATATTTTAGAAATGTAACGCTACAATTTAAGCCTAAAATGCTTAAAGCATATGCCAAATGGGGATATTGTTGTTCTTCATTGCCAAATAGCTATAAGAAAGTGAACACGCAAAGATGGCATCAACTTAAAAAGCAACCTACTAGTTCAGGAGAAAGAGATGGTAATGAGAAACCAAAAGCATAATGAAATTAAATAACTAACCATAATGTATAGTTAACAAAATTTGGTAACAAAGAAAAGAATTCATAATGGGAAAGATAGAATCCCAGTTAGAAAGGCATTCATCACAACTCGAAAATGCTCCTCCTATATACCTATATTAAAAATAAAGAATAAAGGCAGTCGTTAATTAATTAAATGGAGCTTGAGGTTAGGTATTCTTTTTGGTTCACGAGAAGGGAAAAGGAAACTCGAACTCTCCAAATGATAAGGGGTATAGAATCTTTGTGGATACCAAACAATTCGACTGGAGATGTAGACTAATCGTTTGAGGGCACAGAAAATATACGAACATGCTGGTGTTCTCGAAAATAGAATTCCAAATACTTTACATTCGTTCTCCTTTTACACGACAGTATTTTTGTAATCTTGTGAAAATACTTTCAGAAGTATTCTTGTCTTTTATACCCTTCAAATTGATTAACTTTCTTGATTTCACAAGTCAGGGACAAAGGCCAGGTCCATGGAATACTGTATTCCATGAGCAGCTTGATAGAAACTGAATACTAGAAATTGGTGAAGGCAGAGTCTATAATGTGGGAGTCAATCAGGACTTCCCTCGTCCCCAGTACGCATCTCACTGGTAGGATATGAGCCAAGTAACTATATGGTTTCTTCTCTGTTTTCTTTAAAGAAAAATGAGGAGTCCCTCTCTTGCTGTCACGTATTCCAAACATAAGACGTGGTCTCAAAAGCAAATGCTTCCCTGGTGCACGAAAAGAAGAAATGAGAAGTCACAACTAGCTTCTATATTGGAGAACATGAGAAGAAGAAAGAAGTTGTGCTTATAAGAAGGAATTCAAAAGAAGTGAAAATGTACTTCAACTGAATGTGTATAACTTTGAAGGCCATACTTGATTTGTAAATACTTCAGAAATTATTCTTTTACATATCATGAAAACAAGAAGTTACAAGAAATTTAGTCAAAATTAATTTATGAAAATGTAAATATTTTCAATTTCAACAGCACTTAAACCACAACTAGTTACAAATCCTGGCCCTCCAAAAAGCATATTCTGGAAGCAAGTACATTATGATGAAAAGAAAACTGAACAAGAAAAAGTAAAGTAGCAATTACTAAAGAGGAGCAGCAGTGCAGCAAATCAAGGAATTGAAAATGCATCACGAGGCAGAATTAATAAGATATTAACCGTATAGTATTTTATGTGCATATAGTGTATCATTGTTGAACAGAAATGATGTGTTTCACTGTCCCAAATGGAATTTTAGACTTACGTATGGCGATCCCACCACAATGGCCAAAAGACAGCGATCCCTTCTCACTCTTCTTCTCTCTCTAGGGGGTGTCTATATTGCATGAAGATTGAGGATTGAGGAGTCACACCCTGCCTTTTTCAAGAGCACTAAGTTATAGCATTGTTGGGAAGGAGGGAAGAGGGAAGCATCGCTTTACAAGCTTAAAGGCTAAGGAACTTCACCACCCATTCAAACCCTAGAAAAAATACTATAATAAAAACAAAAAGAGAGATGGAAAGAATGAGATAGTAAATTAAACTAAAGCTAGCTCTTCTCCCCCTATCTTTAATTCCTTCATCTCTTCTTTTCCTTTTCCCCTTTCTCTTTGTTGGGCTCTGGTATTCTTTCTCTCCCTCCGATAGTAGTAGTGTGTGTGAGTGTGATTCTCCACCATATATTTCCAAAAAAAACCGACCAACCTTTATAAAAAGATAAAAGATCATCCATCAAAGAAACTATGGTTTTCTCATCTTTTCCAGTCTATTTAGATCATCCCAGTTTGCAACAGGTATGGTTAATTTTCTTCAAAGTTCATTCGTTCCATTTCAATCCCCCCTCCGTCATACATCTTGTTCATCAAAAAGAGATTATATTCATATTCCTAATTCCTAATTCCTTTGCTCAAAACTTTTGTTGAATATACTAGATGTACATGTGTGTGTAATTATGAATATCTGTTCCTTCACTTTTTTTTTAATATATATTTTTTGGCCTCTTGATGTTTTTAGTTCCAGCAACCAGAACACCAACAAGGAAGTGGCGTGGAGAGTAACCAACTTCCACCACCGGCACCACCTCTTCCGGTGGGTGGCGGTGGTGGCTCGATCAGACCTGGATCAATGGTTGATCGAGCAAGGTTAGCTAAGCTACCACTTCCAGAGGCAGGACTCAAGTGCCCTCGTTGTGATTCGACAAATACGAAGTTTTGCTACTTCAACAACTACAGCCTTTCTCAGCCAAGACACTTTTGTAAGACATGTCGCCGCTATTGGACTAGAGGAGGTGCCCTAAGAAACGTTCCAGTTGGAGGCGGCTGCCGGAGAAACAAGAAAAACAAAAGCAGCAGCAGCAGCTCAAAATCTTCTATAACAGCTGAAAGGCAGATGGCGGGCTCTAATTCAACTAGGACCCCAAGTCCCTCCAGCTGCAGTGCAGACATGGCTGGTCATTTTCCACAGCAAACAAGTCAATTACCTCTTATGGCTGCTTTAACAAATTTTAATCACTATGGTGGAGGTCATATTGGTCCAACTCTTGGTGGATTTCAATCGCAAATGATGTCCACATCGGGTAATGGACTTGCAAACATGGGTTTCAACTTAGGAGGGAATGGTAATGAGCTATCAGCTGGTGGCGGAGGAGCTGACCAGTGGAGATTGCCTTCTATTGGGGGATTTGAGCCACCAACAAGTTTATTTCCATTTCAAGGTGAAGGAGTTGAAGCATCATCCAATCCCATGCTAGGAGATCATCAGCAACTTGGTTCGCTGGTAACAAGCTCATCAGGTGTTGCTAGTCAGATGGCATCAGTTAAAACGGAAGAAAATCCAGGACTCAATTTGACAAAGCAGTTTTTGGTTAATTCTGAGAATAACCAATTCTGGAGTGGAAGTCCTTGGACAGGATTTTCTGGTCTCAACTCTTCTTCTGCCAGCCATCTTCTATAATTGAAGCTTGCATTTCTCCATCCATTCTTTCAGCAAAGGTGAATCAAAAGGATCGATGTTTTTGCTGAAGTACTGAACCATCTCAATTCTCAATTTTCATCTCTCAAGCAAGCTCCTTGATTAAGCTGGTTACAACCTCAGAACATCCAGGCCGAGTGTTTAGAATATGAAGTTTCATGAAGGGCTGCTACCTCATCGTGCTTCAATTATGAAGAAAAAGACATGCATGGTACGGTTTGTCTTGGTCTTCAGTCTCAACTATATATATATATATATATATTCTATTCTTAGTCTGATAAGGGTTTCTTTGTGGCTTGTATGTTTGTTGGGCTTTTCAGTTAGCTAGATGTTTTCTGTGTGTGAAGATGTATGACTTCTGTGCCTGACATGACAGGCTGATTTTATCGTGGATCGAAGTCTATTATTTCTGCTACTAGCATATTACTACACATCCCAAACCCTAACTACATCTGCGTCTCTTACTTTCCCAGAATAGATCAAGCCGTGTACGACGACTTTCGCACCGCATTTTGTAGTAGGTTTTTAGTTGAAACACATCAAAATTTCACTTAGATCAGTCATATTTTGGAAATTATTGAAAACAAAATTTTCATTGGATCTTGGATTAGAGAGTTGGATATTCATCAGAAATATGGAACTGGTTGCTTAACTCCTACTTGATTTCTACATTTATGATTGAAGATCCTAAATGAAAATCTCAAGAAACTACTCATTGGAGATAATGTAAATTATTTAAATTTTATTTTCCAAAATCTTTGGCAAGAAAGCATAATCTTGAAACTAGGGCAAGAACCACAACAACTCTGCTAAGCAGGAGAAAGTCCATGCTGAATCATCTATAGTACTTGGATTCTTTAGTGATGCAATGCATTCAAACTTCTCTCTCCCTCGGACTAGAGAGTAGAGATTCCACTTTCTTTACAGGAAGGGGTGCGTGCAATATCGAGATGGCAGGTTCAGCTTTGCAGATATCTAGGGTATAGAAGCTTATCATTACTGTTAGAAATAATTTTCCAATAATGGTCGTAATAATATGGCTGCAGTACTACTGATAGTGAGTACTGATTTGTCGGTTGTGCGGGGTAGAATTGTTGAGACAGAAAAACAGTAACAAAACGCCAAATTCCTACTCAGAACCATGCAATTATGACCGAACTTCTGAATAATAAGATACACGTCGAACTTTTGACTCCTAGGTCAAAACAATTATCGTTATTATTAGTCTTCTTCAATCTTCAATCCTCAGCCCGCACTGTTGTAACAGACGAACTTTATCTTTGTTCAATTTGTACTGAATTTCCTACTTTGTTGTAGGGTAAGGGTAGGACCTCCATAGCGTGTGTTGAAAAGTGTGGGACTGTGCATTTTCTTCTCTTGTTTTTAGGTCCCCACTTTCAATTCATTGTATATATAGTATTGCATAGGTAACAGATATATACATGAAAAATGTTGAGGTGGCATGAAAATAGGTGAAGAATCATAATTTTTAAAATGAAAATTAATAAAATTCGTTAATAATTAACATCTCTTAAAAAAATTTATCATTTTTTTCCCACAGTGAGAGCATATCTTTCACACTAATAATTGCATGAATAATATACTTATAGAGTAGAATTCAGTGTTCGGAGGTTGGTAGACTAAAAGGAAAGAAATCAAGTGGTCTACTTTTACAAGGACCAATGAACCTCTCGATAACGAATAAAGCAACAGGATGAAAATGAACCTCTCTCTCCGGTAAATAGCATCGTTATAAAAAAGCTACTTCCCTCTCTATCTCTGTTTTGTATTGTTGAATGGTTAATAAAGAAAAAAAGCAAAGAAAAGAACAAAAAGATTGGTAAGGTGTTTTTGTTGGACCTGAATCCTGAAGGTAGTTTTGTACGAGTAAAAGCAAAACAAAGCAGGAGAGAGAGCTCGGAAAACCAAGGGTAGCTGATGTGTTTTGGGGTGAGATCAAAGTACTACATGCATGCATGTTGACATATGCCCAGTTGCCCACCACTGAGGCCACAGCCAACCTTGGATACTCGTGAAATGTTATCTATCTGTTAATCTGTTTCCTCAGCCAGCTTTTGCTTTTTCTAGATTTCTCTTTCTTTCTTTACGTGTCTCCTTGATCACTTCTTGAAACCCAAATAGGAATGGCCATAATGGAGAATATGCTGTCTCAAATAAATTAACTGGCAGATGAATATTTATTTGATAGCTCGTTTTACCAGTATGACCTTTTCAATGTTATGAAAAATTCAACCTTAAGATGTCAACTGTTGTCAAGATCAGAAGGTAAAGAGATAAATAACATGTATGAGAGGACAAGGTTACCTAGTACTATGAGAAAATGTAAACAAAATTGTGCATAAGCAAATTACTGCTTTGGATTTGCCTCAGTATACGACATCAAGAAATTGCTAAAAACATACAAAAAAAATGCAAAAACTTAATTTTAAATAAATAGAAATTGTTAAAACTACATAATTCCCCATTAAAGTCAAAGATAACTAGCTTTTTAGTATACAATAAATCTCAGTGAATGTAGAATAAAAACGAGGAGAAATCAAAATGTTTCAGAGACAAGAAGAGACTGATGGAGTCAAAGGACCAGCAGAAGAGAACCTCAATAAGCTTACTGACTCTAGAAGATCGTTGGTTCAATCCGACTAGTCTCCAGGAGGCCATTGCCGAAACTAATGCATCTAGAGAAGCTGAAATAAAAACCAAGAGAAAGTTAGGATGAGCAATTAGCCTGGTGTGGAGATTAATGCTGTTCACGTGGATGTAATTATTATTTGTTAATGAACTAGGGCAGGACAAGTAGAATGGTTAATGGTTTTTCAGCGTCCAATACTTATTATATGTCGTTAAGATCCTTAGGATTGTCATATAGTGGAAAATTTATTAAAGACTCGGAATATTGTTTCCATTTAGTATAATCTTGTATCGACATTTAGAGTAGTACTTTGAATTTTTTATGTAAGTTACTATTTAATTTGTTTTTCAAAACTAAATCATTTTGTTGTTTATGGGGTTATTATTAATATTATTATTTTAGTCTAATGTTTTGGGAGTTCTTTTATTTTGAGTGTACTTAGGCACTTGTTAAATGGAGTTCCAACAGTTTGTTTTGTGAAGAAGAGAAACTATATCATGATGCTGCGCAAATTCAAGGAAAGCAATAGATGTGGATGTTATGTAGATTATAGATGGAAAATTGTGAGTGTTCTTGGTTAGAAAATACCTTTATTTTCTGGTTTTAGCTCAGTTGAATGGAACCATATTGTGGCCAATGATTAGTCAGATTAATAAGAATTATTTACATATTAAATGTATGGAGAAGATGGATTTTCTTTTTCCGTTTTGACACTTTCAGTTGTTTCCACAGATGAAGGACTTGAAATTAATCTTTCTTACCAACATCGAGAATAGTATTTGATATAATTTCAGTTCTTGATACCCTGTCCAAGTGCCCATCAGACTAATTTCTCACCATTTTCATGAATGATTGCAGAAAATATCCTCATGGGGGTTGGATTGAAAAATATTAAAATTAATATACACACACAAAGACATGTATATGTGTGCGTGTATGTATGTATATGTAAAAGGAAAATGTATCAGAAAAGTTACAAATGCTTTTGGGAAAAAGTTGAAAGATAATTTTGTTCTGCCCCTTATTGTGGATATTTTTTGCACGGTGTTGGGGATGAGCAGGAGGAAGGACTATTTTTTTTTATAGGGGCTACCATTTGTATTCCACTAATTAGTTAAGAATTTATAAGCGAGTTTTGGTGCATCGTTTTACAAACGAGATTTCATAGAATTTTCATAGAATTCTTTTTTTTTTTTTTGGATAAATGAGATTTCATGGAATTCATTATTGGAATATCAGGTCTGATAAACTGTGGGACTGAGTAGCTTTTGTTTGCTGCTTTTTCTAACATGTGTTCTGTCTCGTGGGATAGCGTCTGTTTAAAGATTTTTTCCTTGATTATTTCAGTTGGCATTATTATCGCTTAATTCAAAAAACTGGTTACTTCACTCCCCTGTCACCACCAAATAAAAGGGTCTTTCTAACGCACGCAGAAGTTGTTGACTTACCCAAAATTTTTGATCTTTTAGAAGGTTTTATGGATTGGACTAATAATTAATAGAATTAGATCCATCCACATCTGGAATTATTAAGATAAAGAATACTAGCAACTTAAGTGAAAGACAAGAAACTTTCACTCGTGTGCAAAATTACTTTTGGAGGTTACAGTCAGACTAATTATATTGAACCTTTTAAAATGAAAGGGGAGAACGTTTATTTGACAAGGCATCATTTTTTTTTTTTTTCTCATTTTGGGGTCCATCAATGCTTGATTTTTCTTGTTTCCATTTGATTAGAGGTGTAAGTTATCCTGTTCAATTTGTTGCTATGACTAACACAAATGTCAATTTATATTGTTGCAAGACAATTGATAAAGCAAGTATACTTTTCTTGTGAGAGATAACGTTAAAAATCCTAGCAAAAAGAATAAGTAGTTAATACTGTATTTAGAACTGTTTGTTTTTGGGGTTGGGGCCGGGCAAGATAATATACCCAACCCTGATCAGTCTGTCAACAATTGCTTTTTTGCATAGAACAAATTAATTCACTGAATTAATTAAGAATCCTAAAACTTTTGAACAAAAAGCCAGGTTCCCAGTTTCATCTTTGTGGTGTATATGAAATAAGAAAAAAAAAATCTGGTTTTGGGGTGGGGCCTGTGAGCAGTTTGTTTGGTGATGAGTGAAAATCAGACAAAAAAATTTTTTTTTCCAAATTTAGGCAGTTATTAGCATAACCTCCGGAAGAAATGTGGAAAGACTGGTTTTGTCCAGCATACATCTCCCCAAGTGCTGTAGCAGCAATTTGACACATCAATCTTGTAGTGTCAATTTTCTCGCGCGTTTTCTTCAATGGATTTGTTGTTACAAATCTCCTAGATCTTCTTAAATAGAAAAGGTTTTTAAGGATAAAAAATCACGATTCAGACAAATAACTGAATATTACCTCTATTCAGAATAAGGTGGAAATTCCTCCAGCTGTGCCATAGCCCATGCTAAGGCATAACCAATTGTATTGCACCTTTCATCTCAAATGATTCTACATTTAAGCTCCTATAAGGTTGTTGGCAGAAATGCTCAAAAAATTAAAAAGGCTGTTGGCAGAAGCAAATTTTTATAGAGAGAGCATCTCCTTCAATAAAAACTGAGAATGATTACACTTTCACATGTTACAATGGTACACAAGACACCTTTTGCCTTCTCTTCTCATGTCATGGTGATTCTTTTAGGAGTATAGTCCTCGACGAGAAGAAGTGAATAACTTAACAACAGGAGAGGTGATCTTCCACCTGTCTCCACTTCATCAAACAAAATGCCCCTGAATACCCTTTAAAGAACCGACAAAGGAAAAGCCAAAAAACAGGTTCTCAACTATCGGCCGAGTTGCCAGATGAAGGCGGCCGTGAGACCTGGTTCTGAGTTTGAGTATGAGCCTCAGCTTGCGTCTGGGCTTGCTTTTGTTGCTCTACAAATCTGTTCATTCGCTCAAGCAACTGGGTAGCCTTGCGCCTGCCCCTTTCACTGCCATTTTGTGCCAAATCAAGCAATTGATCCATCACGCCAAGTTCCTGAGCCTCCACCAGATGCTGTTCGTCTCCTGAACAAAGGTGCACTAAAACTGCAGCAGCATTTTCTTTGTTCCTTGGGGAACCATTTCCAATAACATCCGCCAAAACAGGCAGTGCCTCTGCAGCTCCAATGGCTACCTTCCCCTCAGGATGGCTAGCCAATATTGCCAATATAGCTAGTGCCTCGTCCACCATACTACCTTGAGGTTCTGTAAGCAAACGCATCAGTGTGGGCACAACTCCAGCCCTCACCGCCCTTACCTTGTTACCCTGATATATGCACAAGTTGAAAAGGGCTGTTGCAGCATCCTTCTTTCCCCTCTGGGTTCCTTCACTTAAAAGCGTCACAAGCGGTGGTATAGCTCCTGAAGCACCAATTGTTACCTTATTTTCATCCACAACTGAGAGACTAAATAGGGTAGCTGCTGCATTTTCACGTGCTTCCATGCTTCCTTTCTTCAGCACATGAACTATACCTGGCACTGCCACTGAATTAACGATTCTACTCTTGTTATCCTCATGTATGGAAAGGTTAAGAAGTGCAGTAACAGCATGCTCCTGAGTGCGAGAGTCTGGTGTTGACAAAAGGCTAACAAGCAATGGGATGGCACCTATTTCAGCAATTGCAACACGATTGTCAGCATTGCGCTTGGCAAGAAGCCGGATTTCAATAGCACCTGATCGCTGGTCTTCTGGGTTGCCAGATGCGAGCTTGCGGAGAAGGATGTCCATTTTAGTGCGCTCAGCAGGTGAGTATGCAGATGTCGTCTTATTGGGCTGTGAACTCCCTGGTCGTTTTGGTGGTTCAGTACCATTTGCCTCACACCACAGAGCTATAAGGCTACGTAAGACATAGTTTGGTGTCAGGGTATTGCTAGTTAGCAATTGTTGAGTTTTTGGACAAGTACCATGCCCTGCTTCTAGCCATTTCTCAATGCAGGAACGTTCATATGTCTACAGTAAAAAAAGGATTATAACTTGTTAAACTCCTTGCACATGAGAGACTAGGTCATTAAATACCAGTAAACAAGTACTCCACAAGAGATTCATCAGCCATCAGAGTTACAGCCACAACCACAGCAAGGGTTAGAGAACCAGCAAATTCCATTTTATGAAAATTTTAGTGGGAATGGAAACAAAATTTTACAGAATTACATAACTCTGGACACCTAAAGAGGAAAAAAGAAGAGAAAATAATACACACAAAATCATATACATTAACCAATAACAAAGACAGAATAAAATAGGACAAATGTTAAACCAGGGAAGTTCAGTTGGCACACCTGTCCTGTAGAGACAATGACAGGATCTCTCATCAACTCTAGGGATATGGGACAACGAAAATCATCTGGAATGACAGGAGCTTTATTATTCCCTTCTGGGGATAGTTGTCCACAGCAACTTGAAGGATTAGAATTAACCTGCGCTGTTGGGCCAATATCTGGATTCTCTGTCAGCACAAAATCCTTAATTTTCTTCAATACCATTGACATCTTTTCTATACTCTCCTCAGGATCCCCACCAGTAGCAGCAACCATTTCATGCAAAGCCAGTGACTCTTGAGTGAGGTCTGGTATTCCAGTTAACTGTAGCTTTTCCACCAATCTCCTCAAGACAGTAGGATCTGCAGCAGAGTCGTTACTCCTGTTGTAAAGAGACAATAGATCTTCATACAGCTCAATATCAGGTGAGTCAATCCTTCCTTTTGCTCTTCTGAACTGAGCAAGAACGAGCTCAACCTGCAAACAGAAGAGTTGTTTTCTGGTTTATTTTTCTCGGCAAATTCTCCACTCCTTTAACATGTCATGATGACAAAGCATACTGAAAACCTGATGTTATTTACAATTATGCAGTGAACCATAATGAAGTTTAAAATCATAGTAGACGATACTTATGAAACTAGCTGGTAATGCTGAACCTATTGGGTACATGTAGCATTTTGGGCTATTGATGGCAGGCTGCATCTCAATTTCACTGACCAAGTCAGCTTAATACAGTTATATCTGAAACTTCGTTATATGGACAAAGAAAAATAAAGCAATTCATTTGAATAACGGATATTCCATCTCCATAAACTTGCAGCAGAGAGACGAATACACCCTACCTGTTCTTTAACTTCATCAGATATGTCAAGTGTTTCATAAGAGATTCCACTCAGAGCTTGTTCCAACTGAGCTGTAACTTCTTGAAACCTTTTCATGATTTGCTCCCTCTCTAACACCTACAAGCAAAGAACAACCCACTTTACAGTTCTGTATTCTGCCACATATAGAATTATCACCACATAATAATCATCACAAAGTTAATGCCACAAAACCCTGTGAAAACACTTTTAGAGTGCACATCACCAAACAAGCCACAGCTGACCCAAGTTATGGGAGTTAAAATATTGCAAAATTTATAAGAAAATGATAGACTAAGAGCTCTAATGGATCTTCAAAATTAAAAAAAAAAAAAAAAAAAGAGCAGCAATTTGGCATACAAAAGTAGTTACCACATCTTCCTTTAGCATGTTAAATATCATGACGTCATAGAAAATGAAACAGTGAAACCCCAAATCCAAAGATAACGGCGTTTGAATGCTGTAAAGTCATGTAACAGCACAGCTCAACAGTGCCAAAGCAATGTGGAAGACATCATTCAATGAATTCATTATTAAACATTAAGCATTTTTCTTTCCTTTCTGCCTCCTCTTGCCCTAGGAATATATAATCAAGCATCCAGCTATCCTAAATCTACAATGAATATCTATTGAGTAAAGTGAAGATGCAAGATATTCAAGTTGTTCAATGTAAAATTGAGGCAGTATGATACTGAGGTTAGTAAATAGAAGAGTTTTTTGCCAATGCTAAATCAGGACAAATGCATTGAAAATAACTGTTAAAAGTAACGCATCACATAATCCCAGCATAACGTAGATTTTAAACTCATGACTAGAGTATAAAAACATCAGGAGTCATATATGCAAAAGCAGATAGTATTCAGAAGATTTTAAACTTATGACTGTAGTATAAAAACATCAGGAGTCATATATGCAAAAGCAGCTAGCATTCACAAGATTAGCCATGAACCTATGCTCTTTTACAACATACTAGTCTCTAATAATTCAAAGCATTACTCAAGACAACAAAGTAGCGTGTGAGGTTCTAAGTTCAAAGAGAGTGTTACATACTTCTACAAGGGAAATGGCTAGCTTTATTGATACAAGGACACAGCCATAGATCTCTGGTATCCAATTCTAGGTAGCCACTAATCCTACATCATTATGCTGAATTTCACCCTAGAGTTTCCTTTGGCACCTAACAAAAGATTAACGACGCAAATGGCTTTTGCATAAAATTAAGCGCACAAATGGCTTTTGGTAGGTTTTTGCATCGCCATTTGTGTGTGTTGGTTCTCATAATCAACAAGCCTAATAGGCAGACTTCTTCCCCCGATTTTGTTTATGTTTAGCACCATCCTACGGCCAAAAAGTTGGCTTCACATGAAGCAAGTCTCAAACACCTTGTGTTGTCCCCATCTCACATATTATAATAAAACGCGGCATTATACTGTGGTGTCCATGCACGTGTATCTGTTTTCAAAAGATAAACCTTGTTTTGCAAGTAAAGAAATTCTCATCTCTGAATGCAACTCAAACAGATGTGAAAAACAATACTTTTAGGGATACAAAGACATTCAGCACTGAAAATTTGAAATCAGCTTGCAGTATGCTGTCTAGAACATTGATGCCAAACTAAAACTCGTGAAACCATATGAAACATATTCATTTTCCTTAAAATGTGAAAAAACTGATTCGTTAATGCACAACATCCTATATCAAATCAACAAATCCTTCCAGCAGAATCATATACTACCTTTTTGTAGCAAAAGGTACAGGGAAGCCAATTATGTGACAAGCACCTTGGAAGTTTGATACTTCCATGCATGTCTATACAAAACCTCAAAAAAAAAAAATTTCTTTTTTCAAAAAGATAGGATAGGATTTTTTTTTTTTTTTTTGCTTTTTTCAACTAAAATCAGAATTCGAATCCCTCTAACTTACCACTCTATCAAAATAAAATGATAAATGAAACTGCATTAACTCAAACGCCTTTGAATTATCGCTGGAATTGTTTTTCCCAGTAAAAACCACATGGAAACTGATACCAAAATAAAAAAACAGAAAAAAAAGAAGTAAAACTAGCAGTACATGTCTAATCTTCAAAGAGATTCCATTCCAGTTGATCTGAAAAGTCATCAAACACTTAATGTTTCACGAAAACAGCAAAGAGATTCCATTTCACTTTAAAGAGAATTTCCAATTATCCAAATGGCACAAAAATAACAAAAGAAAATATTCTATATTTGCTTCTTTGCTTTTTTATTGTTTCTACCCTTTAGATTTCCAATGATTCTCCCCACCAGGAAACAGATTAACACAATCGTTTCACTCCCCCATCCCCCCTCCTCCAAAAAAAAAAAAATCCAAATCTAGCTAGATCAGATAATTACTATTAAGGATTCACAATAATTTCAATTATCTCAACTACTTACTAAATAAATCTTGCTGCCATCATTGCCAAATCTGAGCAACTCTTTAGCAGAATCGAGAGCATGATTTAGAGCAGCTAGGGCTTTAAGCGAGTCTTGAGGAAGAGGTTCCTTGCTATCACGAATCTCTTCGAACATCGGAGTCAACAGCTTCAGCCGCCGAGCTAAATTACAGTACTGCTTCTTCACCATTGACCTATACTCCGGTATGGCCGATATCTCGTTGACCGTTTCAATTAACTTCTGCGCTAGACCTACTTTCTCTTCCTCCATTGCCCCACGCAAATTTGGAGATTTTTAATTAAAAATGTATTGTCCGAAATTTCTCCAATGAATTTAATGGAGCTGAAGATTGAAGTTAGAGGGGAAGCTTTGGCTAAAAGGACCCATCTGACCGGCGACCGGAGGAGAAGCTGGTAGTCTCCGACGACGACTCCATGATTTAAGAGAAAAAATCGACAGAGAGGTGGTTTTGTTGGTGGCTCGGCTTAACGGATGAACTTTAACTACGGTTAGAATTCTAACCCGGGGGAGCGAGTTGTGTTGGCTTAGCAGTAGTGCGAGGAGAGAGGTATGAGCAATACATTTTAATATTGAAAGGAGGGTTCGGCTTTGACTTGTACCGGCTCGGCTCGGCTCGGCTCTTGTGGTGTAGAGCTGGGGCTAGGGTTTTGCAGTAACTAATTTGTGACGGAAAAGTATACAATACACCACGTGCATTGCCACGTGGTGTACTAAAACCAATAACTTATCGCCATGTGGCAATGGTGGGTCATACCTTGTATTATTTGGCGATGTGTGATTGGTTCTAATGCACCACGTGGCACGCCACGTGGCGCGCGTGGTGCATGCAATACTCACTCATTTGTGACTGCGGTCCGTCAGAAAATGACGACCCATAGGAGCACGAGTGCGTATTGCGTGCACCACGCGCGCCACGTGGCTTGCCACGTGGTGCACTAGAACCAATCACACATCGTCAAATAATACAAGATATGACCCACCATTGCCACATAGCGATAAATTATTGGTTCTAATACACCACGTGGCAATGCACGTAGTGTATTTTATACTTTTCCATAGGAGCACCGCCAGGAATTGTTGCAAGCTGAAGGCAGCAGCAGTAGATGCTTGCGTGCACCCTGAAGGAAACAGTTCCCAATGGCTTTTTTTTTTTTTGTCGAATTATCATAGGGGAAGGGGAAATGGATATAGAAGTTGATGGATACTTTAAAAGGGATCCAATCTTTTAAAGTCTCCTTGTCAACTTAAATATCCACACTCTAACTCTACTCTAACCAATGTGGGAACTTTGGCTGGGAAAGGGAAACACTCACTCAATTTTTTGAGAAGCTATTAAATTACTCACAAGGAAACCTCTCCACATACAATTTTTCTTTTTTGTCGAATTATCATAGGGGAAGGGGAAATGGATATAGAAGTTGATGGATACTTTAAAATGGATCCGACCTTTTAAAGTCTCCTTGTCAACTTAAATATCCAACACTCTACACTACTCTAACCGATGTGGGAACTTTGGCTGGGAAAGGGAAACACTCACTCAATTTTTTGAGAAGCTATTAATTACTCACAAGGAAACCTCTCCACATACAATTTTCTTTTTTGTCAAATTATCATAGGGGAAGGGGAAATGGATATAGAAGTTGATGGATACTTTAAAAGGGATCCGACCTTTTAAAGTCTCCTTGTCAACTTAAATATCCAACACTCTAACTCTACTCTAAACCGATGTGGGAACTTTGGCTGGGAAAGGGAAACACTCACTCAAGTTTTTTGAGAAGCTAATTAATTACTCACAAGGAAACCTCTCCACATACAATTTTTCTTTTTTGTCGAAATTATCATAGGGGAAGGGGAAATGGATATAGAAGTTGATGGATACTTTAAAAGGGATCCAACCTTTTAAAGTCTCCTAACGGTTCCCAATGGCTGTTACTGGCGTATTAATTACTTTAATCTCTATATGTTCAGAGAAATAATGCTATATTTTGTTTTAATTAATTTGAATGACTTGCTCTGAAATATTAAGTATTACTAATATTTATATATTTGATAAAATAATTGACTAATTATAACCAATAAAAGTAGCACCATAATATGTTTTCCAAGATTTTTTATCAGTGAAATTGGAAAGAAATTTGAGGAAATTTATAGCAAATCTTTCGTTTAGCCCTTTTATAAATTAGTTTTCCTTTTCTAATTTGAGTTGGTTCAAAACATTGCCTAATAATGAAGTTTATATACCTGGTGGTCTATACTATTGAGTTTGGCAGACCAAAAAAAAAAAAAAAAAGTAATTTTATTGCTATAGTGGATTATAAGAGATGCTTAATTACTTCCTTTCCCACCATAGAAAGCAAAAAATGAAAAATTACGTGGGACAATATTTTTGCTATATCATAAAAAAATTCTATTTCTTCCACTTATACACTAACTAAATTGTTAGAGATTTATCTTCCTTAATTAATTCGATAAACTAGATAAAATAGTAGGACATTTTCTCTGGATTCTCAAGTCAATTACTTTCTTCCTCAGTTCTCAGTAGTTTGTTAGTCTACCACGTTTGACCATTAAAAATCTAACCCTATTTAATGGACTTGTTGACAAAACCTATATCAGAAGGCAGATGTAGATAGATTAGGTTACTAAAAAGTAGATGGAAATCCTTTAGTGAGTCCCACTTTACGGTATCATTTTCCCTTCTTTCTCTGAACTTTGAGTTTTGTAATAAAAAAAAAAAAAAGATGGAATTTGCATCTTTTCAGTCACCCTGCATACAAAAACAATATATACGAAAAAAAATCGAATTTAGAAAGCCTCAATCTGAAAAAATTTGTTCAACCTTTTGTTGTCTAAACCACCCAATATTAAGAAAAATCTCAATCATTATACACAACAAATTGGTTAATTAATTCCCTCCAAGGACTACTCAGGGTGCGCTAATCAGATAATATTATATAAACACTATCAAGCATGCGGGTAAATTGTCATTATCACTAATTCATGCTTATAAATATAGCTCACTAAATGCGTGCTTTAATCAAATTGATCACTTATAATTGATTCTATAACAAATATTTTGGCAAGAATGAGGATTAATTGCCTAAGGTAATTTTGTCACGCTTGTCATAATTAGTATTTGTTTTTTTTTTTCATTTTGTGAAAGTGATAGATTTGATTAATTCAACCAATCCTGTAAATCGTTTATTAGACTGATTGGCAATGCTGTCCACCTCGTAAGACTTGACATTCTGCAAAAGTAATACGTAAAATTAGTCGTCCATTCAACACCACAACTTTGGTCTGTTCGGAGAATTATTGGCCATATGGATTTAATTAGTCTATTCTTGTTAAAGAACTTAGAGAAGACCCTTCGAGAAGGCAGCCATGAGATTTTTTTTTTTTTTCCCTCTTAGATTTCTTATTAGTATCCAAATAGTTGTAGCATCATAAAAAGACATTTATCTTCCCAATCAAATCAGGTCTTGTGCTTAATAACTTTTTTTCTACTTGCTTTGAGCTCCTAATTTTAAAAATTTATTTTGTGATGTTTTTTTCACTCTATTTTTGGATTATTTAAACTAAAATCAGGAGTAATTGATTTTTATTTTTTTTTAAATCTATTTTTATAAAAATTAAAATGTGTTGAGAATAAACCTTGCAACAATAATTGATATTTTCTTAACTACATTATTTTTTTAATTTGCATTACAATATGGAACTATATCATCAATACCATATTAGAAAATATATATTTCGTGTAAATGAAGTAACGTATTCACACAAGCCTCGATTAAATTGTTGAGACTCGTACAATAGGAAGTCTTGCCGTGTTCCACGATCCTTTCTTGTTGCTTGACATTTTCTTTTGGAATTTTGGCTAATGCTGAAAAAGAAGGATAGTCTTCGATCTTTATTTATTTATTTATTTATTTGATAATTGGATAGACTTGGATCTTGAAATATTTTGAGTCGGCATGCATGGCAACCATTATGAGTCACAATTAGCGACATCTCTGATTATTGAGCTTAAGCAACCAAAAAAATTTTATGGGGCCGGACCAAATGAACACCACAGGTGGCCCATCCCCATCATAGTAAAACCATTAATTTAATGCACAATTGCACGACTGCACTGATGCAAAAAAATTTGTTAAAATTCACTTTCAATGAAAAGGCAAGAAAAATGTGACAAAACTTTGTTGAATATCTATTGCCGAAAACAAATTGACAGAGGAAAAACAGATCGTGGGATCATAAAAATCTTCAAGACTCACCATCTAGCGGCTCTAGATTGCTGGTGCAATGTTTTTTGGATGCTTTTTATTTGAGCTTAACGCCACCTCAGAGTCCTTGTAGTGTCATGATGTAGAAGCTGCACTCCTTCAGGCAGAAAAGGGCATGTCATGGATGCCGTGCATATGCTAGTTCCAGATGGAGCAAAAATCTGAAGTCCAATTATGGATGACAAAGATAAGATTAACGTTGCTGCCTTGTTCCTGCAGTTCAATTTTGTACAGCTGTTTGGACGGATAAAGTATTAGTATTAATAAATACGTGAATTATATGATTGTATGAAAGGGTCCAAACAAATTATACAATTGTTTGAATCTAGAAGAGTTAGTAATTTTAGAGTATTTGTCGCCCATAAGAAGGTTGGAAAAATTATACAATTTAATCGTTTGTGACCGGGTATTTGTCTTCCGGGAGAAGGTTAGAAAAATGCGCATCTTTGATGTGCGCATGCGAAAAAAATGAAAGAAATCAGTTAATTGGAAAGTTTTTGTCAAGATTTTCAGCCAAAAAGAAGGAACAAAGAGATTCTAGTCTTTCATGTAGCATTTTCTAGATGGTGAAGAAAAAACGAAGTTATTTTATTGAATAGTTGCATTACCAAACAATTGCTACACAGTTTCGTTATAACTTATTAAGCTGAAGTTTCAAATTTCTTCATGCCATAGGAATTGGACACATTCTTTTTCTTTTTTTTTTTGGCACATACATACATACGTGTGTGTGTGTAAGAGTTTCTTAAATAGAATGATCATGTTAACCATTATCAATAAGTTAGATAATTCCCTCACGCATATTCATGAAACTCAATTCTTCAGTGCCTAATGCTTGCTCTTGTTCATTATACTGTAATTGTTTTTAATAGATTGAAACAACATAATTTCAAATAGTTTTTTCTTAAAAGAAAAAGAAATATGAATAACTCTAATATGTAATGAAGTTGCAGTTTCCTGACCCCATTGTATATTAATATCAAATTTCGTCTTGCAAATTAATCTGAATAGCAGAATTTATTCTTACAGCAACGATTGGACTGCCAACGTCTTGATCTTTTAATGCATTCCATTAACTGTAACAGTTTCACTGATAAATTTAGGGATAATTTCACATACCGGTTTGTCATAATTACACTCACCTTCCTTAAAGTTTTAAAAATTACACTTACACCCTCTATATTTATATTTTTTATAACAAAACAAATCAATTTTTATAATGTAACCCAAAAACACTACCAGGCACCTTAAAATATGCTTAATTACTTTTAAAAAAATAAATAAATCTTAAAAAATAATTAGTTAGTCATAAAAATGTCAAAAGTACTCATATTCTTACATCAATTTTTCAATCTTCACCAAATAATACTTTTTCACAACTCAGTTATTTGAGTAATCTAAATGAATTTTTTTTATTTGTTAAAATTTTATAAAAAAAATATATTAGTAAGAAAGAGATGACCAATTTAAAAGCAATTAAGCATATTTTAAGATGTTTGGTTAGTGTTTTTGGATTACATTATCAAAATGAACATGTTTTGTTATGAAAAACACAAACACAAGGAGTGTAAGTGTAATTTTTAAAACCTAAAAAGAGATGAGTGTAATTATAACGAACCTCAAGGGAGGGATATGAAATTATCCCATAAATTTACGTGTTGTCTGAACTCCCGACTTATTTATTGTACTTCAATTAATCCATTGTCTTTCGTGCCTAAAATGAAAAAACCATGAACACGAAAAACTTTTGTCATTTTAACCCAATTTTTTTTTTATAAATTTATACTATTACAAATGAGAAAAATAGAATAGTATCAGTGTAATTCAAACCCTCAAACTCTGAACGAAGTCATAGAACTTGAACCTGCTCGACTTTTATTCGTTATCATATCCCAACTCATGATTTAATATTTGATCATCAAATGACTTTCTTTTTTTTTTTTTTTTTTGAGGAGAAAAAATTCTTCATTGATTCATATCTGCAATAGCATCATTCTTTACAAAAATTGGAAAATCAGAGAACCAAAGATAGTTTCCACTAATACTTATAGCTATCCTGGAGGCTTCATGAGCAGCCATGTTTTCCTTTCTACTGATAAAATTACATTGGAAAAACGGAAAACTTTTTGCCAGTTGCTTTATGTCTTCTGCAATGAGACTAGTCATTGAGAGATCAGGTTTCTTGCTATTTATCCTATTGACCACACAAAGAGCATCACCTTCCAATTCCAAATGAGAAATACCCATCTCTTCTGCAAAAACTAATGCTTTAAAGAAAGCCCATATTTCTGCATGTTCAGCATCCCAACAAAAAGGAACATTTAGACTTTCTTAATTATTCTCTTTCACATACAGCTAAGTCAACGAATTTGAGCCAACGTAGTTCCATTTAGACTTGGAAAATGAATCGTCACCATCCACGTGTCTTGGCAGACGATGATTTTCCACGTCGGACACTGTCCCTGTGGCGACTTCCTGAAATCAACGGTCCAGGTGGACGCGGGCCATAAGCAAGAAACGGTACTTGGTCGTACAGATTATCGGCTTGAAGCTGGACAGAATTTGAAGCCGAGCGAAGCCTGATTCAGTAACGGCAGCTTCACGGTCTGACCGCGAGTCGTCCGACTCGGACGGTTGATTAGTTAGGACTTGGGACTAACAACCTCTCTCCTCTCTGAGAAAAAGTGTTTCGCAAAAGCGTGTGGCCCACGAGAAACGAAAACAGCCACCCGGGCGGTCGGATGGTCTTGGTGGACTAGTTACGAAGCCAAGATCGAGGAGTTCGAGTTTTCGGAGTGATTTTCTTGGCAACGGTGGGGCTCGCTTTGCCAAGGGATTGGGGTATTAGTGGGGCGTACTTTCGATACCCCCAATTGAAAAAAAAAAAAAAAACAAAACGAGAAACGAAAACACCGGCACATAGTCGAATTGTTCATCAAATTGATGAGTTTACTAAAGGGCATTTAGTTCAAATTTCTTAATCACTATCACTATATATATCATTAATCTTACTATGAGTACAATTTTGATGATTCTTCTCAACATATTTGGTTTAATAATAAAATGGGTATTGTTATAAGAACACTTGTTTGGTATATTAGAATGACTTTTAAGTAAATTTTAAAATTTTTAAATCTTTATTTATGATATACATATTTTTTAAAATTTTTATTTTGTATATTTTTAAAGAAAATTTTTTAAAAAGATTTCTTCAATTTTAAATATAACCATGCTCTAATTTGAGTTTTATGTAAATAATAATCTTAAAAAAAATTTATTTTTATTGTATTGACAGAGAGTATTATACATCTTTGATTTTCAATTCAATTTTTTATAAAATTTATCGAATGTAAAAAAAATTATTAAAAATAATTTTTATAAAAAAATTATAAAGTACTAATAAAAAGATATTCAAAATCAAAACATGAGAGAGAGAGAGAGAGAGTATATTGAGAGTGGGTAACTCAAAATATATGTATTTTTTTAGTTGGTGGGTTTTTGCCCTTAATCATAAGGGTTAATGGGTTTGATAGACTAGTATTTTGGGAGAGAATCATTAACACCTCAATTAATCACTATCATTCTCATTGAATAATAGTAATAATTGTTTAATAAACATCAAACAATAAGTATTATTACTTGTGATACCTATTTCTCCTCAAACCAAACACCCTCTAAGTAAATTGGGTGGGCGAGTAAATCGTGAAAATAGTGGCTTCGTTTGGATAACATATTATTTGGAATGTTTTTTGAGAAATATTTAAAAAAATTTATTTGAATTGTTTTTGTTGGCTTTTTTAAAAAAGTGAAAAAAATGTTTGGATTGGGAAAATTTTTTTAGCTTGTTTAAAAGCTGTGTAACAACTTAGAGGTTTTTTACATAATTATTCATAAATGCAAGAGCATTTATATTCAAATTAAAAAAAAAAAACAATTGCGAGTAACAATATGACTATCCATTGTCAGTGAGTTTTGTGAAACGAGTATCCGGTACTAGTGCTCATTCCTCAAAACCCACCGAAAATATATCTCATTTTGTTACTTGTAATTTTTTCGATTTTTGTAAACAAATTTTGAACAGAAACGTATTTGTTTTTGTGAATAATTGTGTAAAAAGTCTCTAAAGTCGTCACAAAGTTTGAAACAACATTTGAAATTTAAAATAAAAACTTAGTGGGAAAATTTGAACAAAAAATTTGACCAAAATTTTTTTTAACTTTTTCTCAAAAAAATTTCAATCTATCCAACCACAATTGCAAATAATTTTTTCAAAAAAACTCCAAAAAATGGCATCCAAACGGAGCCAGTATTTTTAAATAAACATAATATTTTATATATTCTAATATATTATACATAAATACTACTTTTTATAAAAAAAAAATAGTTTTAAAATTTTTAATTGATTACAAACTAAATATTTTAATAGCAATTACTATGATAAAAGTAATTTAAGAAATCAACTTAAATATATAATGATATAAGGTCTTACATTATATAATAATTGTACTTGTAATTAGAATGATATATTCTTAATATAACATATTTATGTATTAATAAAGGACTTGATTTCATTTTATTCTACTTTACAAATACGTTTGTTTGTTTGTGTTTTTTAAAAACTTCAAGCACATTTTTTATTCAACTTTTTATCTCACAAATATATTTTTCGAGAAGAATCTTTAAAGTTGCTACAATAATATTTTTTAAAAAATACTCTGAAAAACAATCATCTAGACGGAACCTAGGCTCCGTCTTATGGAAGATAAAGAGTTCTCTTGATTTAGGTATACTACAAGGTTTTAAGAAAATAGCATTAATTATTTCTTGTTATCTAAGATACACTTTTATTTTGAAAAAATATGATTTTTTTGAGACTTTACGATTGCCATGTGTTAACGGCATCTTTATTTCAAAATAGAATTATTCAAGTGATTATATCTCTAAAAAGTAAATAAATATATATATAAAGCAGCATTTAAACAATCGATGCAGATTTGGCACAGTAACGAAATTTCGTGAATATTAAGGAGGATGTTTAAATTTTTAATCTTGACAAATAAAAAAATCAATTGAGTCCTATTAAATCCAAATTATCGATTTAATCAGTTCAATTGACGAGTTGAATGATTTTAACCAGACAGATTTATTATTTGAACGATCAAAGTGGTAATCCACTCTTTGCGAATCGCCTGTTTATCGGATTGAATGAACGTACAATTGGACCACGACGCTGAGTTTAATACCATGCTATATGTATATGCATCTAGACAAACAAAGGTGTCGACGTATGTTTTAAAATTCGAATTGAACCGAACCGATCGGATCAAGATTTGACTAGGCATTCGGTTCCAATCAGTTACTGGATTGAGAATTGACCAGACATTTGGTCTAAATCAGTTAAAAAAATGGAAGTGAAAAAATTGGTCAAACTTGATCAAAAATTGAATTTGACCCGGAAAACCAAATTTGACCGATAAAAAATTAAGCTTTTAATATTTTTGGTTTGTTATAAATTTTTTGAACCTGTTAATCGTTTTTCACTATTAAGTAATAACTAAAATTTAAAATAAATAAAAAATTAATAAGTATATGTAATGTATATACATATGATGTATTTATAACACCATTTGATTTGACTCGGAGTCGATTGGTAACCATTGGCCCTTAACGTGTAGGATTTTGATTTTATGTCAACTGTGAATCACCCCACACATAGTTGTACAGGAATCAGGTACTGTTCACAATAAACAGTGCGTGCACTCAAAATTTGGACCCCGTGCTTTTCTCTCTACAATGCAGACGAGGCTCATAGATGGTGTACGAGCATAAACAGACTGGGTACGTAGGTACTAGGTAGGGTGGACCACGGTGGTTAATGAGACCAAGCAGGGGTGGGGGATGGGGGACAGGGCCGTCGGTGATGGCAGGAAGGACAAGCATGTGATCGACCAACCAAAGATTGAGTATTGCGTGCACCACGTGGCCACATGGTGTGTCACGTGGTGCATTAGAACCAATCACACATTGCCAAATAATACAAGATATGATCCACCATTGTCACATGACGATAAATTATTGGTTCTAATACACCACGTGGCAATGCACGTGGTGTATTATATACTTTTCCCCAACCAATTGCCTTAAGTTGGGGAATTGGAGGGACTCTAGTTGTTTCCTTCCTCAGAATGGTCTTCGCTTAATGCAGTGGAGAAATAATATTAGCACTTATCGCGGTGAAATGTTATTGTTCATTACCCAGCATTCCAAAGGATCCTCCCACACGTGACTACTGACAACTTATAGTCTTCTACCCGTTTTCTGTCGTGTTCGACCAGCGTACTAATTAAGAACAAAGTCTCGAATAAAACATGATCAGTTATTTGTTTCTTCTCCAATCTCATTTGTCTTTTCTTGTCTGTAAACTGCCTCTTTCTTTATGAGTCTCAATTGTAACGTTTTTCACGTAATCAAATGTATATATGTCTCTGTTATTCTGTTGTCTCCTCCTTTGAAGCTTGCCAATCTCATTGAGAATTCTGCTCAATCTTTCTTCATGATTGACAAATTTTATTAAAAACTGAAATAGTAAACTACCCTCCTAGTCATATTGAAAATGAGAGAAATTAAGGTACACTCAAAACCATGCAAGAAGAAAGAGAGAATGACAGGTCTTGAGAGTTGATTTACAAACCTCACCCCCCCCCCCCCCCCCCAAAAAAAAAAAAAAAAAAAAAGATGTAGGCTTGTTTTTTGATGTTAAATGCAAAAAATTTCTCACATTTTATGGTGGCGAGATTGCTGTCATGACTCACGATGGCCGGAAAATGTTCGGGTGACCCAAAATGTGATTGCTGTTTAGCCAGTTACTGGGCTTAAAATTATTATACACTTTATTTAGTATAGTGAATAGAAGATTTAATGCGATTCCCAACAAGCCCGTTAAGATACCATAGCTTGGTCTTGGTCCAAATAAAGAGCTCGTATTTTAGCCCATTCTCTCGTCTAGGTTCACGACATTTTCACTATTTTCAGCCTTCTCACAATGTTGGGTTTAGGGCAGAGATCAGGCTGGCCTGAATTCAAAATCTAATTTTTTTCCAATAATCAAGAAATCTAAAATAAAGTAAATGACAAGATCAAAACCAAAACTGATCAAATTATATTTTGCACTAGCACAAAAAGAATTTAACTAGTGTAAAAAACTATCACATATGCTTTGTTACGCACAATATTTCCAAACTTTTTTACTAGCAGCCAATAACATCAATAGCAATTTATTTGCATTTCTATAGTAAGGGAGGTTTTGCCTTGCGTCGGCCCATTTTTGTTCGGACAAATATTTTGGCCCAACCAAGTTCATTTCCTAACTCATCCATGGGCCAACACAAGCCGAATGCCAAATGAGTTACCGAAGAATCCACTTGAGGATATGAGTTACATCATTTCCCAGAAGTCATTCAATGGTGACGTGGCATGACATGGGGTCTAATTTCATTAATCATAATTGTTGATGATGATTTCAAGCATCCAAAATTCTTGAAAACAATTCTGATGCTTATCCTGCAGCAGAAGATGAAATTAGGAAAGCCCAGGCTTGAAAGTTCACCTATAAATTGTTCAATTACATGTAATTTTTTTTTTTTATAAATTTTTTATAGTAAAACCCCATGTACAAGGAGGGATGCCACCCGTTCTTGTGCAGGGGTGGCGTTCCTTCCTGTGCACGGGACAAAACTCCCCATGCACGGATTTTTGCCTTAACAAACAAAAAAAAAAAAAAAAAAACACTTCACCAATTGTCCGTGTTCAAAGTTGATCCTTACGGTTGAATTTGCTAAGAATAACCAATACAAAGTTGGGTACCGTGTTAAATGTCAGCCAAAATTAAAGCTTTCTCCAAATCATCCCAAGTTGCTGTCGATGATTGATTTGCCAAAAATCTTACGGACAAAATCAGATGACTGACGTGGAAGTCTGGTTGAAGCTGTCACGCTTCTACAATTTCTTTCTTCGGCTTGTGCCGCAATTCATGTCCCACTACCTACTTAAAACGCAAAGATTCTATTCTTTATTAATTCATTTCAGGAATCTTATTAAGGGTTTATGATATATAGTGGCCTAACATGTCCTTTTCATTGGTATATACTCTAATCTACAGTTAAGCTATAGCCCAGAAGAATCCATCTTGCTTACATGACTGAAAAAGAATCTGCTTAGCAATGCTCTTAAGTATCTGGAATGTCGTTTTCTGAGGTTACTAAACTTGTTAAGAAAAAGTATTGCGGGACGAAATTAAGGTTAAAGAATGAGGAACATGGGTCATGAGTTAGAATTGCGGTTTTGTTAAAAGGCTAAAGACAAACAAAAGCTACAGAATCATGGGTTGAGTAGCTGCTTTAATCGTTATGGACCCAATTAAGTCGACAAACGAGGAGCAAAATTGTGGAGTTTTCCTTTATAGCCTAAAAATGACTCCATTCAAGATCTAAAGTTGTGATTTCAGATTAAGTGTTAGGTGAATTATGTGAGTCATGCAGCATGCGATGTGATGCAATAAGACTAATCACATATCATCAAATACAACAAGGTATGACTCACTGTCATCACGTGACGATAAATTGTTAGTTCTAATGCATTACATCTCAATAAATGTGGTGCATATAATACTTTTTTGTAACTTCAAAGCTCGATTAGATTAAGCTTAATATTTAATTAATATCGGCCAAATTCTATTTTCCGCTTTTTTTTTTTTTCCTTTCACTTCTATTTCGTATATTGAGTAGTGATATGCAATTCAAAAAGGACAAATCTTGGCATTCAGTAAGGGCAGATAGAGGGAGAGGGAGATAGGTTCAGGTGCAAATGAAATAAGTCTAATTGGAGTATTTGTCTGACGGATGCGAGACAAAGTGTCATTTTCTTTGCGGAATCCTAGCAAGCAGCCAGTCCGTAAGCCCAACTTATCTTGGCAGTAGATATTTAGTTGGGTATAATAAGACGGGTAAAACGACTCTCTCAGCTTTTTTTTTTTTTTTTTTTGTTTAGAATTTCTCACATACTTATAAAAAAAAAAAACAAGAAAAAAGAAAAAGCAAACAGTTTTGTTAGGCTAGGCCATATTTACTATTGTTGTAGTTGTTTATCTTCCTTTGCGTGGGATCTTACTTTTATCAGTTTAATGCAAGTATTTAAAGATCTGAATATTCATTAGAAGATTGGGATAAATTTTTTGCACCAAACTTACGCATATTTTTTCTACCGCGAATTCGAAATGGCTGCATTGTTCTAGAGTACGGCAGTTGCCTTCAAGATTTAAAAAATAATTTTTTTAACCCTTGTAATTTTGATCATTTTCAGGAGTTTCTTTTCCAAATAGCGTGTTCAAGTATTCTATTTTTTTTTGTTTCCCCGCTGCCGGGGAGGGGGGGGGGGTTCCACTGGCTCATTCAATAAACAGTAAATATGCCCTTCCAACGCAAATATTGAGGAAATTTGTCCTTCCAACGCAAAGCCATTCATCAGCATATGCAATTCATAATATTATGTTTCACTATCCCTCTTATAAAGAGAGGAAAAAAAAAAAAAAAAAACAAAGATCAGTTGCCAGTCATAAAGACCAGAAAAATGACATGGATGATTTTTTCCCAACAGCTTACCATGTGCAATGATGTTGTGGGAATCAATCCCAAGCTCTTTTCAACAAATCCAGCTAGTTAGATGCATCATTTTTGGTCAAAATTTAAGTAATTTATTACAGTTGATAAAAAAAGTACACAACTTTCGGAGATGAGGTAAATGCTGCACATATTTAAACTTGGTCGGAAATTAAGCCGTTGCATACGTACAGTATGAATACAAAATAGATTCAATCTTCTTGTAAATTGTTAAGTGTCAACCAATAGCATTAGATGGTCAAATTATTTCTCCTACCTGCCTCATTTTTTTTTAACCTCAATTAATTAGGCATCCGTCGTGTAAATACAAGAACTGGTCTCTAGTTGTCCAACTGGAAGAGTATGAAAATATAAATATGTTCTCAAGATCTAGAAGTAGGGTTCATTATTAAAAAAGACGTGTGTACTTGGCTTCCTCTTAATTGAATTTCCTCATAGGAATGCATCTTAGAAAGCCTAGGTACCTGAATCAATTAAAGCAGCAAATCTAAGGATATTGTCTCAATTGTGCTCGACCATTTACTTTCCCTGTTATAAGGGCACTACTATACTTGATAGACTAGTACGTACCTCGATTGAAAGGAAACAGAGATGAAGCAGTACCCGGTACTCAACTCATAATTAGAATGTATTTGTTAAAGTTTTATTTGGATTATTACTTTGTTTATTAAGAGTTTATACTAATAATAATCATGCAAATTCAAAATGATGTCATAAAATAAAATTTTTGTGTAGAAGAGAACATTTTCCAGTGCGATGCAATCTAACAGAGTTTAAAAGTCTGACTGAAAGATAAAAATAGATTAGAGGATGAAAAAAGTGCTCATTTAGTTGCATTGATCAACAAAACCACGTGAGTTGGTGAGAATTAAGAGTTTAACATCATGGGTTTTACTAGGAATTCAGATTCCAGTACCGTACTAACAGTATTGTATTGCTTTGGTTTAGTATAATTAAATTGGACTATGAATGTGGAATAAACTAACTTCTTGCACCGACACACTTTGTCAGTAAACGACATTTTTTTTAACAAATAATCAAATGTTGCTACCTTATCCTGCAAAAAAATAGAATATTTTGCTAATTATGATTGGTTAAAATGTCATGTTCTCGTATTCTTCACCATGAATTCCAACATTTAAGATAAAAAGAGTGAGAACTAGATTTGGAAATCTGAAAGCAAACCTAGTATAAATGCCAGAAGACGGAAAAGATGAGTACAAGAAAATTTTCTTCCTTTTCTTTTTTCCCCTCTTCTTTTGTGAAGAATTCAAACTTCAACAACCGGCATGCACCGATCTATCCACCTATTCTTTTGCCCTAAATTTGTGAGAAAGTCAAATATCCAGGACACCACTGCCCAAATAAAATACTAGATAACAGACGTATGTCAAGAAAGCTGCCTATTACTCTACAGACAACTTTTAGAGGTTATTTTTTTTTTTTTAGTGTACATAATTTTGTACTTTTTAGAGTTAGATCCCCTCCCCCCCCCCCCCCCCTCCCCTCCTTTTCCCCAACACACAGAGACCCCCCAAGCATGTGTGCAGAGATGCTATAGTCTTATTCAATTCAGATGATGTTATCTTCTTGCTGTAGGATGTGTGTACTAGTTAAGTTTTCTGTGGTGCTTCTGAAATTTTAGGTAAAACCATCATTTTCGAAAGTTGACTTAATATTAGCCTTTAACTTGTCTTTATTGGTTGTGTTTATACTTCAGGATTTGTGTTTGTCACATTATAAGCGGATTCATTGTATTATTTTACTCTGAGCAACAAATTATCTAGAATATATCCGACTGTTAAAGGTCTTTGATTGTCTGGAAATGATCTCTATTTATTGTTCTAAGACTGTGTTTGATTTTGTCCATTTCTTCTTTCCTGTCCTTTTCTTGATAGAAAAAGAAAAAAAAAACATATTTCTTCAGTGCATATTATGACACTGGCCTCTTTTTATTATCAAATTTTCCAAAAACATCAACTTTCATGGTAAAAGAAAACAATTTTGTACATAGTATTTCATGATGCAACAAGTTCACCAAAACTTTCAACTTTCCAACAGGCAATGTTTAGAAAGCAAGAGTAGATCATCTAAGACACAGACATATTCGACTTGATTATTGTTGTTTGTTTAATCAAGAGGCTAAGTAGTGGACGTCTTTATGAAAGTGGCCTCGACGTCTCCTAATTCCTAAAGCAACCAGCAAATTAATGTGGGGTTGAAGTAACTAATTGTCCAAGAATATATATTTTACTATTAACTAATGCACGGTCAATATGCACGCAAAATCTTCCTCACTGCTTCTCTGATTTCCAAACCAAACTTTTTACTACTATAAGATGACGGATTAGTATCTTAATTAACTTTACTAACCTGTCTTCATTAACCAGAATAGGTGATAGAACTATACTTTGCAATAAAACAGCCAAAAACGTGCAGGTATTGGTCATTGTTGTTTTGTCTAAAAAACACTGGTTTCTTTTACTTGGTTTAATCATACTTTATTGAAATTCCTTTATCGCCAAAGGAAGCAGCAAGTTGTGACGCATGATAGACACAGAAACCTCATCCTTCTCTCGGCATGCCTAGCTGAACTTTCGGTCTTAGGCCTCTTTTCATCGTTTGCCTTGATTTTCAAATGTAAAGTTGTTTACAAAAATTTGTTCTTTTCCTTTTCTTTCTTTTTGGTTTAATGAAGTAGCTTCAGAAATGTTTTACAAATTAGAGTATCTTAATTTAAAATCAAATAAGAGCAAATATATAGAAAAACGAAATAGCTACAAAAATAAATGTTAGGTAAAAATTCTTAAGTCATTTACTTGTGGAATGAAATTAAACAAAAAAACCTGATGCATTAGCTAGAGAGAACGAGTTAAGCCCCCGATCATAATTACGCGGTCAAGAAGGTTTACTCATTCAGAATTCAAGTCCATACTGTTCAAATAGCGTACATTACTTGTCCAAATTGGTAAACAATTAATCTTGTCTTGAATTTTCAGCCTTAGGCAGGTTTTATTTTACCTCTTCACTATTAGATTCGTTGATTCTAGTCGTTTTAATTAATCATGGTGGCGATTACTATTTCCTGAAATGGATTTCAAACAATTCAAACTGTTTAGGTTTAACCAATCAATTATCTCAGCTATTGTCTTCCCTATATGGCCAAAAAAGGAAGAAAAAGGAAAAGGAAACTACAGTGAACGTGTTGGTAAAACTTAAAACTTGACAATCTTTTACAATGACAATTAATCCTGTTTCGGATCTTTTGTATCTTGACAAACTTTAGGCAGCTTTAAAGCCTTCAATCACTCTTCTAAAATCTGAACCACTGTAACCTTTGAACTTCGAGCAGTGACAACTACATTTCCATTGCATTAATTAGCTAATCTTCATTTACATTCTCCATATGAAACAGGTCTTAGGTAATCCAGCAGCAGAGAAACAAGATTAACGAATTTCAATGGCCAAGATCTCCCTCCAAAACCCCACTTTGACAATTCTAAGAAGCAAATGCGAAAACTAGGAAAAATTTTAAGAGACAGACCAATCTTCAGTTAATATTAAAAAGACTGACTCCCAATTCACCATAAAACCCACTTTGAACAATCAAACGACAGGCTTTTGTATTTTTGTATTGATTTGGGAATCTAACTGCCCGGAAAATATCTAACTGCTGCCCGAGGCGGCCTCTTATTACACCCTCCTCTGACACGGTCAGCTGCCCGTTCAGACGCCCCTTCCTCATTTCGGATTTCGGGCAGCTCCAAACTCCAACAGTCTCCTCTCCCTCTCTTGCATAAATATGTTAACACTTTATGCTCATCAGCGACCCTAAACCACCACTCTCCCACCACCGTGTGCGGTGGTGCATGACTGACGGTGGAGGAGTTCGTTAACACTACTACCCCGACCAACAAAACCCACCTTTTTATACATGAAAATATAGTTTTGGATATAGAAAAAGAAAGAAAAAATGGGTCAGGGGTTAAGTTGCAGGACTAATGATGAACATGGGCTGTTTAGTGCAGTTCAACATGGGGATTTGGAACCTGTGGTGGCATTATTAGAGAAGAAGCCTAGTCTTATTCATCATACAGTTTATGATCGATACTCCGTTTTGCATGTGGCAGCTGCCAATGGTCAGATCGAGGTGGGAAATTGAAACTCTCTTGGTTTTTGATTGAAGTGGTGTGTTTTTCTGTGATTTTAATTGATGGATTTTTTTTGGGTTTTTAGATTCTGTCTCTGCTTTTGAGCCGATCTGTTAATCCAGATTTGTTGAATCGACATAAACAAGTAAGAAAGCTTCTTCCTTTTTTGCTAAAGTTTGGATTTTTAATCTATTTCTCTGCTATTAGTTGCCAATGTGAAAATGTTTAGATTGTCAAAGCTTGATCTTGTAGCCGGTTGTATAGCTCATGATTGTTACGATAGTGTTTGTATTGATGTGTTCCGTGGATTGTGCAGACTCCATTGATGTTGGCTGCAATGCATGGAAAGGTCAATTGTGTGCAAAAGCTCATTGAAGCTGGGGCTAACGTAAGCTCATTGATCTATTTTTTTATTTGTATGCATCTAGTCTTGCGTTGTTCTTCTCCTAGTTGATGTGTGAAATGGAGATTCTTGAGGCTAATTCTGAAAATTCTGTCAGATTTTGAAGTTTGATTCGGTCAATGGGAGAACATGCTTGCATTATGCTGCCTATTATGGTCATTCCGATTGCCTGAATGTAATTCTTTCTGCTGCACGCACGAACCATGTTGCTGTTTCCTGGTAGGCCTTTATGTTGTGTTTTTGTTTCTTGACCTGATTGATCCATTGATTATTTCTTCTTGACATATGCTGTGCTGGAATTCTAGGGGTTACTCACGCTTTGTGAATGTTAGAGATGGTAAAGGAGCAACACCGTTGCACTTGGCAGCCCGTCAAAGACGGCCTGAATGTGTTCATACATTACTGGGCAATGGAGCTCTGGTTTGTGCTTCGACGGGTGGATACGGGTAATTTTTTATTTTCTTAGAATTTGAAACTTACTCTTTTTCAATCGTCTTGTTCTTTACAATGGTATTTTGCTTGCTTGCAGCTTTCCAGGCAGCACTCCCCTTCATTTGGCTGCAAGAGGAGGTTCTCTTGATTGTATTCGCAAACTCTTAGCCTGGGGTGCAGATAGACTTATCAGAGATGCATCAGGGTATTTCTTTTTTATGTTATTTATTTTCTCGTGGGCGAAATCTGGAGCAAATAAAAACTCTCTTGATACTGAAAATCCATGTTTTGAAGTACTCTTTGTCATTTATAGAGTTTAATTATTCAGAATTGGACCTTTTCATTTGGCCAATGATAAAGAAGTTTAATCTTGAGAGAATTTATTTCTGGAATTATCCACAATGCTGTAATCTTCATGATAGGTAGAACACAAACTTATATTCTAATCATTTGATTTCCTGGCTAATTCCTCTTCGTGATCATATAGTGACAAATTGGAAGTTGATGCATATTAGAAATTTTAAAATTTTCCTTCAGCGTATCCAATCTTTTGTAGTCTTAATAAGTTTCATTCATATTAATTTGCATTGTGTAGAGATTTCATTTCTCTACAGCTGGAATAATTCACTTGCTTCCTCAAGCATTTTATTTTGTTCTGCTGGATTCGGTGTAAAAAGAGTTAATTGTAACATATGGATCATTTGTGGCGTTTATGCTTGAGTACATGTAAAAGACTTGTGTAGAATTCTATTTGAGTTTCTGCACAAAATTGACATCTTGCAGGAGAATACCGTACACAGTTGCTTTGAGGTATAATCATGGAAATTGTGCAGCATTACTGAATCCATCATCTGCTGAACCTCTTGTCTGGCCATCACCTTTGAAGTTCATTTGTGAGCTAAATCAGGAGGCCAAAATTTTGTTGGAACGTGCGTTGATGGAGGCGAATAGGGAGAGAGAAAAGAGCATCTTAAAAGGGACTGCGTACTCAGTAGCTTCTCCATCACATTCTGATACAGGAACTGATGATGACATATCTGAGGTGTGTTTTGGTCTTTCTTCTCAATGGAATGTTTTCAAATTAGAATCATTTTTACTGTTAATTGCATTGTTTACTTTTTGCCCTATTACAAGTATATAAGCTGAAACATTCATGTGATGTTGAAGTCATGGTTATGAAACTTCTTTGACCTATTTTTTGGCTGCACAATTAACTGTCTTGTAGTAGGATCTGATTATTCTGATGTTGCTGAACGAAATCGAAGTGCCATAATTTTGAATTTATCTTGTACGGTCTCTCTTGTGTTGGGATCATTTGCTGTGGAACTTCATTCCCTTCAGACTCTTATAATTTAGCTTTTATTAGAAAATGTGAAATAGTACTAAAGCGCTATTCTTTTGGAAAATATAATATCAGATCATTAGCTGTTTGTGTGATGTTAATCCCGCAACTATGTTGTCACGCAGGCTAGTGACACCGAGCTGTGTGGGATATGCTTTGATCAAGTTTGTACAATTGAAGTTCAACCCTGTGGACACCAGATGTGTGCTCAATGCATATTGGCACTATGCTGCCATAACAAACCCAATCCAATGACTGCAACCCCTACAATACCAGTCTGTCCGTTCTGCCGAAGCAGCATTGTCCAATTGATTGTTGCAAAGGTTAAATCAGAGAACAGCATTGAACTTGATGTCAACTCCCCAAAGCTGAGAAAATCTAGGATGTCTTGGAACCTTAGCGAGGGCAGTAGCAGTTTCAAGGGCTTATCAGCAGTAGGTTCAATAAGCAAAATTGTTGGACGTGGTTCAGGCAGCATTAATGTTGAGAATGAATGGATTGATAAGCCATTAGGTCTTGATACATGATAAAAATTGGTATCAAGGATTCAAGAACTCCCAACTGAGCGAACAATGGGTCCCGTACCAACATTGGTATATATACATAGCTGTCGATCTGCTGTGTAGATTTGGAAAATAAGCAAAGGAAAGTGGTTTTGCAGGTTTGAGTTGGTGAATATATTGTTTGTGGGTCACATTATTGTAATATTTGCTTTCACTTCAGCTTGAAGAAGGGTGGTGCTTTGAAAGGCCTATTAGTAATCTTAAAATAGCAAGATATCTTTTCACCTTTCTTTCTTTTTAGTGACATTCAACATTCTTCCACATTTTTCAGTGTCTGCTACCTAGTTTAGGTTGTAATGTACAAAATCCACGGAAATAGTTAAGCAAGTTAGCAGGAAATTTGATCCTACATTACACTTGCCCTTATCTTTATAAGATATCAAGTCTTTTGAAGTGTGCATTGTATCTTTACCATGTTATATGCAGAAACACATGCAAAGAAGGCAATAACCATGAAGGGCATGTACTGCTGCTGCATGTCATGTGATCATGTCTCTCAATGGGATAAATTATTTTGTGTACTACATTTCTTTTGATAGTAGAAATTATTGTTGGTACTTTTATTAGATCTTTTATACACTAAGACAAGTTAGACAGTAAGCCACCATGGCCCCATTATGCCTGATTTTGCTTTCATGCATCCATGTGAATTAGATGATTTCAGATTCCCAGTTTGTGGCATGCACAATGTAGGCTAGAAAAAATGAAATAAAAAGGAATGGCCCAGGGTTACCACTGTTTCAGCTCATTAAATTTTTAAGAGTTAGATTGAGAATTCTCATTGACTATGACTCTTTTAACAGGGTGTTTAAGTGAAGATTTACCTGATTAATATAAAACACATCTAACTAACAAACAATGTTAAACCAGCTCATTGAATCAAATAACAATTAAATTGCACAGAAAATGGGAATTTGCCTAATGAATTGTGGTGGCTACGAGATGTGAAATGAAAAGCTTCTGAGACAAATGCTACCAGACATAATAAGGGGTCCCAAATAATTAATTTGCTTTTTGTTTTTTTATACATGGCTTTCTGAAGCAAGAAGGTACCACCACTGCTCTACCGACTGATTTGCCATTCCTGCAAGTTTTATGGCTTTGCTTAGATTCATTCACCTCACTCTCACTCAAAAGATTATTCATCAGCAGAATAAAATGATGCCCAGGTCCCATCATCACATCTTTCTATAAGACTAATTTGTTTTTCCATTTTTCAAACTTTTTAGTGGGAATCTCTAATCGAAGCTCCTCTTCTTGATGTTGAGAGGTCGTTGACTTTTTGTTACGTTGTCCAAAATAGCTAGAGATTGTTTTTCTTATTTTATATTCAAATAAATTATTTGAGTATATGAACCCTACACATTTTAGTTTTGGTATCTAAATATTCGGGAAAACCTTTTGTTTTCGAATTCTTTGGTTTTGACATTTACCTTCACAAAAGGAAGCAAATAAGAGAAGAAAAAAATTGGCCAAGCTGGATGTTCATTTTTGACTTTCTTTCATGAACAACCATACTAAGCTACATACAAAAATGTACTATTCTTTACTTTTTCACATTAAAAAGCTAATTTTGAAGATTACAAGCCATATTTTGAGTACATGTAGATAATTTATTTTTTTGGCTGGTAAGAAGGTCCAAAAAAATCTCTATGCTTTCAGAATCTAGAGATTCTTAGATTTCTTAAAGTTTTGATTGTAATTTGTTTAAATTAAGAAGAATGAACAATTCACACCTACCCGAATAAATGTGTAAAACATTTTTAAAATTTTAATCACATAACTCATGCAAAACGCAATAGCATTACAAAAGAATTCAAACAAAACAATAGTTTACACCAAAGTAGAAAAAAGAAAGAACTAGTCAAATCATTAAGTGCCACTCAACCATTTATCAATTTTCTATAGTTTTAATGATTGTGCAGTGAATCAGATTAGACAGGTAGATCCAATGCTGGTTTTGAAGATCAAAGGACAAGTTAAAGAGCTTTCACTAGATCAGAAATCTCTCACTAGAAGATAAATACCTTTGTTCAAAGTTCAGAATTAATACTTTGATTAATATCCCTAGTCAAATTTCCATCCACACTGTCATAAACTATTACTGGCTGAACTTGAACTAATGAATTTTGGGGTTAGATTATCCACAAAATATACTTATTTTTGTACCTTATTTCCTGAGTGAAATCATCAAATATTCCTTCAAATAGTACGCCGGATTTAAACAATATTCTTTTTGCGGGACGGCCTATTAAATATGTTCCGAGTCATGATTTCCAGTAATTTGACATGCGATTGTATGTTTGTATTGCTCTTATCACAATCTTCAGTTTTCCGCTATGATAAATGCTTTAGGTCCTCAATCAAATGATTAACCACAAAATGATTGAAACAAATAGCTCTATTTATTCATAGTTAATTCTGGAGAAATATCTTCCCACGACTACAGGCATCAGAGGTGGTATTCAATCAACCTGATGATTCAACATTATTGAGAGTTTACAATTCTCAACAGAACTGTTGAGAATCTGTATCTTTCCTTTAAAGATCTGTGAGCTGATTTTCATCATTATCATAGTTTATGCCTAGTACTAATTTTGCTGTCAAGAAACTGATTTTCATCATGGATGTATATGATAAAAAAGCCTTCCCTCTTGTTGACAGAATAAGAATATCCATTTAGTCTCTCATGTAGTAACTTTTTTCCATTTTACACGAGAATAAAAGTCATATTTCAAAATCCTGAATTGCCTCAAGGAAATGAACTTCCTCTTTATATTCTGAGGACAACAATCAAGTCTATATAATTTCAAGAAAAATCTAAAGAACAAAATTTGATAACTCGAATTCGCCAAAAGTAAATGTTCTTGAAGTTGAATTTTTGAGTACCGAGTGTTGTCAACCTATCCACAGATGCATGGAAACTGCAGCATTGAAACCCCCTCCCCGCTGCCCCCCTCATGTCCCAAACTATTGCTGTGTCTCCTATTAACATCTGACCCCGACCATGGACTTGAACTTGATTGAGGAGGTGGAGCAATGTGGCCATTTACAAACAATGAATTATTTGGTTCTCGGTCAGGCTGAGCTATGGCAAGTTCTTCAGGAATACCATACACTACTGAGGTGTGGCTTCTTCTGTGTTCGTCAGCAGCTGCCCTTCTTTCCACCGCAAGAAAGTGGCCAAGTGATGGGGTGTTTCTTGTTACAGTCTCAGCATCAGTAGTATCTGTTGGACATAAAGAAAAACACCATGTTTTCGACCTATAGTTCTTGTGGGCTCCAATTTTAGTCGCTTCTGGATTTGAGGTTCCCCTGATGGATCTTCTTGAGAGATTTACGATTCTTGGAATGCCAATTAGGTTTCCAAGGGTAGTGCTTCTATCATGGAAGAATGACCCTGTGGACTGCACATACAGCTGAATTAATAGCAGATTAAGTACAGAAATTGAACACCAACTTAAGTATCCTATATGTTGTAAATTAAAATCAGAGTAAGTATCTAATGTCTTTGATTCTCTTAGAAGCTTATGTAACGCAGTTTAAAGATACTCGGAGTCAAAGGCTTGAGCAGCTCTGAGTAAAACTCTTATTTTGGTTGTAGAATGTGATGGACATCGATATTTGAAGTCATTGTGAGCATAGGTCTGAGTTTAGAAGATGAACAAAACAAGGAACTTGACTTGATCATCTGATCTATGTACTTAGTTCAATCAATTGCATCTTAGATTGAAAAAACTAAACTCTTAACAGCACATTGGTCTAGAGATTATGAGTTAATGATCCTTCTTTCCCAAGACAAATGCTTCAATTCGACTCTCACCTTACAGTTTACATTTCGAGAGTAGTATTCCTTGCATTTTGGTATAACACTCTAGTAGAGAATCCATAAATATGCTATATGTATAGCTCTGCTCTCTTTCAAATCCATTTACGGTAGTGAAGTGGCTGTGGATGAACTGTTTTGTTACTTGCACTTTTAATTTCTCATATCACATAGGTTTCCTTTCACATCTATGGCACCTAAAAGACTAGGCATATTCTTGTGGCCTTCAAGCAGTAATGATAAAAACTATCAATCATCATAAACCCGTAATTCTATCAGCTTCAAACGTATGAGATTTCTGCAAACAAATGGGCACAGCATATCAACGCAGATTCATGAAAGCATCACGAGAATTTCATGCAAGTACATGTTACAGGTGTCGGCATCTTAAATGCTTCGGTGCCAAGAGAGTTTGGAAAAAGGAAAATGAATGTACAAAATTAAAAATTGACTTGCAGTATGTAGAAGAAGTCAGTATAACTGCACTCAGGTTTACAATAGAGCAAGCGTGGAAGGAGTAATAGCCTAATTGGAAGTAGGTAGTATATATCAAGGTAACAGTTAATAGTCAGAGTAAACCAATGTAAAAAAAATTATTACTCTAGAGGAGCCATTATGGAATTGAATAGGAGATTTGACCGAGAAATTAGTACTTTTAATTGAAAAGCTCAGCTATTAATGATGGAAAATCATGTACTATAAATACTATGCCACCCCATGGTGAGTGGTACAAAATAATTTTGATAGCTATTCGAGTGCATTAAGTAAAAAAGGAGGCACAGCAAGATGCAAGATTGCAGGCAGACAGCCAAAAGAACAAAGAAAAAGAAGAACATTCTCCCACATGCCATTGTAACTTTTTGACCCGTAAAAAAGGGGGTAATTTTTAATAGTTACTAGCTGAAATAACCGAATGGTAATTTCTGATTTTTCTCCAAATTTCACTTACTTCTGTGTCCAAATCTGATGAAGAATCTGTTGAGGAACTAGGAGAACCAGTTAGTATCGTGTTGAATGATGTTGATCCAGAAAAATTACGGCTCCTCACCAGCCCTACTCTCTCATTCAGAGGCTGCAATCCCAGAGGCCACCCTTCTTCCTACAATTTCTCATCAGTCAGAATGAGTTCAAGAATCTTTTTTTAAGGACAATCTGATGAAGAATGAAAAGACAATAACCGATCCATCAACAGATGATAAGAAAAGAATCTAATCTCATCCCACTTCAGATAATTGTTCAATATACATTGCTAGCTAGGCCCCTGAATTAACACTAAAATCCAAAAAATGTACCTGTTGAGCCATAGCAGCAACCAAGTACTTGTACACTAGTGTATTGGCAACTTGGTTTTTGACAGAATTAAGAAAAGAAGCTTGATGAGATGAACTCAAAACCTCAGAAATATCTCAAGGTACTAGGCAATAAAAACAAAATGAAACAATAATAGAAGTGTCACGTCATTAGTTTGTGTTCATTAAAACAACCAAAAAGCTAGCAGTGAGGACAGACGAAAGGAGGAGAAGTTCATGTTCGTGTAAACAGAGAGAGCAACTTTACATGCAGGTTTTAGAACATGGCATGCTAATTTGACAGAGGAGAGAGGAGAGGGGAGTATAAAAACAAGTGGGATACAGTAAAAAATGGGTGACCAATCATAAGAGTTCTTATCATTCCTATGCACTCCTGTTTCTCTCTGCTTTATCTTGATTTTGTTGACGGAAAATGTGAAACAGAATAATTACGTATCTCTATAAATATTAAAGGAAGCAAAGTTTCAAAAGTTAAGTCCCGCAGTGGAACAGAGGCTGTCTTTTGTGTTTCTTTATTTTTTTTTTAAAACCTCCTCAAATAAATGATACACATGCGTTTTTACTCCTATAAAAAAGTTAAAGATTCTAATTAAATTGACTGTGTGTTTATGCGAACGGTACTTAGTCCTGTAACACCATAGATATGCTATCACTATTTTTAGCCAAAAAATGAAGAAGAGAAAAAATTGTAACTCTTGTTAATTTAGTTCCCCTACGCAAGATGCAAAAATTGGTGCTTAGTACAATTAACCAGAAAAGCAATGGTGCAACCACAGAAGTTGCTAAAATTTGTTAGCATCTGCTAACTATGAAGGTTATAACTTTTTTCCTTCATTCAGACATTTGGTTGTTGCATAGGAGCAACTGACTTGAAAGTATTGACTTACAACTAATTGGAGATGTTAAAACTTCAAATAGATTGTCGTTCTATGAAGTGATTGACATTTTTAACGTTTTGCTTCCAAGTAGATTGTAGTCTCAGCCATGTTACGGAAAATTTTTAAATGAATTGAATTCACGACTTTACTCGTATAACTTATGGTTTACAAGAGTACCGCGTAAGTACAAAGTATGTAGATATAAGAAAATAATATAAAAATACTTATTCTTAAATTACAAGATCCATAAGTGGAGTCGTAGTCCGAATTCATAAAAGAATTTTCCACTTTATAGCATCAAGAAAACACACAGTAAAAGATGTAAAGAAACAGAAGCTCCTCCATTGGAATTGAATTCTAGTGCTACAACATTTGTCCATCACGAGATGCCTGAGGTTGGAAAAATAGCAATATGACCCTACATTTGATTGATAAATCTAAGAAGATCTGGGAAGGATCAAGTGTCACACGTGGTCAATGTTGGTGGCCAAGGAACTTTTCATGGAGAAAAAGAATTAGCCTCTATATATATCCACCTCGATGTTAATCAATATTCGGTAATTTTATTACAAAATCTATGCTATTGCGAATAATGCATATTAGTAAATCAAAAAATAAGTACAGCAACTTTCCTATAATGAGGACTTTTGAAGCAAAACACAAAAAGGTCAATAATAATAGTGAAAATTTAGTCTACAAAAAGGGTCCAATTGGAAAATATAACTCTGAGGAAATATTAGTGCTTAAAAAGGTAATATAAAATTTTAATGATGGAGAGGGATTGACGCAGGGATGCTATGCAGTAACATTGAACAGATGCAATAGGCTGCACTTTTTCTTTGCTGTACCTTCAATAAGGCAAAGGAAGAAAGTCTTCTAGTTCTTGATTGCAACTTTTTCCGTTGGTCCAAAGGGCCTGCTGTCTTTTATTGTTTTGGGCCCAACCTTTTGAGTTTAAACAGCTGGCTCCGCTAGATGTCGTTTTGGACTTTTTTCTGTAATGATTCTTCTAAATTATGGGTCTAGTGAATGTTGGAGGGCCCATTTCTTAGGTTTTTGTCTCTAATTAATTTTTGTATATGTGCGCGGTAATGTATATAGCTTAGCTTATGATCCCATCATCTTAAAATGAGTATTCCACTTTCTTGATTAGGCGTGCCAAAACTACTTCACTTTTCCATTAACAAAATTTAGTAATTTTTTTTTTCACATTTCTTTTGAGTTTGATTTTACTTTAAGTGGCCCCTACATACATCCTACAAGTTATGATAGTTTTGCATTCTTCTTGATATGCTACATAAAAAAATAACTATTCATATTCATGCCAGATTAAATAAATATTATCACGCTTCCAAATATTTAACTTCAATTTCGAATTACTTTTCATATTCATGCCAAATAAAATAATATATATATATATATATATATATATATCCATATGATAACATTTATTATCGGACTTCCAATTTTTTGGAGTATTTGGATTCAGTTTCTTTAAAACCTTGCTTTTCTTTTCTGTAGCAGTATCCGAATCCTTGAAGGCCGAGAAGAACTAAAAACAAGTTAATGGAGCTCCTATAGCAAGAATGTGATTTTTTTTTTTTTTTGGCTGATTGAAATTTTGTTCTGAAAATGCAAGAAGGTGGCTGTTAGTTTTTATTTTGGGTTTTCTTTAAGTCCGATACGATTAGGTCGGGCTTTGTGAATTCATGGATCGTGTTGTAGATAGCTCCAACTCTCATAATGGGTCCATCAGGTAATTGGTTTTCGGGCAAAATGGAGATGCTGATGACGGAATGATATAAAGTGTTAAAGCCCATAAGATTAATAAAAGAATTCCTAAAAGCTAATCCACCAGTCCACCAGTTCAATCAGCCTTTGCGGACCAAGTCTACCAGTCCCCCCAACCAAAACCAAAAAAATAAACAAAACCAAAAAAGCTCTTGGAAGAAACAACTACTCTGTCTAGATGGGTTTTTTTAGATATTTTTAAAAAAATATTACTGTAATAAATTTAAAAATTTTTCTCGATAAATGTATTTTTGAGATTAAATATTACTTAAAAAATGTGTATAAAATTTTTTAAAAATATGCTTTTAAAAAACATAACCAAACAAATGGAGCCAGCATTTTTGTCTTGTTCTACGCTCCGGATATTTTGATCAACAGTGTAGTTGTTAGCAGTTAGTCGGCGGCTGGCCAACTTGTTAACCACTGATGCCTCATCGTTAACCAAAATTGCATTTTATGTTGATCCAAGAATAAGAAAACAAAAGCAGGCAAAATATTTTAGCAGTATATTTTTTTTTCCTTCCCAATACAAAGGAAAAGACATCAATGAACGACATAGCATAGTGACGTACAATTCAAACTTGTAGTTTGATGATTTGAAGACATAAACTTTAGACATTCAACTACTTCTCTGAGCTTCCAAAATTTGTTTCAAGCCTGCAATCCTTGGAGTGATTCTGCATGAACTTTTACTTTTATGATCTCTTTAGATGCTTTAGTCGAGGACATTTTTAAGAGATAGCAAATGAAAATCAAGTCTTTAATTAAGCGAGTAATGAGCCTTGTGCCCCGCAAGGTGAGCAAAAAAATAATGAAGGTTAGAATCTTGCTTGGTACGAGGAATTTCCAAGGTAAAATTATCACATAGGATTTCGCATGTTTGATGATTCCATAACACTACCCGCTGGTCTTTTCTTATAGTAAATTGAACCTAAAGAAGTCAACGACCAGACAACATGAAAATTTTGATCGGCCGGCTGCCCAGTGGGGACAAACCATTACTGTCCTTTGTATAATTTATTGAATCTTCAAAAAGATTAAGTACTTAAAATATATTCAGCAGTTATGTCTTGAAATGTTGACAAACAATTTAACACGTCATTTTTTCTATGTTATGAAGATAATCAATAATTCGGATACAAAATAGAGGACATCCATGTGAATAGATAGAATGCATATATACAAAATTATTTTTTGAGGGTTTCTTTTCATTATTTTTAATGTGAGTCTAGGTAACTGTTTAATTTCTTGAACAAGGTTTTTCCTTTCTCCTTTTTTTTTTTAGGAAAAGATTTTCTCCCACAAATTCTCTTTTTGCTGAACATCCCCCTCAACATGAGTTGTCTCATGTGACAAAAGGTCAAAAGACACATGAAAAGCTATGAGTGCGTGGGGTGCAAACCAAAAAAAATTACGGTCCCATTAGATTAATACGTTGGTTGAAAGGGAGGTCCCCGCGCCCCCGGGGGCCGGGGCCGAGGGGCGGGGGGGGGGGGGGGGGTTTGGAATGGGAAGGAGGAAGTAATCTTCCCTAGAAAAAAGACGAAAATAATACTTTTAACCTTGAAGTTAGGGACACTATCATTTACTGTTCGATGAATTTCATGCACATCCACGGGAAGGAGAGAATATCCCTCATTGTTCTATTCATCGGATCTTTTCATTGGTAGAAACAACGAAGGATAGTTGCATCTTCTAAAATTCAGTGCAACCTGTTTCTCTCTCCCAACATGCTAAGTCAATGCCATCAGACACAGAAAATTCACCTCACACGCAGATCTTTATAATATGAAATACTGAAATAAGTTGATTTCATAACGTATGAATTATAAATTTTCATGAGGATGATAAAGAGCCATGCAAATTAGTACTGTTTAAATTGGAATCAAAAGTAACTTCTTAATATAACATGTTTTAAGGGCTTCAAAATTGACGTTTTTGCTGCCAATGATTATGAGATGGATCTGATCTTTTAGGGAAGCAGTGGAACACCACAGCTAAACATTAGTCTCAGTTTAATGAAGAGATTATGAAGTTGGAGAGAATGAAAATATAAGATGGAAAGACAAAATTGATGAGACGAAAATGTTAGCATATATTTTCAGCTAGAACATTGTTGTCAACAATTAACACATGAATCAAGTGGAATATTCCACTCTCAGTTCACATAATTTTTCTTGGCCCTAGACGGTAGCTCACCATACTTAGTTAATGAATGAATCATACGGTGGCACTTCAAATTTCTTTCCTGACTTTCTTGATCTTCTTACCGAAATCTGCTAGTAGGGCTGGAGGAAACAGTGATTCAATTTCATTTGACAGATCAAGTAAAACCCTCCTGCGAGAACCTTTTCGATTTGTAGATGGCATAGACTTGGGCTTTCTTGGAGCCGGGGGACAAACTAATGGGATTTTGTGGTCAACTGATGTTGGAGTGGTGCATCCCTCTTCTTCTCCTTCATCCATCGCTAGTACTTCTCGTGCCTCTGGCAATTTGACCTTCAAACCAGAAACTATAACCCCACTTCTACCTTCTTTCTCTTGTTTTATGTCATGATAAAATTCAGCATCTCTTTGAATTTTTCCATGAAGTTCATCATGAACTTCACCTGATGGTGCAACTTGACATAAATCTTGAATTTCAAAGCCTGTCCTAGATAAGATTTTGCACTCTACAGCATGTAAATCATTCTCAATAGAATCAGGAAAGCCCATGAAGGAGAATGAGTTGAACTGCAAGAACATGAATAGTGGAATTTTTATTAAAGGAGAAATTTTGAAATGACAGGCTTAGACCATACAAGTAAATATTGGAAGTTGGAATAAAGAGCTGCTTGGAAGAAACATAAACTAGGAACAAGAAGTACTCTAAAAAGCTAAGAGCTCGGGATGCCTAAGAGAGGAAAAGATGGTTGATATAGAAATTGTTTTCAAAATTATAATCATAAAAGTATCCACTTTTTCATTTGTTTAGTGGACTTGTTTGGATTTTAGCTTTTCCAATGTTCCGGAGGAGAGATAGAGAAGGTGGAGGTATTCATACTCCTTCGGCGAAGGATCCAATGCAACACTTATTCATCTCTCTGGTAGACTTGTTTCATGTTTATTTTTTTTTTTCGTTTCTTTTAGTAAAAAAATGTAATCAGTCAGACATTTACTAAATTAAAAGATTTTGCAGTGTAATGCTCTTCTGATGCTCCTAAGTACGAACTTTGATGCATCTTGGCGCGTGCTTGGATGCATGTAAACTATCTAATGTCAACTTAGCCGGCCAACTTATCACAGTAAATTGAAAGATAAAAATTTTTTAGATGGAAATTATGCACCAAAGACTTCTATTCGATGCATAAATTTAGAAAAAAATTGGTTATGGACTAAAATTTCATACAAATATATTTGTATTATACGTATGACAACTCATTTATTTTATAACGGGTATTAGTTTTAATGCTCATATTAAAATCCAACATCTCAAATTTACTTATACCTTGTCATATGAAGTTGTATTCTTTTGTAATCTACAAGTCAAAAGCATGTGTAACGCCATCTATTCACCATGCAAGGTGTCGAGGCATACATAATTATTTACCTAAGACAATTCATCATTTGCTAGGCTAACCTCCATAGTTGACTTATATTTCAGTAGCTTTCTTCTTTTACAATTCCTTACTTTCCAAATTATCCTCTAATCTACGAACTCCACAATTTGTATTTGTTTGAGGTTTTGTTAAGATTATTTGGTAAGCATGTTCGTCTGTGTTTAACTGTTCAAGACCCTGCAAAATTGGTTGTTGACTGTATTTTGTGGGACCTAAAGCAAGATCAATTCTGATTGCCAAACATGGCGCTAACGTATACGTATGACGTCTAATATGCAGGATTTAATGCGGACGTAATAATAGGTACTGCTTCTAAAAATCTGAGGTGAGATTCCTGATCTGCTACCTCCAAGATGGCTTCTTTATCCAGAAAGTGGGATTGTACGAGTAAGGTTCAATTACTTCTGGACAAGGAAATTAAGATTAACATAGGATACCTTTGACTATATATACACTATTGAGAAGGTAAGCTAAGTCACCATCCTAACAACCAAGATCGATCACATTTCTTCTCTTCCATCCTAATTTGTTTGACTTTATATGTCGAAACTAAACTTGTGGTATCTCTTCGACCCATTTTCATGCTTGATCTTTCTAACTGAATGTGAAAAAGTGAAGTACAAACAAATTAATTTCGATCAGAATAGGATCAGGAAGATTTGTTATTAAAATCCACCACAGCAAACCTTGAAACTTGTACATGCAAGAAAGAAATCTTTGACAAATGCTTGGGCAATCCGTTCCAGACTGACTTTCATACATAAATCATGTACAAAGTTCGAAACTTATTCCCCCTTTTCTTTTCATTCTGAACACATCCTTTTACTATTCTAATGAGGGGTGAGATGCTACAGTGCTTTATGCATCCTCGTCTTGCACATAGTATATCTTCTAATATATTTACTACCTATTATGCAATAATCACATGAACCCATCATAAGTTTAGATCGTTTATGCTATTAAATAGAATAGAATATAATTGGACAGATTTTGATACAACTGAGTGAGGATTTGTGAATAAAATTTTTGCGGTGCAAATTCTGGATTAGTTGATACCCAATCCATTGACAACCCTCACTCAGATCTCCCCATCACCACCAGATCCATAATCTAATTAGTTTAAAAAACAAATCACCAAACAAAGCATCCATCCTGTAAAGCATGAGATATCCACTGAGGATAGCATTGGATCAGATGCCATCACATGGCCCCACTGCACCACACACAGAGAGAAAGATCATGTAGACGTTTTGTAGAGTGGCCAACATGCATTATTCCCTCTGTCACTGTAGTTCTGCTTAGGATTCCCGCGTTGAAAAATGGAGGGGAAAGCTGGGAGGTTGGGAGTTGTTTAGTCATCTGCATCTGCTGCATCTTTGCTATTGACCCCATTTGTGTACATAATGCTTCTGCTTCTAGGAGCATATATATATATACTATACAATAATTTCTCCTTGCTGGTGGACCACTGAAAAGTTGCGAAGTGTTTACTCTCATGATTTCCATCATCATCTCTCAAGAAAATATGTTGATGAATTGTATGCCAAGAATGTAAAATTTGTGGGATCCAAAGGGATTGCTTGGATTTCACCATCATGCACATGATCACTCGTGAGAAAGCATGAAAAATTCTTAACTGTGGCATACATTTTCCGATTTTGGGAGGTTGACAATGGTGGTTTACGGGTGGAAATCACGATCTTAGACTACTAAATTTCATTGACAAATTGTCAATTTCGTTAAAATGTCACAAAAAGTGTCCTCCCCCCCCCCCCCCCCCCGGCGGGGCGGACAATGGAACAGTTTAAGCAAGAAAAGAGAATTAAACAAAATTGAACTGAAGTTTTCTTTCAATATGGTCCAGTGCTTAATTTAGAATTGTATTTAACGTAGTACAAGTGTATCTTTTTAGTATGTGTTGCGGCTCAGATATACCGTCTATAAACAATAATGATAACGTGGGTTATGAATGATGGTCAGAACAAAAGTTCTCACACACTCTCATGCTGCATAATTGCACCCATTCTCGTGCTTAAAGCTTAATGATTTTGCTTCCCATGTCCCCATATCCAGCAATCATCTCTCCAAAGCTTAAAGTCTGAGAAACCATCGTTCTTCACATTTCAAATCAACTGTTTAGAAATTCATATATAGTTTTTTTTTTAAATCAGAAATTCATATATAGTTATCACTAGATTTCTGCAGGCATTACTAATATTTCTCTACATCACTGAGTGCAATTTCTAAATTAAAACTGGGCATGGTGTATTCCAGTTGATGCATTTCCTACAGGGATAGTCTGATAGATCGAGGAAAATAAATATATCAGCATTGCAACCATAGCCATTTTTTAATGGTTCTGGGTAACTGACCGTGTACAGCATGCAAAATCAAGAATGACTCTCATCTAACAAAAGTATGACAGGGTGATGTAATTTAATCTTAATAGTCTACTATCAATAGAATTACAGAAAAAAAAAATCTTGTTTTTGTGATATTGGTTTTATTTTGTTGATTTTTGCTAAACAAAATATTAAGAATAATAATACAACCTCGAGAATAAAATCATGATATAACATTCTCATATTTTCATACTCATTTGAATTTTTATTTGAGTGCATCTCGTCATTTTTTTATTTAGTTTTATATTTTTTGTAAAAAAAAGTAACAATGAGACAACTCAATACAGTTAAACAAAATTTTACCTTTTTGAATGTTACAATGAAAAAGTTATAACTATTAAAACTCAAACATATGAGTGGGTAGAATTTCCCTTTCCCCTTCCCCCAATTGTCAAAAAAAAAAAAAAACTCAAACATAAAACGTCAGAGGTCTGAGGTACGACATATATATTCAAGCCAGGATTAAATTAAATTGTTACAATAACATATAGAATTTTATTGTAATTTTATCCCTTCTATTATGAAGTAAAAGAAAAATACTGCATATTTGGACGCCTGATGTGAACGCTAGCTTTTCTCCTCCGGAGTAAAAGGTAAAAGCAAAAGAATGGCATCCGCAACTGCGCAAAACCTCGTACAATCGCAACACTTGTTGAAGTGAAAGGGCCCAAACCATTTCCGACCGTGGAAAGAAGAGTGAGCGGATGGGCGAGGCTGTCGAGAGCAAGAAATGCGGATGGTCAGTAGCAGGCGGGGACGTATTTAAAAGCCAATTTCATATCCATTCGGAGGTTGGTTTCAGTTCCATTTCCCTTCTCATTTTCTCCTCTTATCTCTTTCTTTTACGAGCAGTATCTGAATTGAAAGCAAAACCAACCCAAGGGAACTCTTTCCTTTTGAGGTAGGCCCCTCTTTCTTTCATTATTTCCATATTTGTGACTCATTTTCTTTGGGGCAATTTATCGAACACTTTTAAGCATATGATATAGTGGTGCAATGTGTGGCCCATTTTACCTGTATCCAATGGTTTGGTTTTTTTTTAGTTATAATTTGGTTTTTGATTGTTGATAATCTGTTGTATAAAGGGTCTTTTAGTAAGTCATGAGGGACGGGAATTTTTATTTGTGCATTGTACAGTTCTTTGTTCTGTTGCGTAAAACATATGGCACAATTCTGTATTAACAATTCGTCTTTGTCTATCAGAAAGATCAAAAATTCTTTATCTGTGCACTGTTTCAATGTGTATTAAAGTCACAATATTGGCAGATAATTGTTTAGGAAGAAGAATGAATAGAATTGGTTTTGATTGAGCATCCTAATCAATGTGGCTGCAAACAATGCTTTGTTTTTGAAGATTTCGTTGTTTTATTTATTTATTTTTGACGAGCTTTTTGCAGGCTGAGCAAACATCATTTTTCAATGATTTTATCTCTCTTTTGTTTGTAAAGATTGCAGTATAAAACTATATTACATATTTGTAATTTTGTACTAACGAAATGTATTGTTAACTTATCCATGAATATGTTATGATCATCCCATTTTCCGTAATGCAGCAGGGGAGATGGAATAGGCAAGAAATATTGGAGTTCTTTTGTTGCTTTTGTTATTTACATTAATAGTCTGCGGTACATTGAAAGATCATAATTTGAGAGTATGCGTTCAAGATGCAGTCTTAGTGATTTACCATGAAATGTGCATTTGGTTCCTTAAGCTTTATGTAGTCTTACATGGCTAAGCCTCAGAACAAGAGTGAGGTTTGCGTTGTTGCAAAATGGGAGGTTAAGGGGTTGCCAATAGCCTTAGACACTAGATTTATTCCTATATTTTTCTTGGTATTGTGTTCTAACTTGAGACTGTTAGTCTTTCCCAGCTGTGGATAAAAGATGGCAGACGCCGAGGATATTCAACCACTCGTCTGTGACAATGGAACAGGAATGGTTAAGGTAACAATTAGGGCATTAGTGTTTGAAATCCAAATAAATGACTTATACAGTTACTTCTGTTTGTTATTCATGGCCATAATAGAGCATCAACTTCAATTTTTCTTACTATGCAATGCCAATTTTTAGGCAGGATTTGCTGGAGATGATGCTCCCAGGGCTGTTTTCCCTAGCATTGTTGGACGCCCGCGTCACACAGGTGTCATGGTCGGCATGGGCCAGAAAGATGCATATGTTGGAGATGAAGCTCAATCAAAGCGTGGTATCTTATCACTGAAGTACCCAATTGAGCATGGTATTGTGAGCAATTGGGATGACATGGAGAAGATTTGGCATCACACTTTCTACAACGAGCTTCGTGTGGCCCCTGAGGAACACCCAGTTTTATTAACTGAAGCACCTCTCAACCCAAAGGCTAATCGTGAGAAAATGACCCAAATCATGTTTGAGACATTTAATGCTCCTGCAATGTATGTTGCCATTCAAGCTGTTCTTTCCCTTTACGCCAGTGGTCGAACAACTGGTGAGTACTAGCATCAAATATTCCTTCAATTACCAAGGTAGCAAATGTCAGAATCTACTTACCCAATAGTAGTTTTTTTTTTTTTAAATAAATTTTGTCAAGGTACTGTCAGTAAGCCAAATAAGTTAGCATCAAACTGATTTGAGCTTCAGTCTTTATTATCAAGTCGGTCGTCACCGGCTGTTTATTAGTTTTTTTCTCCAATGAATCCTATGAATCAGGAAATCAGCTTGAAGGCAGAGATAGAACTCTCTTATAGAGAGTTCTGAATTATGTCTTCTCAAAATCTATTAGGTATTGTATTTGTGTAGATTCTTCTCAATTTAGAAACTTGAGGAGCAGCACCTAAACATCTATTCAGATTCTTAATTTAAATACACATTAATCCTTTAGATCTTTATTATATCAATTGGAACGTTGACCGTGTTTTAAATATCACCATGTGAAACCGCCTGGGATTGATTTCCACATAAATACTGATATGAGAATAATGCTTTTTATTTGCTGCAGGAATTGTTCTGGACTCCGGTGATGGTGTCAGTCACACTGTTCCTATTTATGAGGGATATGCTCTGCCACATGCCATTTTACGTCTTGACTTAGCTGGTCGTGACCTCACTGATGCTCTTGTTAAAATCTTGACAGAGCGTGGCTACTCCTTCACTACCTCGGCTGAACGTGAAATTGTGAGGGATGTGAAGGAGAAACTGGCGTACATTGCTCTTGATTTTGAGCAGGAGTTAGAAGCAGCAAAGACCAGTTCTTCTATTGAGAAAAACTATGAGTTACCTGATGGACAGGTTATCACCATTGGGAATGAGCGTTTCCGGTGCCCAGAAGTCCTTTTCCAGCCTTCAATGATTGGAATGGAAGCTGCCGGCATTCATGAAACCACATATAACTCAATCATGAAATGTGATGTTGATATTAGGAAGGATCTTTATGGAAACATTGTACTCAGTGGTGGTACAACAATGTTCCCAGGTATTGCTGACAGGATGAGCAAGGAAATCACTGCCTTGGCCCCAAGTAGCATGAAAATCAAAGTAGTAGCTCCACCTGAGAGGAAGTATAGTGTGTGGATTGGAGGCTCCATTTTGGCATCTCTAAGCACTTTCCAGCAGGTTTGTTGTCTATAGCTGACTATTGAACCCCATAACTGTTACCTATAGCATTTAGTAAAATTTTTTCCTGCGTGTGTTTGAGTTAAACATGAACGCCTGCCTGTTACATCCATTGTGTACCATGAACTGCTCTGAATATTAATTCTGGTAAGCATACTTTGTTTCTGTTGTTGCTAAATGTGAGGAGCTTGGTTATCTTGTTACTGCATGTTCCTAGCAAATTTGAATGTCATATGAAAATAAAATAGATATCAAACCCTGTTAGGTTCATTAGTAAATTCATGTCATAGCATATTGCTTTGAACAAGCAAAGTACCAAAAACATATAATGTGAACCCAGTGGGTAACGGCTTGCACTTTCAGGTCATATTTCAGTTCCAACTTTTACTCTGAACATTTAGCATACTTTTTAATATTTCTACCTAGCAAAATTTTGGAACCGATTTATGAACTTATTTTGCAAATCATCATTTCATTGGTTTCAAAGCCTCATTCACAAGTTCTGTTGGCTGCATTGCTGTCATACAATCGTATTGGTATTTCTAACATATTGCATGGAAACAGTACTGTACGCTAACTGGATTGGCGATATCTGGTCGAGACAACTGATTTTTCTTTTTTTGTTTTTTTTTAAGAGTTCAGTAAGTGTTCTATCTGTGTGCCAAAAATGAAGACTGAGTGCAACACTAATGAACTATTTATGTCTGTAATACAGATGTGGATAGCAAAATCCGAATACGATGAAGCTGGTCCTTCCATTGTGCACAGGAAATGCTTCTAATAATTTGGAATTGATGAACACAAGATATTGGACATTCGTTGTTTTGAAGATAAATTAGCTTCTTGTAAGCTCTTTTCAGTTCCAGTGTCTATTTGTTTTGAGAGCATAACTAACAATCTGGTGTAGAAAAATGCAGAAAATAAGATGTTGTAATGTTGCTTTTGCATGAGCTATGTACACATTTTCCTTCAGTGTGTATATTTTTTCTGTACAATATGTTGTTTCTGAAGCTTCGTTGCTCTGCGTATAATCCACCCGGCCAGAATTATTTCCTATTTTTTCTACGTCCTCATTGTGCCATTCTTCGGGACAAATTAGAATGGGGGATTATCACTATTCAGTGTCATTTTTCAAGATCAAACTAGTTGTATCCTTTTCTTTTTTTGAAGCAATTTGACAATTATTTTCTGTATTATTTTCCTACTTCTAAATTGAACTCATACATTATTGTTTCAAAGCATATTTTAGAGAATAAATTAAGCATTAATTTTCCTAAACAATTATCGTCAATTGTGTACAATCATTCACCAATTAATGAGATAAAGGACGAATAGGAATTAAGAAAGCGTGTAAAGGCTTGTCGGTTCTTGGATTATTGTTAGGAATTCGTGATAGGGACATAAAGAGTTTCATAATTTAGTTGATAGTCCAAATTGGCAGCTGCCTAACTTGCACAATCTTCGCAGGCAGTATACTCGTGAGACCCGTGGCTTTCCAAATAACAGTATTAGAAGCCATTCAATTTTTCATAAATTAAAATATATTATTTTCAAAGAAAACCAACCAACGCCTGAAAAATCAAATTCATACCCAACCAACGCCTGAAAAATCAAATTATACCCTGAAATTATTGGTCGACATTTGAACATCTAGTATTACATCAGTAAAATTGACATAAACTCTGCCAATAAAATTTAAAATCAAAGACTAAACTAAAAGTAGTATTACATCAGTAAAATTGTCTTCCAATATTTTTTATTTATTCCAGTACTATTTACACGTTAAATTTATAGCATGTAAATTTTTATTTTTATTAGTAAAATACCAGTAAAAAGATTCAAAATTAATCATAAATTATCGTTCAGTGTTTGTCTGCTCTACTGTAGTAAAAAAAAAAACTATAATCCTAACCTAAATTATTTACATAAAATAATGTAGCAAAGACACAGGTTCAGTAAGTTTGTTTCAAAACTTTTAGCCTTTTAATCTATCTGATTAGGATTGAGTTGTGAAAGTGATGACTGCCTTAATTAATAACTCCAATTGACACCTAATATTCCAACTACTCGCTATCCCATCATTAGCTTAAGCAATCCGGCTTAGGACATAATCAGCATATCTCACTTTTCTCCTTCTTTGGCATTGCTGCATAGGATAGTCTTCACAGCCATAATAATTTAATGGAGGAAGTTTTACTTAGGAGTCTTGCTAAAATTCTTAACTGCTCTAACTTGGAAAAATTTTTAAATTATCAACATAAGCTCCATTCCTCAAATAAAAGAATAATATAGTACAATTAGATTCCTCACAAACACACGTTAGCCGATAAAAAAAAAATGTTGCATACTTAGTAAATTATTATTAACAATGTCTAAGTCTTCTCATATAACAATGTTTGATATCTGGTCCCTAATTTTCAAACTACAGGAAAATGTGACCATAATGATGCCAGGATTTACTGTACGATTGTGTCAATTTGTATCAGCAAGAAAACTTTCCTTGAAATTCCGTGAGCAAATTTCGTTGAATAAAAAGAAAAAGACGACTGATTGGGATGTCTGTGTCAATTCTGCGAAATTATGATAAGTCATGATCTTTGAAATTCCAAAAATACAGAGAATATGCTGTGTCTTTTTCAGTTTAGATGCTATCTTTTGTAATGGTAATTGATAGAGGGAAGCGTATCATTTGCAGCAAAAGTATCAACTGGTACAAAGGACTCATAATACATTAAGGGATTTTGAAGCCGGAAACTTACAGCTAGTTTGGGAAGAAGCAAATAAAGAGAAAATAAATGAATTGAAAAGATGTGAGACCAATTCTATTGTTTGAAAGTAAAAGCAAATAACGAAAAACAAAAAGATTTGGGAAGAATTCCCTTCCATGCTTTAAAAAATTTCTGTCTAAAATTAAACGGAAAGTAAAAGAAAATTAAAAGATTTTTTAATATGACAATATTGCCCTTAAAGGTATGACATAAAAAAATTATTAACTGATGAATCCCCTCAATTTCTTTTTTCTTTCTAAACTCCAAACAACTTAAAAAGAAATTTGCATCTTTTCTTTTCTTTTCTTTTCATTGTTAACGACCTGAACTTTTTTTATTAGCTCTGGTCTGGGTGCTTGCGTGAATAGATGAAGTTGTTAAAGAATTAAGGGACACTTTTATAATTACAATAAAAGTAAAAGGAGATACGTGTAAATTAACTCCACAATTTTTTATAAAAATATAATAGTGATAATGTAACAACATTCCGCGAAATCTCACTCGGTCGATTTCCGTACTAAACGCCAGCTTCACTTGAAATAATAATAATAATAATCTTCAAACACCACCAACAAGTCAAAAGAAAACTCACATAACCGGAAATTCAACATTTTCTTTATTTTCCGGCGAGTTTTCATGACTAATGGAGGTGCTCAGCCCAACTCACCCACCGGGCCAAACTGAAGATTTCTTGTCTGGGTTCTCCCCGCCGGTCACTTTCCCAGCTTTGTTTCATCGGAGGAGCCAAAATATGGCCACTTCCCAGTCATCAGAAATGGTGGAAGAAGGAGGAGGAAAAGTGCACGTTGCCCTCGGAAAATCAGCGGCTAAAGCTGTTGCTTTGCTGAAGTGGTGTTTTCAGATGTTTGTCGATTGGGAAATTTGTATTCTTCATGTTCATAAACCTTCTCATTTGATTCCCACTTTATGTAAGTCCCAACTTTTATCTTTCCTTGATTTTTCTTTTTAGAAAATTTAAAAAATGTGAAGTGAGGAGGGGAAAAACTATAATAGAACCATGAAATTCTAGGATGGTACGAGAAAATAAAGACTCTTGGCCACTTGGCTATATTCAGTTCTAGTTCTCGTATATTTGGTTTCGTTTGAATTGAATTCTTAAAACATTTTCAGAAAATTATGCCATAATTCTTTCTTGTGTGTTAAAATAAAAATTGTAATTAAAAATAGACAAAAATGTTTGAAAGGCATGTTTGAAAAAAGATTTGGAAAAAATTTCCAAGAATTGGTTGCCCAAACACCACTACTTCGTTTTATATGTTTTATTTGATACAATGTACCGTATTAGTTTGAGAAAGAAAAAAGTGTGTTAGACATATGGGTTTGGCTCCAAAACTGCTAGTTTAAGATTTTTTCTGGTCAAATTTAGGTTTCAACTTACTTCTCTTTAATATTCCACCGCATTTTTCTCCCCCAATATCTATTAATAAAAAAATTTTATTTATGGACGTAATTTTTTAATGTGTATTTTATGTTGTTGGGCTCAATATTTTTTTTTCTGAAAAATCATTGAAAGTATTCTGCCGTTGTTCAAGGTTTTGTACCCTTTCGTTCTTGTATTTGCTTCTTTGCTATGGTAGGAAGATTTATAAAAGAACGTAAAGTAGTTAAAAGCTAAAGCTTTCTAAGCAAGCTAGTAACGTGGGGAACGATGAAAGTTTAATTCTTGTTTTTTTTTTTTTTTTTTTTTGAGAGTTTGATTGTTGCTTTATTGTTTAATGTAGTGGGAAAACTACCAGCAAGTCAAGCAAATCCTGAAGTAGTGACTGCATTTAGGAATGAGGAGTGGGAAGAGACAAGGAAACTTTTGCATAATTACCTGATGATTTGCAACACTGCCAAGGTATTCTTTCTTTCGAATTGGTTGTTCTGGGGGATATCTGTGAAGTGTAATCATAGAACAATAGTTATGGGATCAATCTCATTTAGCATGCTTTGTCATTTCAACTATCCATGGAAATCACTAAAACCTCTTATGGAGATTCTTCTGCCTTTCCTAAACTGAAATCGACAAGAGAAAATAAGAAAATAATTAGATCCAACAATAATTGAATGAAATTCTAATTTTTGTGGTGAACATGTAATTTTGGTTTCAATTTCAAATTTCTTTTCCTTTTTAGAATTAGGTGGATGTTTCCTTTAGAATGTCACCTCGTAATCATTAATCTTCCTTTTTTAATCATTAGAGGTCCTCTCTGAAACTATGTCTCACACAGTAAACTCTATGCCAAGATAACTGACATATGGCAATTACATGTTACTTCTGGCAATTTTATATGCATAAACTGTTCCTCCACTTTTCTGTCTCATGGATCTGGCCTGGCCTACTTGCTGTTAATACTTAACAGAAACTACTTTTTCAGGTCAAAGCAAGCATTATTACCTGTGAAGCTAGCCAAGTTGATACGGAGATTGTGAATCTTGTGAGCAGACATGACATTAAGAAGCTTGTCATTGGAGCTATTCCAGAGTATGTGGCATATTTTTTCTGCAAAATTTAAGCTTACTGAATAAAAAATGGTCAACTCAACTGCCACGCATTCATGTTCATGACCATAAGTAGGAAGAAATCTAGGATTTCACTTCAATACATTAAGAAAAAAAATTTTAGGTTTAGAAACACAATTTTCTTTGATATGTCCATTTACGTTTAGTTTATTATGTTCCTTTGTTGCATATTTGATAATGTCATTGGCATCATCCATATAATTTTTCTTCATAGAATTCTAAAAGTTGTATCCTACAGTTGTTCAAAGTTGAAAAAATGCTCCAGTAAAGCGAGCTTTGCAGCCAAAATGGCGCCTCCTTTCTGCAAGATATGGTTTGTCAACAAAGGAAAATTGGTCTGGATGAGACAAGATTCTCAAAACTCAAGTTCTGCTGCACCAATCCGTCAACAAGAACTTGCTGGGGCATCAAACTTAAGATCTCAATCTGCACCCTCTTATAATAGCAATGATATTTCCCACCCAGAATGTCTCCGTTCTAGCTCTGCTCAATATCCAGCTAGTTTAGCTACAAGAAATTATTCTCAGAGAGAAGGAGTCAATGTGGAAGCATGTTCTCCAACTCTGCCAACTGGATGCAATCCAAGCTCTTCTCATTTCTTGAGTCCTGCAAGTTTAAGCTCTAGCTCAGGATATACTTCATCTGCTGAACCAAGGGTGTCTTCAGATTATGGTACAAAAGTCGAGGAAGAGGGCTTATATGATTGGCTTGAAGAACTTAGTAAAGAAGCTCAAGAATCAAGAAGTGAAGCACTTTCAAAGCTTTTGATGCGTCAAAAATTGGAAGCTAAAGCTGTAGAAGCCGTCAACCATGTAAGCCTTTTATATTTTGAGCTTTCAGTATTCAACATAAGAGTGGCCATTTGAGTGGGTGAGCATAACCTCAATGTTTCACAATGCTTTCAAACCTGATGTTGAAAAAAGTATCATGAATTTTATTGAATCCAATCACGAAGGCGTTAGCCTGTCTATAATTATTGGTGTATTCTAATTTAAGGCATCAACAATGTATTTGAGTACAGCTTTAAATGCTCTGCTCTACAAGTTATGTTAGTAGCTTAAACTGTTCTGTTCTTGCTAGAATATCTGTCTAATATAGATGACAGAATCTTGCAAAAATTCTTTTACTTAGTGAGGACATGGAGTTTGTGCCTTTCTACTCTTCTGCAGTCCAGGGGTACATTAACCTAAATACAGCCAAAACTCTGTGCGGTCCCCATGGATTATCACAAGTCCAAACTCTAGCTTCATTGGATAATGACAATTCATATGACTGATCACATATTAGTCAGAGTGCCGTGAAATGTCTCAAATAGTTTGTTTACATTTTCATCTTAAACTGATTGTTTATGTATATCATGTCCATTTGTCGAGATCCATGGCTAAGTTGCTTCTATTTAGGTTAAAGCTTTTGAATCTGTTCATGCACGGGAAGTCAAACTCAGGAAAGAAGCTGAAGATGCACTTAGCACTACAATACAGGAGCAAGAGAAGCTCTTAAAAGAGAGAGAGGTGATAACCCGCGAGTTGCAAAAAGCCATGAGAAATATAGCTGTCCTAGACAGGCGTGCACAGGAAGCAAATTGTCGGTGTGAAGATGTTGCTGGAGAACTGAAACTTATCCAAGCTTCTATTGCTACATTACGGCAGGAAAAACAGAAAATTCAGCGGCAGAAACTTGAAGCTGTGCAATGGATTGATCACTGGAAAAGTCGATCACAAGTCAATGGTGAAAATATCAATGATCTCGTACAGTTAAGCAGAGAATCATTGGAGTTGGCAGAATTTTCATTGTTGGATTTGCAGGCTGCAACATGCAATTTTTCAGAGAGCTTTAAGATTGGACAGGGAGGATATGGTGCTGTGTACAAAGGGGAGATGTTGGACAGAACAGTGGCCATAAAGATGCTCCATCCACACTCTGTACAAAAACAGCCAGAATTTTGTCAAGAGGTTAAGTATTCTGCGTGCATGTGCTTAGTGCATAACACTAGTTTCAATTCATGGCATATTTTAGTCCATTTTTCTTTGTGAACCCTACTACTAAAGCGTTTGGGTAGTAATTCTACATTTAATACTCTGGTTTTCTGTGATTCTGATGATGACTGAATCTTTTTTGTTTGTTGCAGGTTCATGTTCTTGGAAGACTACACCATGCTCATCTGGTGACACTAATTGGTGCAAGTCCTGAAGCCTGGTCCCTTGTTTACGAGTATTTACCTGGTGGCAGCCTCCAAGATCGCATATTCCACAGAAGTAATGTTTGTCCCTTAGACTGGAGGACCCGAGTACGGATTATTTCTGAAATTGCTGGTGGCCTTTTGTTTTTGCACTCTTCTAGTCCTGAAGGGATAACTCATGGCAATTTGAAGCCTAACAACATTCTATTAGATTCTGAGAACTGCTGCAAACTTTGTGATTTTGGAATTTTCAGATTAGTTCCTCAGCAAACTCTCCGTTGCCCAAGTTTTGGACGCTATACTGATACAAGAGGTGCTTTTCCCTACGCAGATCCAGAATTTCATAGGACTGGAATCCTGACTCCTAAATCTGACATTTTCTCATTCGGGGTGATCATACTTCAGTTGCTTACTGGAAAACCTCCTGCTGGACTGGCCTGTGAAGTACGAAAAATGGTCTCATGTGGAAAAATAACGTCAATCTTGGATTCATCTGCGGGCGAGTGGTCTACATTTGTTGCAAGGAGATTGATGGACTTGGGGTTGCAATGCTGTGAATTGAATGGAAGGGATAGGCCTTGCCTCACGCCAGCTCTGGTTAGGGAACTGGAGCATTTACATGTCTTGGAAGAGAGATCAGTGCCATCTTTTTTCTTGTGCCCCATTCTTCAGGTCAGTGATTGCGTAATCTATATAGAGTGACATGATAAACTGGTTTCATTTCTGTTACGATGATTATAAACATCAGTTTATACTTCAAGAAAGGTGATGTTTTTCTGGGTTAATTTCAGGAGATAATGCATAACCCTCAGGTGGCAGCAGATGGATTCACCTATGAAGGAGATGCCTTGCGAGACTGGTTGGAAAATGGCCGTGAGACATCTCCTATGACCAATTTGAAATTAAGTCACTTGAATCTTACTCCTAATCATGCACTGCGACTTGCTATTCAGGAATGGCTCTGCAAATCTTAAGGTTCTGTATTAACGGGACCTTTGTGTACTTGCACATGTATAGAAGTGTACAAGTAAATCTAGTTTGATATTTATCTAGAGTGTAAATCATGTAATTAGCAGCAGTTTGCATATTTTTTCCCCTTGATAGCGTCCATAGTGAGCCAAATTGAGTTTGTTAAGATGAAGCCAACCTAGAAAAGGGCAAGTAGCTAAGGTGCAGCATCTCATTCTTACAAACTTTTGTTGTATAAAACAATTGAATATAGTCATTAAAGCAATCTTTCTCAATTTTCACTACAATTACAACTTCGATTTCTTCTTCTTTTTTTCCCCCCTCTCACAACTGATGAAAGAAATAAAAAAACAAAAAAACTAGAGGAAAATGAGACAAGTAAACAATATAAGCTGTTAGTGTGCTGATTTCATGCCGTAGTTCTTTGTTGTTGGTGATTGTTCAATCAGCAGAAAGCTGAAAGAATTGGTGGCATACTTTCATCTCTTCTTAACCAAGCGCAGCCAACGTAGATAATAGAGAATCTAGTAATGATTGCTACAGAAAAGGCTGGAAAAAGAAATCAGATCTTCTAAGTACTAGCATTAGCTTGTTCCACTTCTGAAAAATCTACTTAACAAACAAACGTTACGGCCAAAAAAAAGGGTGGATACATTTAAGTTACTTTCATGAACTTTACTTCCATTAATCCTCAGAAAAAAGAAGGGTGAATACATATAATATACTTTCATGAACTTTAATTCCATTAATCTTCAAAATGCCCGCAGGACATGATCTCTTGAAGAAAGCAGGGAGATAGTGTTTAGGTTCTCGTTGAGGTTAAAGGGAAGATCATCTTCCATGTAGATATCGTCCTGGAATCAGATTCCTGTTTACTCAAAAGAACATTTGACTCCTCTGCTGTATCCCAATTGTCCAAGTTGTCCGCATAAACTTCCTTTTGAGGGGTAATATTTTCTTTGAAACTTGTTAGTGCACTATCATTCTCAAGCATTCTCTGATCATCAGAATTGTTCCAGGAGATTGACTTTTCCATTTTCATATTCAATGCTATGTTCCTGATTTCCACGTTCATTAAATTGAGAATGACATTTTGCATATGCTCTCAGTGACGATTCCTGTACAACTCCTTGATCTGAAGAATTCCTGTTGGTGAAGCTGCCAAACCCTTCTATCCCTCTTGATACCGTTTGCGCTCTGTTTCTCTCTTCTTCAGAAATGGCCCATCGTCAAGCAACTTCAATATCCTCTAAGATTTTTTTCTAACATTAGGGCCCCAGTTGAATCTGTGTGGTAAGTAGAGGATTGATGAGAATCTACTTTACCTTAGCACTGGAAACAAAAGTTTTCAGGGAAGAACAAGAAAGAAACGGACTTAGTACCCTTTCTCATCAATAAATTGAAAGCTTCCAGTTTCTCCAATAACATCTTTCTCATTTTCAAACTCCTCTGATACCCTTTCGGGTCCATGAGTTAACAAGTGTTCTAGCACGCTTTGTACGAAGCCCTCCAATTTTTTCTATCAAAACTCACTAAACTGAACTATAGAAACTTGGAATCAACAAAATCACAGTAAGGAAAAGGCAAACATCAACTCATCAAGATATCAACAGAGAATGAAGAATACTAGTACAGTTTGATGAATCAAGAAAGGGAAAAAACCTATTATGCAGGATCTCCACAATTCTCCAGTAATCATCAATTTCAAAAGCAGCCCTTGATATTGTTTTCAGAGTCCGACTGTCCGGAGCTCCTGGATTTCCATTTGTAGCTTCCTCCACCAATCTTTAAACAGCAAAAGTTTTCAAAATCTGAAGGTACTTAGAAAGGCATATATGCATTTTAATAGTTGCTTATACTACATACTAAAAACCAGATCATATCTCATCCAATAAAAAAAAAAGGCCAGATCATATAACATGGTGTATCAATAAGCAGGAAACTTAGAGTTGAGCAGGTGTAGCATCAGTCAGAGCCAATCTAGCAGTGCTAATCTTCTCCTTGAGGAAAAAAGATGCCTGTTTCTTGAATTCATGAAAAAACTGTTACCCCATATTCCTGCTGTTTTTGCCTAGAATGGAAGACATATTCTTGCTTAAAGGCCAAAGCTTAAATTTCCTCTCCCCCCCCCCCCCCCCCCCCCCAAAAAAAAAAATCTAGATTAGCATTTTAATAGATATATTATGGGACAAACAATAGTGCTCAACTAATCCATGACGTGCCAAAGTAACATCTACACTTTCTGCTAATAAAAATTTGTGATAGCAGTAGAAAACACTTGGTGGCAGATATGAGATAGGATATAATGTAGGGTCTGACAAAATACAAATTCAAATAAGAGTATGAAAAGAGTGGTAAGAAGGAGGCGTTTGGCCTGAGTCACGTTGATTAGACTTGAGATGTTGGAAATTCCAAGTTGAAAATGAAGTCCAAGCTTGGAAACGTCATGTATGGATAATAGTTTAGCCGTTTTGGACTTTTCAATGTTGAGTGTTGGAGACTACTTATTAAGAATTTATTAAGAAAAAAATGCTTGCAATCCACTTCACAGATTGGCATTGAGCCTTTGTTTTTTCTAATCACTTGTTTCTGATACTTATCTCTTGTACTAATCTTACCACTGCTATTGTTTATTAAATGTTAAAATTGTTTAACATAGTGACAGTGTTGAGTACCCCATCCATGCATGAGGAGTATTCTGTCTCCACAATACAATAGTTTAGCATGCACAAAAATTTTGATCACATTGTGCAAAATCTGGGCCTAGAGGAATTTTGCCAATGCGTTTTAGCTAGTTTTTCTTGCTTTATTAAAGGTTAAACTGTTTTTACTCAGATACAATATTCATCAATCAAATGTGATGTTTTTGACCTTTTTCTTGAAACTCTGTACATTAGAAATGGAAAATAAATCATGATTCAAACTTCTACTTGAGTATTTATATTCTTGTTATTGGGCCGATGAAGCTTCTTTTGTCAAATGCTCTTCGACCTAGCAGGAGCAGAGATGGGCCAGTCTATTTGACGATAGGAAAGTAGCCCAATCACTTTTTATATTGCACAGCCTATCTTTCGGGTCCCATTTATATGCTAGAGCCGACTGACTAAAGATTGGGCCGGTGTCATGGCTCATGGGTCGACAAAGAAATTGGAAGCCTCCTAACTGGCTGTCGGCCGAGTCCCAAGTAACTGAAAAAGGAAAGGAGAAGTTGGAAGTTGGTAGGTTGGGGGTTGAATATTCAAGTGTCTTTATTCCTTTCAAGAATGATGAAATTCATGGATACCCGGAAAAGGAATTCTGAAAATTTGTCATGCAGGAAAATGAACTGGGATAGGTTAAATTTGGCAGGCAGCATACGTAAAACGTTAATAGCAGTACAAAAATATTAATGACAAAATGACAGGTTTTCTAATTAGTAGGAACTGATGATCAATCTGACACCCCAACCTGCCAACCCTCCCACGTCCCACCTGCTCCTGCATTTACTCTACTGATTCAGAAAAAATTGGTTAACAGTTGGATGGTTAAAACTGATGGTGATCAATTCATTTCCACCCAACCCCAACCCCCCAAAAAAATTGCATTCATTCAAAACCAAGATGTTGCTGGTATCGTGTTTTGCCGCGTCAGTCCCCTCTCAAGTCCAAGGCCAGGCAGATGCCTGGAGGGTTTTTGTTCTTTCTTTCCAACTAAAATTAATGCATGCATATACAGACATATGTTTCCTAGCCTTTACGGAACCATATGACTTAATCCCAGTATGCAACAGAAAGTAAACAACGTGAAAATTTCATCAGCACTGGAGAACTTGGACACAACTGACTGCTCTTTACAACTGAGTAACGAGCGCAAACGACCCCACTTTTCTTTGATGTTGACTATAATTCCACCACATCACATTAGTACCAAACAAACACTACATGCTTTTGGTTAATTGAGAGCAATACAGAGGAAAATTTGAGCAAAACTGAAAGTCCTTTGGATTTATTGTTGGATTGTATCTCAGATTTCAATAGTAGCATAAAAACGACTCGAGATCTGTTGTTTAATTTTGTTAAAAGCAAACGTAAACGAAACCAAAACAATTGTCTATGGTTGTACTGCGTCTGATTCTGCTTGACTGCCTCCCTTCGGACACACAAGTTTTGGTCTTTGCAAAACATTTGCCAGCTTGCTGTAATGTGAGACATTTGCCGTAATGCCAAATATACGATAATCGCGGAAGACCAAAAGCAACTAGAACTTAATTGGCAAAATGTCTCTCCTGGAAATTGGAAACTTCCACTGATTTAGCCTTAGAACAGAAGGATATACTTAGGAATTTTGATTCCTCATGAGGAATTTTTTAGGAAGAAGATTGAGAAGCAAAAGTCTGTAACATGTTCATCTTGAGTAGAAACATCCGATAGATTTCCAAAATACATAATGCCGATCCATAGATGAAGGTAATAAAAAAAGCTGTTGGGACAAAATTTTCTTCCTGGGATATCATTTATTGAAAAATTACAATTTCATATGCCATTTTATAATCGACAAGTAGCAGCTTGTACACCAGATCTTTACAATCCTCACCACCCACTGCATTGCACAACTAAGTCCATCTGATTCCAGAGCTTAATTGGTACCATGTTACGGGGTGACTAAGGAACAAAGAACATCAAAAATGGATGCCTCATATTTTTCTTTTTTTTTTTAGTGGGTTTTTGAATGTCTCTATTTCATTTGTCATGGTCCTAGCCTATACACAGGATCTCCATATCCTCCCCTCCAAAGAAATAACAATGATCGAAACATCATCATGATAGCGGCGCCTATCCCCTTGCGGAATTTCAAGCAGTTCATGAAAGTCCATGCCTGAAAACGGAACGGAAACAAATTTAGCCTATGCCAAGCTACTTCTATTGGTAGGCAATATAAAAATATCTTGTTTAAAAAATTTACCAGCTTTCTTTGCAGCTCGAAATAGCAATTCCTCAACCAGATGCTGTGCAGGATCCCCTTCTGGAGACCAAGAAATGAAAAGTTCAACTTCAGAGACAGCCTCTTCATTTGTGAAGTATTGATATAGTCCATCAGAGGACAGAATCAAAAATCTGTCTCTTGGCCCTAATCTGTGGTGATAGAGTGATGGGAGGCAATTGATATATGGAGAAGTTCCAATATACTCGATTCTGAACATCTCTAGGAGTGCATCATTCCATTTTGGCTGCAGGAAGGAAAATTGCATAAGGACCACAGAAATAGAAATTTATCCCTTAAGTAAACCAAGAATTTAGAAAAATAGAAATCCAATATCTAAGTAATCAGTCTTGCTGGAAATGTTAAGAGACCCTGCCACCCCTCAACAGAAGGAGACTGCAGTAAACTATGTCAAAGGGAATTTCATCGTCATGACTCGAGAACTGTTTGCATGCGTAAATTTCAAGATGAACTGACACAATCGGTATGTTACAATCTAAGCAACAAATTCCATATTGTTTGAGACTCTCTAAAAAGAGTAATCAATATTTCCTGCTATTTATATATAAACCTACAAAAAAAATATCATCATTATATTGTCTACTAGATGCAGCATGCTATCAAAGTGAACTTCCATACGGATGCATCGTGACCATTCGAGTCAAAAACAACAAAGGTGATTGGTTATCAGAGAATTTCGGATATAAAGAGTCGTTGCTTCTAATAAGGTGGATAAGATGCGGGAGCAATTGTCCAGTACATAACCTTTTGTTCATAATTTGAGAAATATCGTAGGTGCGCAAAACAAGAAGCCTATCCCAGAATATGCCTCAGCAACAAAAGATGACTTGTTTTATTCTCTACTAGAAAAGGCTTCAGGAAAGCATAAAATTTGTTCTCACTCTTCTTTTGATATAATCTAAATGGCAGAATTTTCCATAACCAATTGAGGAATCTACTTTTTCCCAAATTCACAAGAAGTCAAAATGACTTTTCATATCTTCCTACAGAAATCTCTTTCAGAAATTTGACTTTCAGAGAACCAGAAAAGCCAGATTCCACAGTACCTGCTTTAGGAAACCAGCACCAAAAGCTCGAGTGACCTTCAGCGAACCTTTAACACGATCATTCATTACAGCACAAGCATCATCAAGGTGTTCACTTTTTATTCTTTGCACTTCCTGAATATCATGAAGTAGGATCAACATTCAGCAATTGTAATCTAAACAGAAACAAATTTGGTAATTAAAAGCTTTATCAGCTAAACCATATACTAAAACCATGAAACTAAAAGTACATCTCTTACCTCTTCTACAGAGGTGCTATGATCCATGGTCAGCTGAAAAGCACTCAAGCTTGGCACTGTATTTGATCTATCACCATCAACCTCGAGATCGGGCAACGTTTCTTCATTTATCCTCTCCAAATCTTGGCTCCAAATATCAGGCTCTTTCTTCTGGGCTAAAACTGCCCGACTATCACCAACATTCAACACGTAAACATCATCTCCCTTCATTAACATTACAAGGACACAAGAACCCATCAATGCCAACTCAGGGTTTTCCATAACCATCTTATCAGCAAGATCCAAATAGGCCTCTTCTGTTTTTTTCAGTGCTTGAGAGAGAGCTTTCAGAACATCTGAATGATTTGTTGTTCCCGATCCGTTTGACCTGTTTTTATCCATTTGCTCCTTTAACCTCCTATCAAGCTCCAATCTTTCTCTATCAAACTCACATCTCCATTTCCGCTGGTTCTCTTCCCATTTCATGGCAACCCCTCTGTACTTGCTCCTTAGATTTTTCCTGCTTCTTTTACTAGTCCGCGCATCAAAACTCATTTCTCCATTTCCACAAGGATAACTCTCTTGCTCCAAGGCTCTCGAACAACCATCTTTAGTTCTATCCCGCGAAACCTCCTCACTACCGCTCTGATTCAATTCATCCATTCCTGATATCAAATTCTCAACAGAGGCAGAGGAATCGTTAGCAGAAGAATCAAACTTATCATTCCATAACAATCCCTTGAGCTCCTTATGAACAGCCGAATACAAATTGGATAACAAATAATCTGGTGCATCGGGTCCATTGAATCCATCATAAATCCCAACAAAAACCCATCCATGCTCCTCAGAAACAACCACATGAACCCTATCCTCTCCTGCTTTACCCTGAGCCCACTGAAGATTCTGACTCTCTAATGAATCTTCATCATCTAAGCTACCTTCACTACTCAAATTAACACTACTAATTGTCAATTCATTCTGCTTTTCAGAACCGACAATCCAATCATTTTCCTTCAAAGAAACAACACCCTTCACAGGAGCAACAATTGAATTCTGACCTCTACTTATTGTCTTCGATAAAGCTCTCTGCAGGGCTCGAATCAACGACCCTTTTCTTGATCTGGACCGAAACGCAAAACCCCCGTGGGAGAAGCTTCTCTGGAACTGATCAGAGCAACCCTTTTCAAGAGGGCCCGAAAAGAGCCCCCGATCAAGAGGGCCCGAAAGGAACCCCCTCTCAATCGGGCCCGACAAAAATCCCCTCTCAATCGGGCCAGACCCCGGAATAAGCCCGGAGCTAGATAACGGGCCGGAGTAACCAGTTGAATTTCTGGGGATGGGTTGAAGAGGGATTGAAGCAAAGGAGGTAGAGCTCTCGAAGACGGCGGCCGCAGAGGCTCTATCGATGCTATTATACGTATAAAGGTCGACGAAGGCAGTCGAAAGCGGCGTGGAGGTATTGGCACTAACTGAAGCGCCGGAGATTGACTTAAACGTCGTCGTTGAAGGAGCGGTCTCCTCGGAATGGACCTTGGAAGACGATAACCGGGCCTGATCGGGCCGAACATAGCAGAAGGAATGACCCAGATCATCCAACGGGTCAGATACAACGGCAGCTAAATCTTTCCTCCTCCGAGCATCGCCGACATCGCCGGTGAAGCAGACGCTCAATTTTCCGATTCCATTACCCATTCCTTCAAAAAAAATAAAAAAAGAATAAAAAAATAGAATTAGAAAGATGAGCTTTTATGGGCTTTCTTCAAACTTCATAGTTGAATGAAATGGTGATGAATTAATGGAAAATGAAGCTGTGAAGAAGGGGGGGGGGAGAGAGAGAGAGAGAGAGAGAGAGAGAGAGAGAGAGAGAGAGAGAGAGAGAGAGAGAGAGAGAGAGAGGCGTTGACTTCTGAGTCGGAAGGGGATGGATGAATAGATGGACGTTTGAACGTATTAAAAACAGAAGACTAAAAACTTTTGGGGAATTGATTTTTTTTTTTGTTTTATTTAGTATTTATTTAGTAGTACTGGTACTAGTAAAGTTGTTAGTATTTAAATTTTTGTTTCCTCTTTTCGAATTAATGCATTTAATTGTCGAGTGTGAGGAGCGTTGACTGCTGGGGTAGAGCTCGTAAGGAAGTCTACAGAACTACAGTAGTTTGTAAGTAACTAGAGGGGTTATGGTAAAATATGTTTTTCTCACTGGCGACAGACACGTTACAGTGCAAGCGAGCTTCACTCCCAAGTTCTAGCGCGTTAACTGCAGATCTTTTGACACTTTTTTTTTTTTTTCAACTCTTTCGTGTTGGTTAGAAAAATTCTAAACAAATTAATCTTTCGTTAAAATGTATTACAATTAAAAAATATAAAAACATGTTGTAATAAAAAAAATCAGTTGAATCTTTTATTGGTTGATAGTTGACTTTTAGAAACTTGTATAATAGAATAAAGTATTTTATTGTACAAAAGTTCTTTTGTCGAATTTCATTAAGATGTATTTAAAACCCTTGTTAAAAACATATTTATCAGTTTAGGTTTTACCTTTAGTTTAATTTGAGTTATTGTAAAACATATTATTTTTACATGATGTTACATATTACATGATATACATCTACTTTTTGAGCTACTAATTTAATGACATTTGAATGGTCTAATCTCAAAAAGACTTGTGATTTATTCAAATTATTAAATTGATTTTAAAGTTAATTATAGTATAGGTAGATCATAAGTTAATTTTATACTTTACAAGTTTCATTTCTGCTTACCAAGTGTAGATTATTCTAGCTCTATTGTCTTTAATAAGCCATTTCACATCAAGTGTAGACATAGAATTTAATCCTAACTAGCTTATTTTACATCGCCCTTCCAAATTTCCCATTTTCATTCTTTTGAATCAGGAATTTTTAGCTACCTACTCAAACTCAACCTAAGTTCAAACGCTAGACAGGCGAGTAAGAGAAGAGTGCCATGATTTTTTGAAGTAGTTGTCGTACTGTCGTATATTGCGGCTGAGATCGCAAAGTCAAATAGTAAGGCCCAATTAATAGACCTGGGAAAGTGTGCCACGATCACCGTCGGATCAAGAGTAATAGTGTTTGATAAAAACGATGATTGTCCGACACGTGGCATATCTCAAATTCCAATTACTTAGAATTGTGGCCTATTTGTCAACTTGAGATTCCTAGGAGTGAGTATTGCGTGCATCACGCGCGCCGCGTGACGTGTCACATTGTGTACTAAAATCAATCACACATCAGTAAATAATACAAAGTATGATTCACCATTGACACATGATGATAAATTATTGATTCTAATATACCAAGTGGTAATGCATATAATGTATTATATACTTTTTCGATTCCCGATAACCTTTTCTTTCACGTAATTCCCCTTGCACCGGCAAATTTTTCTTGGATGGACGGACCTTACCATAGACCCGATAATAGATGAGAGAGCCATCAATATTCGGAATTTGACCCAATTTTAGTGACTATATCATCTATTGTTGTCAGGTCTATAGTAGAGTCCGCGAATCCAGTCCACGCAAAAATCTCTTCCCTCCTCCTCCTCTTTTCTTCTCTATCTCTCACATCTTTTTTTTATTTTTAATTTTAATTTTTCCTCAATTCTTTCATGCATGATCTCTTCCCAAAATTAATTACTAGTGGTACTATTTATCCGGATTAGTTCTGTGTTTATTCTTGTGAGGTGGGGTGGTTGAAGTTCTACTAAATAAATATACTAGTAGTATATTTATTGTAGCCTCAGTGTTCTAGCTAGCTTGACTGACGCTATTATGTGTCTGTCTTTTTGTTGACCTCAAAATAATGACTGTAAACAAAAAAATGTGCAAATAAATAAATGCGGAAATTATGAGATTTCTACCGTGGATGTTGTGGGTCCTATCGTGTGATAAGCTTGGAACATAATGCTCCTACGGTGGATTAGCATGAAAGGGGTTTGTTTAGTGGTGTAATTCAATCATCAAAGGACAATTATTTTCAACAGTCGAGATTCATTTATGCATATAGTGCACGCATCCTTCAAATGTACATCAAATTTTGATACTTTGAAAATTTTGGTTCTTCACAAGAATTGAAAATTTTGAATGTTGGATTCTTCTTATTTTGAATTAATTATAGTAAAATGTTGTTATTACGAAAATTTACTAAATTCTTCAAGAGAATTAAAAATTTTGAACGTCGGATTCTTCTTAATTTGAATTGGATTATAAGAAAATATTATGATGAAGAAAATTTATTAAAAAGCAAATTTATATAGGTTTTGCTAATATTAATACTTTATAACGGAAACTTACCATTCTTATTTGGTTACAAAGTGTCGTCTAGCATTATCTGCGATTGCATTTATCTAATTATTCAATTCTAAAGAATAGCCTAACAGAGCCATTTGATATTGTGCTTGTATTAAATCCAAGTTCATGATAACTCATTGCTCAAAAAAAAAAAAAATTCATAAAAGGAATTTCTTTCTTTCTTGTAAAACAGTAGGAAAAAGTTACCTAAGCAGGTACATGAACAAACAAGCAAATGGACTCATAAGGTCTGCACGTTCTTTTGGAAAAACTAGCAACCACTAGTCCTGTGGCTTTCACCCTAGTGCCTAACTTTTTAACTTTTGCCAAAAGTCAGCCACACTTAATGAGTTCTTGAATGTTATTACAGCGTCATACATTTGCACAAGTGAGCTAAACTGTTTCAATTTTGGTTTCTTTCGGAGTAGCACTTATGTGCATGTTATTAATTACAACAAATTGGTCCCGTAACAGTAGTAAATTGAGTAGCACCCATGTCACATTTTGACTTTGAAGTTGGCCTTTTATGGAATGTTTCAGGCTTGTAATAATGTCTACATCTTGTGATGTTTAAAAAAATGATCTTCACACCAACCTCTTAAACATTTTCACATCTATTCATCTGTTACTGCACTTGAGTAAGCTATTTTATCTCTTCTGTATGACTTCAAACCTTGTAATTAACTATAATTCATTAATTCTAAGTTTACTTTTTGCTGTTTTGATAAACGTTTTTAGACACATTTAATCGTGTTTTTATCGAGGGAGGTGTGTGGGGGTGTTCTTTTGCATAGTCGAATATCACTGAGGGAGAGGATTTTGCGTTTGTAACTTATATTCCTAAAGTAAAAGATCCAACATAAAAGTCTGATGTAGACAACACCCAATATCATATTTTTTTTGAAGATAACATACATTAAAGAATTGGTGCGACCAAGAGAACCTAGGTTGTTATTTTATTAACTTAGTAATAAGGAAGCTCAAATTTCCACCTCCATAATTACCACCAATTTGAGATTTCAAAGGTATCATCATTCAATATTGCAAGTGGAGAACCCTATCAAGCCACCTTCTCCACAACCTATTTGCTGACCCCCCCAAAACCTGTTTTACCTTTTGTCTTCTTTTATAAGAGGAGGTGCTCATGAATAATAGATTTAGTTTGTACTGACTTGATTTGTTCTTGCACCCAATTCATGTTGTAATATAATAGTTCACACCTTTTTTTCACAGCTAATATCATGATAACATTTAGAAAAAGAGTTCTCATTTTGTTGCACTTCCATTCCTCAAAGCACTATTAGTTATGACTGCTCTTTTTCTCCTTTTTAAGCATTGATACGAGGTTTAGTTCTCTCCATCAAAAAGAAATGAAAAATAGGAATGGCAATAGGATGATTCATTGAAGAGTTACCATCAGTACTCTCTTTGCCTGCCAACTTGCACTTTGTTTTCTTTTTCATAAATTAATAAAAATTGTATTTTTTTTTTGACATTTTATAAATGCAAAAATAAATGAATTTGGGCACTGCTTAAGTGAGGCTCAAAATGTTATATTTCCAAAATATTCCCACATTAACATATTGATCCAACAATTCTTTGGTTAACTTACATTTTGACTAATCTGACGACAAAGACTGATTAAAACACAATAGCAACAAAAACCAAGTTTGTTCATTTGTTTCCACATATTTTAGAAATTATTTAAACAACTTCTGATATTTGAGCATATTTTATGAGTCACACACAATGAAAGAAGTAACTAGAGACACCTATCGGGAGCTAAGATTATCTTTATCAATTTCATCTTCACGTCTTCTTGATGGAACAAGTTAGTCTTAAGGTGGAAAAATAGACTACCCAGCATATCAAGAAATCTTAGAATATTTTGGAGTATGAAAGTCTCAAAACCTTTGAGCACAATTGCCTCAATTTTCAAACAACTTCTAGAAAAAGAACCATAAAAGATTTTCTTGAAAATTTTTTCTTAATTACTATGGTTGTGATTTCATTGTTAATGTTGTAGATGTTAGCCATGCTACCTCACTCATAGAACTATTTTTTGCATACTTGTGCAAGATGATTGCACTCAATTGCTTTGGCTTTCTTCCACCAACTTTTTATTTGAAGGGTCAGTCGTACATATTAGTAGAATTTCATTTTCTTGCTTAGGTCTTTGTCTTGTGAGTGGGTTTTCCCTGTTACAAAGGTGGACTTTTTTTTTTTAACTCTCTTGCTGGTACTGGCACCATCTTTTGTTGACCCCGTTTATGCTGTCCACTTCAGCCGAACCATTACGAGGCAAGGCGTGATTTATGAGAGCCTACTTAGCTTCCTCAAGTTGTAGTCGTACCGCCCAAAATGGGAGTTATAATCGCAATATGGAAACATGTCATTTTCTTCTTGTCCTTTTTTTCATTTCTTTTGAGTTCCAATTCTTGATATATTCTTGACGTAAATAAAAGAAGACAAAAAATGGGGGGTTCTAGTCTCCCTTTCCCTCGTGATTACGGAAAATACTACCGTCATACAGGTCTCTTGTGTCTATACATGCAATTACTACATACTTCTTCGAATAAGCTTAGATCAATAAAGAATCTTCCACAATTCTCTTGAAAAGAAGCAAAAATTACAAAGAAAAAGAATTTGGTTAGTCATATCAAAAGGTATAAGAATTTATCAAGAATTTGAACGTGTTCGTTGCTTAAATTTGAGTGGCAAGAGATTAGATATGTGTCAAATTTTCAATGAAATAAACAATGCATCATCTATAAATTTCTGAAATTTCTTTTTCTATTTGTACAATCTGAAATTTCTTTTCATTGTAGAGAATTGAGACCGTTAGAGTAATGATACTTAATTTGGAGCTCTAAATTTATGGGAAGAAATTTTTCTGCATTAGTAGAGCAAGAATTAAATAGCACTGGCATGGGGCAATGCGCACTTTTACAAGTTGGATATTTTTGTAGGAGAATGGAATGTTAGCCATCAAACAAACAAAATCCAGATGGGGTTTGACACTAAGATCATCATGGCCATAATGGTCACTGTCTATGGCCGTCAGCAGCACCATGTCCACTACCAGCTGCTGCAACCACACCACCATATCTTTATCGTCTATATATGCCATCTATATCTTTGTTTTCATTAAATTGGCTACTTCTGTTATATATTCTCTTATATTGTTGTGCAAGCCCAGAAAAGAAATTTCGAATTTCTATATCTTTTTTCAAGACGTAGCATTCTACTCGGTATTTTTTCATCTTAATTTTAATTTTAATTTTTTCTTTTGCCTACATATTCTTCAAGGCCTGGTAAGCATGGAATTTGAGTTCCTCCAGTTATCGTGTTAGTGCTGCTTCATTATTTGACCTCAAACCTTGATTCGCATTTTTTTTTTCATCAGCAAAGAAAAATGAGGAAAATTAAAAATCATTTGAGGTAATACGGGATGATCTTTCACCTTATTCTTGTTTGCTTGCGCATTTATATTTTTAGGCCTAAGATCTGGAAATCAGAAACAATTTTGAACTCTTCTTGCATAATCGTACTATGACGGTGACAGCAAGAAGAAAAAAACTGCAAATCGAACACTAAGTTTGACAATTATGCAGTCCACCAGTGGCCTCATATGCATTATGATACCCAAATTTCAGACAATCAGTGGTTTAGATTCTTTTCGAACACTAAGTTTGACAATTATCCAGTCCACCAGTGGTCTCATATGCATTATGATGGCCAAATTTCAGACAATCAGTGGTTTAGATTCTTTCTTTCTTGAAAAATAGAAAGCACTTGTGTCAATATTTCAACATTATATATCGCTCAAATCATAAGCCCAAATCAAGTTTATACAGCACCAAGTGTCTTAGAAGTTCTCAAATTATTTTTATCCATAAGCTGGTTAGTGTTTTCATAGCTTTTGATCAGTTAATTAGACAGTTAAAAAAATGAATAAAATAAATGTTGACGCAGACTTTTACTTTTACTTTAAAAAGTTCAATTTCTTGAACTCTACTCGCAAAATAAAGCATATATGATGAATGTGTGACATCTAACGCCAGAAGGAGTTTTATATTACATCCCACTGCTAGACTATCAAGGTTTCTTCAGTTGGTCATTAGTTTCTTGTAAAAGATTTTTGAAGTTTGACGCGCTTTTGAGTTTCATAATAAAACCATTGTTAGAAAGCGATTGCCCCCCAGCGACATCTAGTATGTAATGTAATAATGAATAATTACAGTGACAGAAAAAAAAATATTTCAAGCATATTTTACTTGTATGACTTGAAAAACTAGTGAAACAAAAGGCAAACAAAGACGTGTATTCAAGGATCCAAGAGAGTTCCTTTTTTCTGTTGTCTGAATTGAAATTAAAAAATGACCAATTCTTTTTGTCTTAGTTACTATCCATTAGAATTAAATTAAGTGCCTTCAGTTTCTTTTCTTTTTTTTCTTTTTTGGGCAGTGGATGCACAGGAATAAGAGTTTGTTCTCAATAACTTTTTTCTATCTAATTTTAGCTTCTGATTAAAAAATCTATTTTTTGATATTCTCCACTGCTTTTTTTACTATGTTTTTGAATTTTAAAAGCTAAGATTAGAAGCAACTGATTTTCCATTTTTATAAAATAAATTTTTATAAAAATCAGAAACTATTGAGAACAAACTCTAAATCTTGTCACTTGGCAGGCTATATAGCAAGACAAGATACAAGGACCACATGAAATGAGCTTTCAGTTTACAGGATAGAATAAAAAGTTTAAGCCTCCCCATTTTATTCCAAAAACACTCAAAAAATGGATGTGACTGACTTCTTTTGAGAATTAACAAAGTGAGAAAATGAACGAACGAGGGCCACGAGGTTTTTGTTTAAATGAAATTTATGAGGACAGTAGAGTACGTAAACGGGCTAAGGCCATGGTTCTCATTTGCACAATTTGCCCAGTGATGGGTTTCAAACCGAATTCCCTATTCGGGCCTATCTAAAAAGAGTTAGAAGTCTGCATTCCACCCTTGTGGATTCAATAGCCCTTCTCGTAAGCGCCTGCCCAAAACCTAGTGGAAACCAACCCAAGTAATGTTCAACTTGAACACACTAATCTAGGATTTTGAAATCATTTACCCCAGAAAACAAGTCGAAGACAGGCTTTAGTCATTCTCACAATCCCAATGAACAATTCGCACAAAACATCTAGTAGAATTTGTAATAAGTAAATGAAACAGTCTAAATCCTAACATGTGGGACTCTCAATCATCAACTATTAGCTCAGCAGATTTTATTGCAACAAATTTTGATAAAGAAATAGTAAACGAGGACCCCATCATATACTCGATTGTAACATAATTTCAACCTATTAGCATAATGTATTATTGTTAAGTGTTAACCTAAAGCTATGCAGTGCTATGGTGCAATAAAATGGATGGATCCTATAAAAATCTCTTTAAAGAAATTTGTCATCGAGTTTTTGGAGCTCAATCAATTAGCCCACTAGCAGGTCCCTGCCATCACAGCTACTGTTACTTTTGTTTGGAAAAGCCATTGACTAAGCCCATGTTGAGCCTTAAATATGGAGCAGTTGAGAAATGCCAAAAGTGAATGGACACCTTTTCCAGACAGGCAAGACCTCAACACCCACAAACAAATAAAACAGAATGTTCGACCTGATTGGTACAGTTTGCGAGGCAATGACCGATAGGATGATCAAATGGTAGATATGTATGCAAGGACATCAGCTTCTAAATCCGAACCAGTACGGCACGGGGAGCTTTGTTGAACTAACCAAGAACTTGTCGTATTTTTCCCCTTCTCCTCCGAATTGTCAGTCACTTTTGCTAATAATCGCAGTAACGATACAGACAACCACCAGCCCGCCCCGGCACCACAAAATAGGTTAAGATTAAGGTTGAAATCTTGTCTCTCATTAATTTTACATTAATATATGACTTCAAAGCTACATAGGTGTACAGTACACTCATCTGGTCAGATAATGGTCAGTTTTTGTTGGTTCTCTATAGCCGCCCAGTTAGCTTCTCTGTGCAAGCAAGCCATTAAAATCCATATAGGATTTTAATATATATATATATATATATATATATATATATATATTAAGTGTATACTCAATTCCATTTTTCATGTGACCAAAATATCCCCCACGTGCAGCGACACACTCTGCTACTCTACTTTCCGCCGGAAAAGTACTATCTCAAGTGCATTTACCACTCTTCTTCTGCCAAAAGGTTTCCAGTTTACAAGGCCCAACCCTCGCTTTTCCTACCCCGATAATTTTTCAAAAGATTAAAGACAAGTAAAGTTTAGGCAGCAACAAAAAGTAGCGTAGCTGACACTACTGAAGAATTGAGTAGAAATGAAAAGATATTAATACTACCATTTATGAGAAACAAACCAAAAGCTGTTGGCCTCTTTGCATTTTTTCCAAAGTTTCTGCTAAATGTAATTTATTTAACGATTTAAAGAACCGAACATTGTGAAGTCGTGGTGATAAGAAATTTGCAAATTATTCAGCTTTTTTTTTTCTTCTGCAGATCACCGGAAAAAGCTTATACATTTATAAAAAGGTACCAGAAAAGGCAGAATATAACAATAGGAGGGATCCAATTTTACAGTTCATAACGACATTTAGTAGAAATAGCACTATAATATATAGAGAAAAAATTCATAAAAAATTCCAATTCATTTACAAGTTACAACATCAACAGAAATGAACATTCAAGAATTGAGAAAAAAAATCAAATAACAACAAAATTAACATTTTTCCCTATGAAATCTATCTAGAAAATGGGCTTGTTCAGGAGCCCCTCAAATTTCATTTTTCCGTGTGAAAAAAATAAAAATTTGGAGGAATTCCAAAATAATCAATAACAATGTCATACCAATGATAGATAAAAATAATAAAATGCTATACACCAAAAACCCAAAAATACCCTCCTCCCCTTCCTCAACAAACCCAGCTCAGCGGCAGCCGCAGATCTCATGTCTGAACCGGGCGGCGAAGACAAGTAATTCGGCGGACCATAAACCCCCGGTGAATTCTCAGGTGAGAGTGAAATATCCGGCGGTGGAGCATCACCTCCCAATTCTCCACCAACGGGCTTGTCCACGTCAATTGGGTTACTCCCAAAATACTCCTTCGGCAACAAAACCTTCGAAATCCCAAAAATGGCGACGGGGTTTTGATCAAAAACGGTCTGCGTGACCGTCGCCTGAACAATCCCGCTATCAATCGCTACCGACCCATTAATTCTGGAGATATTTAGAGTAAATCTTCCGGCTCCCATGTCCTCCGTGGCCAATGTGGGCTGAACAGGGTTCACAATTGACTGGAGCGACCCCAGCGGGTAATACGAATGCAAAACGTGGAATCTTAAAACCACTGATTTCCGTTCAGCTGTCAGCGATTGGAATTTTAACCGAGCTGGTAAATCGGAAAATGCTTCGTCAGTTGCGACGAAAAGCGTGATCCCAGCTCCGCTTTCGTCGTCTTCGAATTCTGATTCTACACCGGAGGCCGTTAGCATTGACGCCGCAACGTTGAAGTCGTGGCCGTCGATGAGGGCTTTAGTGATGTTCAGGCCTAATAGGGGCCTGGTTTCGGAGGCCATGAGGTCAATATCAAATGGGATGAGAAGGGAATTGATTGAGAATATGGAGACGTTGTGAGGAAGGGTTTTGATGAGGGATAAAACGGTGGCGTTTGAGGTGGAAGAGTGGATCGTAATGGTGTTGGAAACAGGGTTGCGCGTGATGTTCACGAAGCCTGAATTGGCGGGTGCTCGTCCGGTGGCTTGGAAGAGGGTAGTGACGAGTTTTCCGTTGGGGGGAACGAGGCGGAGGTCAGGCCAGGAGAAGTATTCGAGGAGGACGTGGTAGCGGAGGACGTCAGCGAGGTTGGTGGAGGAAGGTATAGAAGAGTTGTGGCCGGTGAGATCGGAGGAGCGGAGGAAGGTGTTGGGGACGGCGAGCAGGGTGATAGAGTTGCGGGGGGAGAGATCGGCGGCGACGGTGGTGGAGGTGAGGAGGTTGCTGAAGTCGGATAGATCAGGGTATGAGGATAAGAGAGTGGTGATGTCAATGGCGAAAATGGGTTTATGGGATATGGAAAAAAGGAGGAAGTAGAGAAATGCGATAGGGGTAAAATGGGAAATGGAAAATAGGGTGGCCATTTTTCTGTACTCCTTGGGGTGAGAGGAGTGAAACAGAGAAAGTGATGGCTTTGAAAGGTGTTTGTGTAAGAGAGTGAGAGAGGGATGATGTGGTAATCATAGTGCATGAGGGGATATGATGGCTCATGAGAATATTTTATGTGTTTATTGTACGGGAAAATTAATGCATAATACACACACATACACGCACTTATATAGACACACACATGTACATATAAGTCAACTATATTTAATTTTTAATTTTTAAAGTCATTTAAATGTATACTGTTAATTATTTTTTTTCTAAAATATTTTTTCATTGCCACATTATGGCTATAATCCTCTTTTGGTATGATACTGTAACGAGACTGTAAAAATCCATGTATATTCTTCGTTCTTAGACTATTTATTTTGTGAGTTCTTAGTGAGTGATCTTAAGAGAGTAACATCACACCTGTCTTTGGATTTTGAAGAATCTTTATATAAAAAGCAGGGGAGTCATCTATCTAGTTTGAAATATAAAAAGCACCCCTGATTGACTCTTGAAATATAAAAAGCACCCTTGATTGACTCTTGATTATGAAGTTCTGTATTGTTCTGGAAATAGTTAATAGGAGTTGATTAAGAATAATGACAAAATAAGACCCTACTTCCCCCCCCCCCCCCCTTCCCCTCCCCTCTTCTTTCTTGCAGAGGAATACCAAATTATTGATATTTGATTGTGTGGTTTTAAGCCCAAATTAATAGTTCTTTTTATAATGAGCTATCTCTACGACAGTGTTAGGAATAAAATGGCACATAACTTTCATACTTGAACAATCTTGCAAGAACACAGACGAGATTTACTTTGTCTTTTGTATTACCAATCAAATTGCACTAGTGTTAACTCTAATTAGTGCTAGCAGTTGCTACAAATATTTTAGTGGATTCCGCCTGAAAACAAGTGAATGATATGTTATTCTACTTGTCTTTCTAATTACTACAGTTTTAGGGTCAATTTGAGATCACTCGTTAAATACCTTGCCATGATGAACACTGATCCACAGCTCAGGCTCACTTTTATATTTGCTTCCACTCACGCCGCTAGCCGCTGAGCTTGCAAGCTTAGTCATCACGATGTTCATTCTCTGAAGTGTCAGATTATCGATTAAACTAGAGTGCGTGGTTTAGGGGAATCAAGGAGAATGATGTTTAGAATACAACTATCATTATTCTTTAATAGAAATGTAAGTGATTAATTAAAATTAATTAGAGTCTCTATGATTTTCAAAATACTATTTTATCAAACTCATTAATTATTTTGGGAGAAATGATACTCATTTCATTACTAAACCAAAGATGTTGGACGAAATCATCAAAACTTATATTCATAATTGGGTTAATGATATTTATAATGACAGTGATTAAGGAATTTTAACCATAATACGTCTCCTAAAATACAAGTGTATGAGTATAACAATTAGTGGAAAGTATATTCGTATCTAAGCCTCTAATGCAGTAAATCTGTTGGCCTTATTGCTATAAATATACAATTAAACCCGTCATTAAATCATAAGTTCAACGGCTAGTAGTACATCTTATTAATACTTAAAAAAAAGGGTCATAATATAGATTTTCCCCTCGCAGATTGCACTTTGGAACCAGCAAAAGAATGGCAGCATGAGGCTTGAGATTGCCATGAAAAGATTATACCTTCCAAAGTATTCGCGAACTTTATTCTCTGTTTATTTTGTTAAAATTTTTAAAAAATGTGTTTATAGAAAATTTACATACTTTTTAAATTAATTTTTATTTTACATACATATTTATCAAATAGAAATTTTGAAACTGTTATAGGAATATTTTTTTAAAAAATATTAAAAAAAAAAAACAACATTACAAGCGAAGTACATATTTTTGTAACATTGAAGCTCATAAAATTTACTTCATAAGACCTTTTGGTATCTTTTATTTATTACCACAACAACAAAAAATCACCTATGTAATGGTTCACGAAAACAATTCCACCTCATATTATCAAAAAAAAATTGGGCATTCCACCAGTGGTAAGTTTTGATTTTTAATCCACCATATATTTTTTTCTCTTGTTGCTATTTTCATGAGATCCGTGATGACTGACACAATGCAGATAACCTGAAATAGTATTCCCTTTATTTATTAAGGCTTTTATTGGATTCATGACAGTTTCGTCATTGGATCACATTGCTCAAGAGAAGGTGCGCTGATGTATTAATTATGCACCCAAAGATTGTCAATTTTGCGACCCAGTCCGTTGAATTTTGTTGTCCATTCGTAATGCTACAAGAGTAGCCCGGCCCAAACACCGTTCTTCTAAATTTGTAAACCATCAAGCCCGATCCATGTTTCATCATTTTTTCGTTTGGGCCAGAGATCTGCACATCAGTCAAGCAAATAAACATAGGCCAATCATGCTACCGGTTATGGATTGGTCTACAAAATCTTGGGTTGATACCTTTGCCAATTTGACCCAAGAAAAAATTCACTCACTCACTCACTCACTCAAATAAAATATTCCATATAAGTGGTAGCATAAATCAGAATCTACATTTTGAACTGCAAGTTTAAAGTTGATTATTTAAATGCAGGTTTTGAATAACGATATACCACATTAAATGCTTCTAAACTATATTAATATCTCTGAAAAAAAAAAGATTATAATCTTGATTTTTGGGCTTATATTTTAGTGAAAATAAGTTTCGTATTAACATAAGTCCATTATCAAGTAAGTTGGGTTTTTTATAATTTGTTCATGGGACTATTTATTTACTTTAAAATAGCAATGGCTTTGCCTGGATGGTTATTTTTTAAGATATTTTTAAAAAATATTACTGTAGTAATTGGAAAGATTATTCTTAATAAATATGTTTTTGAGATAAAAAATTAATTAAAAAATATTTATAAAATTTTTAAAATATATATTTTTAAAAAACATAACTAAACAAACGGAGCCATAATTCGAGGGCGGAAAAAGTAACTGTTACGGGTAAGATTTTCATTCTCTCAAAACAAATATCTGGTATCAAATGTGTCAGTTTTTAATTTTTTAGTAGCAATGTTACCATCAAATTAGTTTAGTGCCTTCATTTGCTTTTTCTTTTTTCCACTCTGATGATTACAGCTATCTTTTTCCTGGGCCCTGAACTGTAGAAAATGTAAATTCAAAAAAAAAAAAAAACTGTAGAAAATGTTGTTGACTTCTAGATAAACGTGTTACGCGGTAGCATAACTTAGAATCTACTCTCTCTTTTTCCCCTTTTAATTTTATTGAAATAAAAGTCGAATCTACTTTAGGTCGTTCTTCTGCGTCGGATTTGGGACGTTTGACTGAGCATTTTTCTTGGAAAAGTTTTAGTTTGGTCTTCTTTTTGAATACTTGAATTGACTTCAAGCACGATAAGCCTAACATTTCCCACTTCAATGCCATTATTTCCAAAGAAGAGGAAGAATGGCTATACGAATATATTGAAAAGAGACTTTAAGACTACAAGAAGATGATTATGAATAATGTCCTTCCAAAACAGAATTCCTTGCTTCTTTTTTTCCACCCCATAATACAATTATTAATAGCAATTTGATGGACAAACAATATTAAAAGGCAGACAGTATTGAAATTGTGTAAGAGTGAAATGCACTCTGAAAGAAAACTGGCAAACATGCACCTCCAACCAAATCAAACTCATAAAGATTTTGTATAAATTGTGAACTGGAAATTGGATTGGGCTGTTCTTTTTGTTTTTGTTGCATGGTATTTCTATAGAAATTATAGTCTAAATTTCTATTGGACTAATCCATTTATGCATTGTCTAGAGTGCAAATGCTATTATTTTTTATCTGCGACAAAAGTAAACATATCACTTCACTCAAATTAGCATCATTTACTTGGCCGAATGATCAATTGAGAGCTGATCACTTCAGTGATTGTAAATGTTAGAAACAATGGCTATGATAACGTAATTAAATTATTTAATTTCCTTCCACTGAAGGCTTGAAAGAGACCAAGACAACAATTTCGCAGACTAAACATTGAAAAATTTACATACAAAAGCTAAAAGATTTGATTGTCCATAAAAACCAAAATAAAATATAACTAAATCTCCTTTAAGCTTCTCAAATCTGATTACCATTTTAATTTGAACAAAGACATCCCTCTTTCTCTTGGAAGCAATTATTGGCCTGCTGATTGGTGATGCATAAATCTCAATGACTCCTCACCTTACGTTAGGAAAAAATCGTTAGTGTCTGTCTCTTAAATTGTGCTTGGCAGTGGTCCTTGCTAATTTAAATTTGGGCTATTTCTGAAACTAACACCCTGTTCTTGCCCACACGGCTGGAAATGACAACTTCTGAATCTGAACTAAACAGGAGTTTGGTTCGATTTGCCCAAGAAGATTGGAAATCTTATTTTTATTATGTTATTACCTTTTCTTAGGGATAACCAAAAAGGAGTCCTCAATAATTTCTCCTTCATAATTAAAGGATATCAGCAATTTTTTTTTTAAATCAATTCTCAATTATTATTACAATGTTATATTTCTCTCACACAATTTGAGACGAGACTCTTAAATTTTTACTACACACAATTGGAATATAACTCCTAGTATAATCCTTAAACTAACTCTTCTCTCCCTAATTTGTAACTTTCAAGCCAGAATTTGAATCCTAAACTTTTGAGAGGAGCTCGGTTGGTTGGATATTAGCCTTAAATCTAGCCAAAGAATAATTGAAAAGGAACCAGGTTTTTTTTTTTTTTTTTTGTCATATACTATCAGCCAAACATTCTTGAGTACTTTGCTAACCAAACTGATTTCCTTTCACCTAATTGATTTTCTTGCTCGACAGTACTAAACCAATGATGAAGAATAGTTAACCATTGCTCAAATATAGTATGATATTTGTTAGCAAGTTTAACATCTTCAACTATAAAAGTACAAGGGAAAAAACATTAAATTAACTTGAAATTATTATTCTTAGATGGATCACTACTTCATAAGCAACACTAAAGTAAGAACATTATCATATGATGAGCAAGATTTATCATTAATCCACAGCCACACATCAAAATCTTTGAAGTTGATAGGATAATCTTTTCCATCAATGTCACTTTCACTGAGTTAACTTGCATAAAACTAATGGTAGTTGAACATTCAATCAATCAGTGATTGTGAAATTTAAAACTAGCAAAGTACTATGTTATGTGGCCTATGGGGGTTTGGTAATCTAATCCAATCTCTTAGGAACTTTTCTCCATCGACCCATTCATTTTTGGCGCCCAACCTCAAAAGTTATTTAAAACCACAAAGTTATAAAACAGAAACCAAATAAAACAAGAAATTATACATAAATAAATGTGTGTAGGAAAAGTAGTTGACGGGTAAAAGCCTGTCGCCTAAATTGGTTGGCGTCTTCTTTTTCTAGTCTTCTTCTGAAATAGCTAACGAATGACTAACTAATAACAACTATCTTCTTATTCTTTCTCATCTTGTAGTATTTATCAAAGCCACAAACGTTAACTTCCTAATTATCATTAATGTTCTCATTAATTCATACTGCCCCCCTCCAACCCCCACCCCCCCCAAAAAAAAAAAAAGAGCAAATTGCTCTAACGGTGTCTAAATAAAATTTAAGTGTTTTGATCATTGAATTTTTTTGTTGCAAAATATTATATATTAAGAAATTAAATTATTCAAGAACTTCTGAAAACACACACTAGTAAAAGTGATGACTTCTTGATGCTATGACATTTCAACAAATTTAACACTCAAACCACAACATTCGGCCTTAGCGACTAAAATAAACAGAGTAATAAACAAATGTACGTGTTCCACAACTAATGTTGTAACAAAAATACGAAATTTTAATGTTTAGACAACCGATGGTGCATTTTGGTCAAGATATGGAAAAAAGAAAAAAGAAATAAAGTTACTGTTACGTTCAAAATAAATGTATGAGAGTCCAAGTCTTCCTTCAAAGCTGCCAGAAGTCAGAATCTTATGCATGCCCTGAATTCAAGACAGTATCTTTCTTGTTTGGCTCTTTTTAGTGCCTCTGTTGTAAACCCATCTGCAATCTCCAGCCTAAGAGGTAACCAAACTTTCTTTAGTACTGCTATACTTTGTCTGAGGTGGGAATTTTTGGGATGAAGGTTGTGGTAGAGGTGTCTGTTACATACATGTGATCATTAACCGTTTCATGAATTGTACAGTTATTTTCCATCCTCTTCAAATTCTTCTGGTGATTTATTTTTCTGGGTTTGATTTCGTTTGTCAAAATAAATCAGTCACCCGCTATCTTTTCGCTTTTCTGTTTTCTTTTGTCTTCCTAGAATTTGCTTTTTTGATGCTGTCAACTTATGTATCTTGATCAACTTCTGTTTGTGATTTTCATCTTTTGAGCTTAGTTTGAACCCTTTTTATCTGCACAAAAATGATTGCATAAATTGTCAAGTTTTTTCCCCCTTCTCATACAGGAACATTTCCTACTTTTTTTCACGGAAACGACAGTGTAATTTTGAGTTTATTGAATTGCCAGATTTTGAACAATAAGCACAAAGAAGAAAGATCTAAGCCCAAGCACAGACAATAAAAACTGATATCTTAAAGTTATTTTGAAATTTGCTGCTTTAGTTCTACAGAGAACAGTTGAGAAATAGTTTTTTTTTTTTTTTCGGTGTATCATGTATACAGAGTGTTCGAATTGTATTTCATCAGCAAGTCATTTTAGACAAAGGTTGTCATTCTGAGTTCAAATTGGTTATGTGAATCGCATGGTTTCAGCAATCAAAGGATCATACTGATTAGTTGATTCTAATTATGTTATCAGGTTTGGCAGAATAAATTCCAGTAGTACTTGATTGGCTAGTGGAGTGAGAGGAGTCTTAACATGGGAAAGAACATGCACAGAAGGCATGCTAATGATGAACTAGATGAACTTGAACATGTCCATCCAAGCTGCATGTGGGGCTTTGTACATTCCATTGACTACCATAACTGGCACTTTAATATCAAGAGGATGTTTCTCCAGAAGAAAAATCCCCGAAAACATGCCAAAGGTAAGCCATAAGTGTTGATCCTAAATGTCTTTCTTCTCATAATGTCTCACACTTGTTGATAAATGCATTAGAACAACTCATCTTCATGAGTAATGCATACTAATATTTGCTATGTTTTGCTCTAATTTAAATTTTGAATCTATTTGTCCGATACTACTTTGAGTAAATGTTCATAGATTACAAGCCTTGTGTAATTCATGTTTATGTTACATTAATTTATCTGTTTCTCTACCTTCCAACTCTCCAATTAGAAACAAGCAAATTGATTGTCATTAACTGATGATTTTGATATCTGAAATGCCATATGAAACCTTAATGATTCATGCCAAATTAGTTATGCTGTTTTTCTGTCAAAGAATCTAATTGCTTCTTGTTGCTTATTGATGGTGTTAGGCGAGCTTCAAAAATTTCTCTTTTACATAGTATTGTAATGTGCATCTAAATCAGGCTGAATTGTGCAAGGGATATGTACTTCAGGTGTTCTCTTTTTAGTATCTCACTAACACAAGACCCCCTTTCTCTAGGTAGCAGAAGTTCCAAAGCTAAGGAACTTGTTCATGATCCAGGGGAACAGAAGAAACTGCTAAATGAGGAGGAAAAACACTTCACTGTAAGTTTTCCACATAACTGCCTAATTTTTTGGTGTTTGAATGTTTCTGTAGAGTAACATTTAATAATGGAACATCTCTGGTTCATTAGAATGCTAAGGAGTCTGGCCTAAACCATAAAAGATCTCTGAAAACTCGGATAAAATCATTGATTGCTGAAGAGATGTTCAAAGATGGCAATGGCAAACAACGGGGTTCAAGCATTTCTTCTCAATCTAGATTGCAGCGTACTTATTCAATCCATCATCTAGAGCCTCCAGATCATGGTTTTGGTGAAATATGTAGTGACTGGGAACATCCAATTCTTTTCATTCCCAGCAAAAAGGAAAATAGTGCTACAAAACTTCAGAATCCCCCAAATATGAATGTCAAGAACAAGCAAGATGCATATGGAAAAAAATCCAAGAAGTTGAGTAACAAGGATGCTTCAAAAGATAGGGAACATGCCAATGTTGTGGAAATTTTTAAAGTAAATGAGGACTTTTTTCTGGAAATTGTGCAGGATAAAGATGGAAGCTTTAGAAAGTTCTCTCATACTTTGCCTGGTTCCAATGCGAAAGCAAGATTAACAAAATCAGGATCATTTCCTGCTGCTGAATTGTTACGGAAAAAAAGCCTTGAACCTAGCACATTGAAGCAAAAGCAGAGTGAAATTTGGGCCACCCCAAGAGAGGAGAAGTTGCCTACTAGCACCCTAATGCTGCATGTGGATAAGCTTAAGCATCCAAAACATGTCCGCTCAAAATCATTGCCTCTCGAGTGTAGTAGCAGGGGCAGCAAACTAGGTCAAGCATTAAATTTTGTCTTAGAGAATACAAGTGAACCAGATGCAGTGGATAAGAAAGTGCTTAAACCTTTAAATGAAGGTAAGCAGTCAGATCATTTTGAGGTCAGGGAAGGTGGAAATCAAGCTAACTCTTCCACTCTTTCAGTCCTGAGTGAAGTTTCTAGCGGACATGTCTCTTCCAGATTAGAAAATGATTCTGCTGAGAGATATGAGGCCACAACAACTAACAGAGTTGATGAAAAAAATTTCTTCCGTTATGACGAAACAGAGGAATATTCTTTTAGCAAAGAAACACGATCCCATAAAAGAAGTTCTTCTCTAAATGAGTCAATGGAGAAATATACTTGGTTGTTTGAGAATAATTTTGGGAAAGAGGTGAAATTACATCCATTAAGGAGCTTGAAGTTGAGAAATGAATATGAAATGGGATCTGGTGGGAATGCTTCTACACTTTTTAGAAGAATCCGCTCTCTATCTAATGTTGACATTTATTCTTCCCTTCAGAATTGTGATGCTAATTTGGAGGGTTGCCCAATTACAACAGTAGAGGAGAATGGTTCCTGCAAAAAAGATAGTTATCTAGATGAATTGAAGCCTGCAGTCTTTTCTCCAACTGCAAAAGAAAATGTAGCAGCAGGGGATATTGAGGAGTCCGTACACCAGAATGAATTACTAGGAGAAGATGGATGTATCAACCAAATGGAAAACTTTGATGAATCAAGAGAAAATTTTACCAGTAGGACAGAAGATCTTGAAGAAAAAGATGACGCACTAGAAGAAGATGGATGTATCAACCAAATGGAAAACTTTGCTGAATCAAGAGAAAATTTTACCGGTAGGATGGAAGATCTTGAAGAAAAAGATGACGCGCTAACAGTGGTTAAAAGCACTTTGTACAGGGAGCAAGAGAGCAAGTGCTATGCCATTGCTCCCAGTGAATTGCCACAAGCATGTCCTGCTCCTGTCTTTGAAACTCACTCTGAAGGAGTGTCTCACTCATTAGAGTTCCAAGCATCAGAAGGTAATCAATTTTATCCAGTACCTAATGCATTTTACTATATGCATTATATTGACTCCTCCTTATCCTGTAAAAATGTTTAAAGTTCCGTACTATGCATAGAAGTATGTCCTGCAACTTCTAACCCTTGTTTCAGTGACTAATCCAAACTTTTTCTGTAACATTTTTAGGTTCTGAACATTTTGATGAGAAGGCATCTTCAATCAACTGCAAGAAAATCTTTGATATGGAACCTTCATTGTTTTCTAGTATGCCAAATCTAGATCATATGAAGGATTTTGATCATGTTGAATCTTATAATGAATATGATGCTGATTTAGATTATGTAAGAGATATTCTTGAAAACTCAGGCTTTGCCAAGGATGCATTCTACAATACATGGTACTCACCTAACCAGCCATTAGACCCATTAATATTCGATGAAATGGAAGCTTACTGGCATAAAGAATGTTCAGCAGAGGACTACTGTGGCTGTCATCATCATCGGCTTCTATTTGATCTAGTGAATGATATGCTACTTCACATATATAGGAGATCATTCACTTATTATCCTAGGGCATTGTCTTCTAGTTGCTATATTCGTCCATTTCCAATGGGTGACCGTATTGTTGATGAGACGTGTACTAGAGTTAGTACGTTGATGAGATTGAAGACAGCGCAAAAGCAGTCACTTGAATGCCTTGTTGCTCTGGACATGGGGAAGGATGATGGTTGGATGAACCTGCAGTTTGAAAGTGAGTGTGTGGGCCTTGAGCTAGAGGATATGATTATTGATGAACTCTTGGAAGAACTCGTATGTTCTTGATTGCATTTTTGGATAGTGCCATTTCCACTTTTGTACATTGAAATTTCGCTTTAGCATTATTGTACATAGATCATTAAATTGATGTGTAATTAAGTCCACAAGATGTTGTGTAGCATCATTCTTTCAGATAATTTTTAGATTGTCTTATCACTTTATTACTGCATCTAAATTTTGATCTAGCGTCAATGAATTATCTGTTGTTATTGCAACGTGTGTATTCTCCGAGCAACAACTTGTGAAGGCTTGGTACTTCGGATGTTTTTTTCCCTATTGTCTGATCACTGCCTGAATGAAAATGGTTTGCACTTGTAAAACTAAATAGAGAAACATAACACCTTAAAAATTTTGCATCCATGGATAAATTAGTGGTTTCCAACCACAATCGTCCAACCTTAGGCATCGACAAAGAACCAAGGCTTTGCTCTCGTAATGACTCAAAACGTGGATTATTCCATTTTATGGTCTTTGCCATGCAGTCCCCACCGGTTAAGCTAGGCTATGGGGCAGTATATAGTTCTATCCTTTTAACCTGAGTTTTCTTAGTCAAACTTGATTGTACATCAAATTGATAGTTTTAAATATACGTTAGACTAATCAAAGAAAGGATGAAACACTTGATTGTTTATCAAATTGACTTCAGCATATTTTAATAATCGAGCATATACAGCTTTGGAGTATAGCAGCAAGCTTCATGCCTGTTCTGTCCATGTCAGGCAAACCTTCAAAGATGTTGACAACAGGGAAAAAAATGATGCACGCATGTAATGTAAACACTAGTGCTACTACTGCTCTAAGTAAAAGAAACTTTGTATTGAGATTTAATGGCTTTTGTATTGGGCTGTATAATTAGAAACTAATACGACTGATACACTGGTCTTTATTCTAGTTATGGTTATTTGAATAAAAAAATGCCAACCTCATATTGTGCATTTGATTTGATAACAGCTGAATTTATAATTATCTCAGAAGTGGGAGAAAAAGAAAGGTTCTAAAGATTATATGTCAACAGAGTCTTATTTTGCTCCATATTGCTAATGTCATGACTTACTGAGTCAGGGGAAAAAAAAAATTCCGAGATAAATGATTCAAAATAATAGTAACGTGCACGATTCACCGAGAAGGGAAGGTACTATCAACTAATCTATTCTATATCTCGACATGACAACTCAAAAATCCAATGATTGGTATTGTGGATGATCATCAGCATCTGTCTCTACAATCCCCGGAGGGCATTATAAATATATGACAACTACTAAAACAACTCAATCAAGTCTGCTTTGGTGAATTAAGCTTCTGAAAGTTTGTTTGTCATTAATTTGGAAGGAAAATGTCTTGCTGCGGAGGAAACTGTGGCTGTGGTTCTGGCTGCAAATGTGGTAGCGGCCATGGAGGGTTAACCCTTCACTAACCAAATTTAGTCCTACTTCAATAATGAAAGTTTGAATTTTAGTTTGATGTTAAATGAATAAGCGATAAGTCTGTTGCTGGACTACTGTTCTCATTTGAATATGTCTTGAAGAAAAGATATTTATTGCTAATACTTGTAATATCATCCTGTTGATGATTGTCTTGTTAAATATTATATGTAATCTATTTCAGTCTCATTAAACTGCTTATGAGAAAAAAATGTAAACTGACAGATGTGGAATGTACCCTGATGTGGAGAAGGACACAACTATTACCCTGATTGAAGGGGTAGCACCAGTAAAGATGTATGTAAAGTTTTGCTTGTTAAAGTTCTAAACAAGATAAACAACAAATAAATATTTGATTAAAGGGATTCTGTGTTTTGTTCCTGATACAGTTTCTCTGAGGGATCTGAGAAAAGCTTCGGAGCTGAAGGAGGTCATGGCTGCAACTGTGGATCAAACTGCCGATGCAACCCTTGCAACTGTTAATGGAAAAATGGCTGATTTAGATAATAAGATTTAAATCAAGTAATTATGTTTACCATGATATATGGGGAACATAAGTAATTTATGTTTCCGAATAGTGTGTTATAACGCTTGCGACTAATTAGACAGTCATGACTTCTGCAATATTCTGGACGTTGCTGATGCCTTGTGATTATGTTCAGGTTGTGTTTATCTTTCGCCTGTTTGGTTTTATGCTTGTGTTAAAACTGCAAGGACTTGTAAGACGCAATATTAAAGTACTAATGAAATAACTCCTTCACTGTGGTGAAATTTGTCATGCGAATTCTTCTGCCGTTATGGCCCTCTTATTCGGAGAGTTCCTTGTGTTATAACCTGATACTGCCATGAAATTTTGCCTGATAACCTGATCTAAGAATAAGATTAAAATTAACTAGTCTAAGAGTAGTGAAGTCATAATGCCTTGCATGATCAACAACCTCAAATTATCTGTTTTTGGTCAATGCCTGTAATCTATTCAACTAAATTATGGTATTTGTTAGGTAAGTGAAAAGAGTGGTACAAGGGAAGTCCTTTCCATGTGCCTGGTTCCCTAAATAAGAGAGCCGAAATCTCCCTAAATAAGAGAGCCGAAATCGTAGTGTTCCTTTAACTCTGCAATCCTAGAAGTAATATTCAGTCCAATTGCTTCTTAGGTAGCTTAATTCATTAGCAATTCCCCTGCAAAATTTTTGCTTTTCTGCCAATCTTGCCCTGGGAGATGCTACTTGTTTATACAACAATGTACTGGAATCATTCTGCACATTGTAGGCACATGGACGCAATACGAGCTCAATCTTTTGGACTTCAAATTTATCGAGATAACGCTCTCTGCCACTTGCAATTTCATAGGTGTAGTGAAATTAGTAGTTGTCCATTTCAAAGCCGGAAATGCCCGGTTCAGATTTCGTTAATTATCATTAAAGTCTAAAGGAAGCCAAGGTTGACACTTGCGACAAGGACGTAATATATACAGTTGCTTTAATTACTAACTCCATCTTAATAGAACACTTGGAGGCATTTTCCAATATCTCCCATATTAATAGTCAAAACAATTTAGTGACATCTCATCCCATGGCTAAGATTATCTGAAAAACTGTTTAAAGTTTGAAAAATAACGATAGCCATTAAGCCAACTTCTCCAAGTAAGAAATTGCAGAATGTCATCTAATTTCTCCAAAATAATATATTGATTTACGTGGCTGTGAATCCATTAAAGTCGCCTGGAAAAGCAACATTTTGAATTGAATATTTTTTAATCTTTCAAAGTCAATCACCTGCATACGATATTTTCTTATCTATTAACAGGAAACTGACTATGATATCTTTAATCACAAGATGCGAGCTAGACTTCTGCAAGAACCTTTAAGAGATATTCCATTCATCTCCAAACGTGTAATTGAAAGTTTATACCTCATTAACAATCAGGTCAACATAATGGACAAGCTTGCAGGACTGAGTCCTTCCTATTCCAGTCTCACAGGAGTTGATTACAGCTGTGAGCAAATAGAAGTTCATTCAATTATATTTCACCTATGCAATAAAGTTCAATTGCAATCATCAATTTCAACTCTAACTCGGTAATGCAAGTCTTTCATTCTTCATCCTGGAGGAGAGAAGAACAAAGAACAAAAGGAGAATCTCTTGTTTTCTTTTGACAACAAAAAGAGAGAAAATAAGACCAACTGACCATTTTCTTGATCTAATATAGCAGTAGTATTATCGTCAGACACTGAGGAGAGGAGATTAAATGAAAGGAATAGAGGAATTACTTAGTAAAAAATTATGAGGTATTCCAATGTCACGAAGTACTTGCACAACGTGATTTAGGCAGTTATGAGGTGTTATCAAGCAGGCTCGGATGACCATGTCAGATGCCGTAGAATCCAAATCTAGAAATAGCAAAGAAAAATAGTAGGGACCTTTTTCTGTCCAATACTAAATGTTAGCATAAAAAAATGATGCAAGCTAATGATGTAAAGATTTCAGAACAAGTTGTCTTATCAAATTAATCAGGTTGTTCACCTCACCAAGTTTCAAAGTCTTCTCAAGAGCATGCGCGGTTTATCTTGCATACATAAATATCGAGCTTTCTGTGATTCAAACAAGTGTACGGTGGAAAAGTATCTTCCTCTCCTCACTTGTCCTATAAATAGCTGTGGCTCAAGCTTCCAAGCACCAAGGAACTCACATTCGAGTAAACAAGTAAATTCAGTTATCTTAGTGACTACTTTCTTACAATCATCTCAGAATATGTCATCCTGGGGAAATATCTGCATTTGTGGCGCTGGCTGCAAGCGCGAAACTGGCTGCAGAGGGTATATATATCACTATAAACTAATCCTGATTATCTGAATTTCACCCCTAGTTTAATGCTGAATTTTAACATAGTTTTCTGCCCGTTCAAATATGTAATATAGCTATCATATGAAAGAGCAGATTCTGATGATATATTCCACATTATCATCATTCTTTACATGAAATGCATTATCACTAAATCGGATCCTGAAAGGTCCTTTTGCCCGACACTAAGTTCATATTCTTTTTCCTTGTTACTGGTTTTTCTGACGACCAACTGTATTTGCAGTTTTGGTAGGGAGCATGAGACGGGGATTACCACATCTGCAATCATCATCTCTGGAATTGCACCTGTGAACAAGTACATGCATAAGCCTTCTCATTTTGCATTAGATTTCATTGTGACATATATTTCTATGGACATTAATTCATGACTCAATACAAATCTCAGTGATTCCATGGGGACTAAGAAGAGCTCTGGAGCTGAAGAAGACAATGACTACAAGAGTGCATCTCGCAACCAAGATCCTTTCTCCTGTTAGAGATGCTACTGAAGCAAAGCCTAAGAGAAACCATGCTTTAGCCTTTATGTATATTAGTCACTACTATAAGTTCAAATAAAAGATGCAGAGTAACGCATTACTCTAGACATTGAAAGTAAGTTAAATTAAAAAGCCTACAGAAGCTTATTATGTTTAGATTTGGTCACAATGCCTTCTTCCTTGTCCGTTTTATGTACTGTGTATCATTCCATGGCTGACCACTATCTTCTTGGTATTATGCGTGACGAATTTACTTTATGCTTGTCTGAGTCTGGTAATGTAAAAGCATGGTTGTGGAACAAAAATATCTCCTTGATCTGTGATCTGAGATGCCTCTCTTGGAATAATTCTCTTCGTTAGTTCTTTTGATCTTAGGAAAGCACTTGACATCTTGTTAGTTGGTGATGATCACGAAATTTCTTTCGTGCTAACGAGGGAACCGCAAAATACTAGTATCATTCTGGTTAATTGGATTCAAATACATTAACTTCAACAAACATGAAAAAGAAAAAGACAATTAAAAGAAGGATTTAGTTATCCACTACCCATATATAGATATCTAATGGTAACCTCGTTGGATGGTAAAATTTAGAACCTAGTGCAATTAAAGGCTACCCAAAATTGGAGGTTAAAACTAAAATCCAACTCCAGTGCCATGTTGTCACTTCCTCTTATTCCAAAAGTGGCAGGTGGATTCTAAAATTTTATTTTTATGACCTCTTATTCCAAAAACTAATTGAATTGTTGAAAATAGGAAAAGAACAACTGGAGAAAATTTCACTTCACTTCAAACAAGAAATTTTTTGCAATCAATTTTCTTGATCAATTTTGGCAACTAATAGTTAAATTTTTTCTATTAAAAATAATAGTTCAATGTGATTTTAATTTCAAATTATTAAGAATGGAAAATTTTCTGAGTTTCATTTGAATTACTAAGAACTAAGGAACGACAGCAAAAAGTTTAATCAAATATGAAAGTTCCATAAACCATTAACACTACTTGACTCCCCTAGCCGGAAAAAGACCATCGTGAAAATTCTGACCCAGATGTGAGATTTAGTATTGCATATTAGCGACTGCACATGCTTGTTTATTGTATGCGAAGCTTATGCTGAAGCAATTGAGAAATCTACAGCTTTAAACAATTGGTCAACAGATAACATTTTTTTATGCTGTATGGATACTTGGGTAAGTGGCACGAGCTAGAAAATATTTGGAGCATCATTCAAGGACTACCAAATGTTAAGTCTAAGAGTTTTCTACTGGCAGTTAAAGCATTTGGCAGAATTGGGGACAAAAGTCGAGCTGAAGAGCTTTGGGTACAAATAAAATTAATAAAGGGATTGAAATCTACAGAACAGTTGAATTCACTGATGTCATAGCAAACATGGGTTGATCACAAAATCAACCAGTCTGTAAAAAGAAATGAAGAAAAATGGATGCAAATCAAATGCTGTCCCCTTCCGCATCTTGCTCTAGGTTGCTTGAAAGCAGGGTTAAGGTATAAATCCCTCAAAACTCTTGAATTAAGAATGTAAACGTCGGTGAGTGCAAAGACTAGGAGTTCCACTCCATGGCTGAAAACAACTCTTTTAATACTTGTTATTTTCATAGACCATAAAGATGCAGAAAATACCGAGAAATTATTTCAAGAATTAAAGAAAGATACTATACAAGTTACATGATCCGAATAAAAGGCCTATGCTAAGGCAAAGCTAAATGATCCGTATCTTTCTAGGCCAGATTCTGAGACCTAGAATCTGTTGAAATTCAATGAGCAGCTTCCAAAGTGATTGTGTTTTGTGTTAGCAGTTCTATTATTTGTATTTCATGTTGAACTGGTCAAACAGAGTTTGATAGATAAAAGTTCTCGAAAGAGACATCAAAATCTGCTGCTAAATCTGAATATCCCATACTCCCCGAGGTTAGAAAAATGATGTTGCTGAATATTTGCTTCTGCTCATTGGGAGATAGTTTCTAGATGCCCCGTCTGAAATGCCCATGCCCAACTTGGGCTTAATTGCAAATTTTGAAATGTTATTTTGGGCTATTATTGAGCTTTTGAGAGTTGGAGGGACTTTAATAATAATTATAGTTATAATAATAGTAGTAACGGTAATAATAATAGAATAATAAAACAAAATATTAAATATAAAATAACTGTTTCTTTTCTTCAGAAGAAACGACGTTACTTATATTTTTTTCCCTCCAAACTGATTGTCTATAATTATCCAAGGTCTAGGGCAAGAAGTAGTTGGAGACCTTGCAGATCCAGAGATCGAAGATTATTCTCAAGATCCCCACGATAGTCAAGGTAAGTGTAATTCTTGTTTTCAGGTTTTAACAGTTGATTTAATCAAGATTAGTTTGTAGAATCTTAAGATTTAGAAATTTTGGGAGATTGATTATTGTACTTTATTCTTTTTAGAAATTTAATTAGAAGTGTTTATGGATTGACAAGTCTGATAGATTGGTTTTGCGTCAGCCACATGTTAACCTGTTTTGGAGAAAAAAAAAAAAAAAGAAGGGCTGTGGCTTTCGATTCGTATGGCAAATCGATCTACAGAATTTGGTATTAGGGAAGACCTATTGCCGTTTGAGCAGATTGTTACGGGCATTGGTAGTCAAAATGAAATTTCTGGCCAAAGGATATAATTAAAATAATGATTCTGTACATGGATTTCCTTGTAGTTCTTTGATTGCTTTAGCAGGGAAAAAAAATTTGTGGTTGTCAAAGCCGTGACCATTGGTCAGGGTCTAGGAAAGAAATTGGAAGTCAAGACTTCCCAAGCAATTGAAAACATTTGATTTCCCAAGCCAATTGAAAACAGATTCGCCATTGGAAGCCTCGAATTTCCAAGTCAATTGAAAGCATTGGCGGACCAAGGTGGGCCAGAAGAAAGGAAATAATAATATTAATGGTATAGCAAAGTGAAACCTGGGATCAGTTATGTCTTCGTCGTTCTTAGGGTGCTGGTGAAATTTGTCAATGTATTGTGGGCCATAGCAGTTCAATAAGGATTGTTTGGATGTTTTGGAAATTGCAGATTTTTGCTTTAGTTGTTTAACAGTCCACTATTAATTATTTACTGATATTTTGAATCTTATAGAATCTACTATTTGGGGTCACAGTAGGTTCCAATATTAATTTGGAAATTATAGAATTATTTCTTTAGTATTCTTAAGACTTTCTTAGTATTTTTAGATATTAAGTAAATTCTATTTCTTTTTATAGTCAATAGATGGTGAATATCTTTGGGATCAGGATTATTTGAGCTAGTACATTTTGTGTGCGACTTTTCGGGTAAGTGGTTCCTAACCTTTCTTATTGTTTTAAAAAGAATTATTTGTATATATTTATTTCTTCCTTGATGAATATTTTTATAATATGAAATTCAGAATGGACAGGTGATATGTGTGTAAATTTTTTATATATTGTGGCAATTTGACTACTTATATGTATATGCATGTATGTGTGCAATGCAGTGAATGTTTGATATGGGCTCTGATTATTCTTTGTATACCAGAGAGAACTAGTTCTCGATATACCTCCCTGACGGTGAGTAGTCAGGATATATGTACGTCTTCTGGACCTCCTAACTGGGAAAAAGTTAGGCTAGATATCTAGTACCACTGGTTCTTACTTTGAAATATCTGAGCCTACTTATGTATGATCATGTATGTTTTGATTATATTTCTTTGATATGCCACGATCTTGTTATGTAATTATATATTATTATGATGTGTGAATATGGATAATATGTGGTTGAATGAATGCATGTACTATATGTATATGTATATATGTAACTGTCCAAACTGGTAAGGAAGGAACGGAACTGCTTACTGAGCAAATTGGTTGCTCACTCCATTATACTATTTGTTTTTGCAGGTGTCTATAGGTCGGGGTAGACAAGTCGGGCAGTTGGCTTATCAATAGAGGACTTTATTTTATTGAAAATTATTTAGTTGGTAGGTCAAGAATAGTAACTTTAATTTATGTTTTATGTTTTTATTTTACCTAAGAGAAATTTAATAATTACAATGGATGTTATATGTTTTTATTTTGAGGATTATTCGAAGTGATTTGAAGTTTGCCCAAATTTATGTTAATTGTGATTTAGATTCGCTTTGAGTATTTGATAGCCTTGCGTATTGGGTGAGCCTAATACGCGGCGTGTTACACCTGGGCACGGGGTGTGACATTTAGTGGTATCAGAGCATAGGTCTATGATCCTTTTATTTAAAAAATTAAGTTATGATCATTTTTGTTTAGGATTAAGATTGGTTATATAGTACAGGTAGATATACTTAGATAGCTAATTTAGATTGTCTATTGTTCTCTTTGTGCACAGGATATGCCACCTAAGAGGACTACCCGTGCTGAGTCCAGTCGAGCTAGGGAGGAGTTTGAGGCTAACTCCCAAAGCCACTCTGAGAGAGGTGAATTCGACTGGGATCAAACTATTGGGGGTTATGCCCGTAACCCACAGCAGCAACCGAGTGGTCCGAGTCAGGATGCTAGACAGGCCCCACCTGGGATTGATTATACGGCTCTAGCTGTGGCTGTAGCTGGAGCTATTCAGGGGTCTATGGAACAGCAGCAACAAGCGTTTCTTGGAGCAGCAGCAGCAACTACAAATGCAACAACAGCAATTTTTGCAACAACAGCAGCAACAACAAATGTTGTTCCAGCAGCAAATTGTGCAGCAGCCTGTTCAACAGAGAGAGCCCAGAGACACGTTGTTTTACTTCACCCATATGAAAAGGGTTGGAGTCCGTACTTTTGCCGGTGGTTCGAATGCTATGGAAGCACATAATTGGCTGGAGGAAATTGAGCAGAATTTCAAGCTGATGAAGGTACCCGAGGAGATGAGACCGGAGATTATTAGATCATTCCTGGTTGATAATGCAGGAGAGTGGTGGAAGGCCTAGAGAGTCAACAGTAGGAGAAGCAGGTCAGCCCATCACATGGCAAGCAGTTTAAGGATACTTTTCTGGACCATTATTTTCCCCTAGCACAGCAGTTGGAGTACAGGACCGAGTTCGAGAATATCAAACAGAGACCTGGGGAATCTGTGGCGGCTTTTATCGAAAGATTCGATACCTTTGGGAAAATTTTCACCGGAGATCATGAACAGTGACGTGGCTAAGGCATCCAAATTCAAGAATGCACTACTAGGAGAGATTCGCACAAGAATTGCACTGCAAGATATGACTTATAAGGCAATGACGGATGGAGCAAGGAAGTCTGAAACAGAATTTAAGCTGAGGCAGGCAGAGATCAGAGGTCAGAGACAGAGAGGATCTTTTACTCAGGGGCAGGCTTCCAGATCAGTACCCTCGTCTAGATCTTCATATAGTGGAAAGAATTTGGGACCAACAGGTACTGGGTTTAAGAAGACAGTTAGGCCTATATTAGCTCCTACTCCATATCCCATGTGTCAGCATTGTCAACGGCGTCATCCTGGAGAATGCCGTTGGAAGATGGGAACTTGTTTTGGATGCGGGTCTAAAGATCATATGCTTCGGGATTGTCCACATAACAAGGGAGATAAGATGGCGGCATCTGGCGGCTCTGGAAGTTCAGGAATTTCGACTGCAGGTTCCACTCAACAAAGCAAGCAAGGCAATCAAAAGGGTAATCCAAATGCCCGTGTGTTTGCGATGACCCAGCTGGATGCAGATAGGAACAGATGATGTGGTTACAGGTATGGTGTTATTGAACTCAATACCTGCATATGTTTTATTTGATTGCGGTGCGACTCATTCATTTATTTCAAGAAAATTTGCAAAGAAGTTGTCTGAAAGGCCTAGTTGGTTAGATAATCCATATAGAGTCGGTATTCCGGGAGATAAGGTGATAGAGTCAAGTTGGATTTATAAGGGATGTCAGATTGAGATTAGCAGCTTGCAACTTGGCGTCCGATCTAGTACAAATTACCATGACGGACTTTGATGCTATTTTGGGGATGAACTGGCTAAGTCAAAATTATGTGCATATTAATTGCAGAGAAAAGTTGGTACATTTTCGCTTTCCAGGTAGAGAAGAGGTGATATTCCATGGTTGCCCTAGTAGAAGAGCCAGACAAACCACCCCTATACTATCTGTTATGCAAGCTTGGAGGGCACTAAGAAAAGGTTGTGAAGGGTATCTAGCCTATGTGGTAGAGGTAAAAACAGAAGGTACGGAATTGAAAGATGTGCCAATTGTAAAAGAATATCCAGATGTGTTTCCAGAGAAGTTTACCAGGACTACCACCAGAGCGGGAGATTGATTTTGAAATTAATTTGATACCTGGATCAGCACCAGTATCTAAGGCTCCTTATCGAATGGCACCAATGGAGTTAAAAGAATTGAAGACACAACTCCAAGAGTTATTAGATATTGGGTTTATACGCCCGAGTGTATCACCATGGGGAGCTCCAGTACTATTTGTCAAGAAGAAAGATGGCAGTATGAGGCTGTGTATAGATTACAGAGAGTTGAATAAGATTACAGTGAAAAATAAGTACCCGTTACCAAGAATTGATGATTTATTTGACCAGCTGAATGGAGCTTGTGTGTTTTCAAAAATTGATTTGAGGTCCGAATATCACCAATTGAGGATTAAACCAGAGGATGTTCAAAAGAGTGCATTTAGGACCAGATATGGCCATTATGAATTTTTGGTCATGCCATTTGGTCTTACAAATGCACCAGCAGCTTTTATGGACCTAATGAATCAGGTGTTCAAATCTTACTTAGACAAATTCGTAGTTGTGTTCATTGATGACATCCTGATCTACTCCAAAAATGATCAAGAGCATGAGCAGCATTTGCGAATGGCATTGGAGACACTCAGGAGAGAGAAGTTATATGCCAAATTCAGTAAATGTGAATTTTGGCTTCGTAGTGTGGCTTTCTTGGGACATGTTATTTCTGAAAATGGTGTCGAGGTGGATCCGAGAAAGGTGGAAGCAATTGTAAACTATCGTAGGCCGACCAATGTTAGTGAAGTTCGTAAGCTTTTTGAGTTTGGCTGGATATTATAGAAAATTTGTCGAGGGATTTTCAGCTTTGTCAGTGCCTTTGACTAGGCTAACTCAGAAGCGGGCTAAATTCGAATGGACTGATGCATTTGAGAGAAGCTTCCAAGAATTGAAGAAGAGATTGACTACAGCACCAATCTTAACATTACCTTCAGGATTCAGATGGTTTCGTAATTTATAGTGATGCATCTAAAGAAGGCCTCGGATGTGTGCTTATGCAGCATGACAAAGTAATTGCTTATGTTTCAAGGACAATTGAAACCCTATGAGCTAAACTACCCGACGCATGATTTGGAATTGGTGGCAATGGTATTTGTCTTGAAATTTGAAGACACTATCTATACGGTGAGAAATGTGAAATCTACACTGATCACCAAAGTCCTCAAGTATTTATTTACTCAGAAAGAATTAAACATGAGACAACGGAGATGGCTTGAATTACTCAATGATTATGATCTCACCATTCATTATCACCCAGGAAAAGCAAACAAAGTAACAGATGCCTTGAGTAGGAGGCCTACAGCTTCATTAGCTTCTATGTTGGCGAGACAGATGGATGGGTTGAGTTTAGAGCTAGTGGAGTCCACTGATGAAGTTTTAGCTGCTATGAGCTGTGCAATCCACTTTGATAGATAGAGTGAAGGCAGCTCAAGGGAATGATCCAGAGTTAGTCAGAATATGGAGTAGAACGAAGAAACGAAGAGATCACTGACTACCAGATTCATGAGGATGATAGTGTATGGTTTCAGGGACGTTATGTGTACCTAGTGATCCAGACCTGAGACAGGAAATTCTTCGTGAAGCTCACAACTCCAAGTACTCTATTCATCCTGGCAGTACTAAGATGTACCGAGATTTGAAACAAAAATTCTGGTGGAGTGGAATGAAAAGATCAGTGGCAGAATTTATGGCTAGATGTTTAGTTTGTCAGCAGGTCAAAGCTGAGCACCAGCGACCGGGTGGTTTACTGAAACCCCTGGAGATACCTATTTGGAAGTGGGAACACATCACCATGGATTTTGTGGTAGGTTTACCCAAATCTAATCGCGGGAATGATTGCATATGGGTAATTGTAGACCGACTTACTAAGTCAGCACACTTTTTACCGATGAAGACTACCACATCTTTGGAGAAGCTGGCAAAGATGTATGTGGACTGCATTGTCAGATTACATGGAGTCCCTGTAAGTATAGTATCTGATAGAGATCCGAGATTTGTGTCAAGATTTTGGGAAGCATATCAGCAGGCTATGGGGACTACTGTAAGACTCAGCACAGCTTTTCATCCACAAACTGATGGGCAGTCTGAGAGAACCATTCAGACACTTGAGGACATGCTTAGAGCCTGTGCAATTGACTTCAAAGGAAGTTGGGAGGATCACCTTACTCTGATGGAGTTCTCGTACAATAATAGCTATCACAGTAGCATTGGGATGCCACCATTTGAAGCTCTATATGGCAGGAAGTGTAGATCACCACTTTACTGGGATGAGGTTGGAGAGAAGGTAATCACTGGCCCAGAGATTGTTCAGTTGACTGTGGATAAGATTTCACTAGTCAGAGATAGATTAAAAGCAGCACAAGATCGACAGAAAAGTTGGGCTGATATGAGAAGAAGACCTTTAGAGTTTCAAGTCGGAGAGAAGGTATACCTCAAGATATCTCCTAATAAGGGAGTAACTAGGTTTGGAAAAGGAGGAAAGTTGAGTCCTAGATATGTGGGACCGTTTGAGATACTGAAGAAAATAGGAGAATTAGCGTATCAGTTGGCGTTGCCACCAGAGTTATCTCGGGTTCACAATGTATTTCATGTGTCCCAACTCCGACGTTATATATCTGATCCGAGCCATGTGTTGAGTTATGAGCCGTTAAAAGATCGCGAAGAATTGTCTTATGAAGAGAGACCGTTGAGGATTGTTGATCGCAAGGATCAGGTATTGAGGAGAAGAACAATTCCCTATGTAAAGGTACAGTGGACTAATCATACAGTAAGAGAAGCAACTTGGGAATTGGAGGAAGAAATGCGCAAGAAATACCCATTCCTGTTTGAAGAGCAAGATGAGTAAGTTTCGAGGACGAAACTTCTTTTAAGGGGGGTGGAATGAAATGCCCATGCCCAACTTGGGCTTAATTGCAAATTTTGAAATGTTATTTTGGGCTATTATTGAGCTTTTGAGAGTTGGAGGGACTTTAATAATAATTATAAGTTATAATAATAGTAGTAACGGTAATAATAATAGAATAATAAAACAAAATATTAAATATAAAATAACTGTTTCTTTTCTTCAGAAGAAACGACGTTATTTATATTTTTTTTCCCAAACTGATTGTCTGTAATTATTCAAGGTCTAGGGCAAGAAGTAGTTGGAGACCTTGCAGATCCAGAGATCGAAGATTATTCTCAAGATCCCCACGATAGTCAAGGTAAGTGTAATTCTTGTTTTCAGGTTTTAACAGTTGATTTAATCAAGATTAGTTTGTAGAATCTTAAGATTTAAAAATTTTGGGAGATTGATTATTGTACTTTATTCTTTTTAGAAATTTAATTAGAAGTGTTTATGGATTGACAAGTCTGATAGATTGGTTTTGCGTCAGCCACATGTTAACCTGTTTTGAGGACAAAAAAAGGGCTGTGGCTTTCGATTCAGTATGGCACTGAATTAAAGAATTTGATATTGGAATAGAACTGTGGTTGTTTGAAAGGATTGTAATAGGCTTTGATGGAAAAAAAAATTATTGCTAACCGAGGGATTAATTGAATATTGACTCTGCACATGGTTTTCCTGCAGTTATTTGATTGCTTTGGTGAAAAAAAAAAAAAAAAAGAGAAGATAGAGGTTGTTAAAGCCGTGGCCATTGGTTGGGGACTTGGAAAGAATCTGGAAGACTTTGACTTCCCAAGCAATTAAAAACAATTGTTTTCCCACACCAATTGGAATCAGATTCGTAGGAAGCCATTGGAAGCCTCAAATTTGGAAATTCAATTGCAAACGTTGGTGGACTAAGGTGGGCCAGAAGAAAAGAAGTATAACATTAATACTATAAAATTGGAACATGGGATCATTTGTGGCTTTATCGTTCATAGGTATCAGTGTTATTTGTTTGTGTACTGTAGGCCATAGCCATTCAATAAGGGCTATTAGGAGTTTTGGAAATTGCAGGTTTTTTTGCTATAGTTGTTTAACAGTCTATTATTGATTATTTGCGGGTATTTTGGGTGTTATAGAATCTGCTATTTTGGGTCATAGTATGTTCTAAATTAATTTGGAAGTTATGGAATTATTTCTTTAGTATTCTTCAGACTTTCTTAGTAGTTTAGATATTAAGTAAATTCTATTTTTTTTGGTCAATAGATGGAGAATATCTTTGGGATCAAGATTATTTAAGTTAGTGCATTTGGTGTGCGACTTTACGGTAAGTGGTTCCTAACCTTTCTTATTATTTTAAAAATAATTATTTGTATATATTTATTTCTTCCTTTGATGAATATTTTTATAATATGAAATTCAGAATGGACATGTGATATGTGTGTAAATTCTTTATATATTGTGGCAATTTGACTACTTATATGTATATGCATGTATGTGTGCAATGCGTGAATGTTTGATATGGGCTCTGATTATTCTTTGTATACCAGAGAGAACTAGTTCTCGATATACCTCCCTGACGGTGAGTAGTCAAGATATATGTACGTCTTCTGGACCTCCTAACTGGGAAAAAGTTAGGCTAGATATCTAGTACCACTGGTTCTTACTTTGAAATATCTGAGCCTACTTATGTATGATCATGTATGTTTTGATTATGTTTCTTTGATATGCCACGATCTTGTTATGTAATTATATATTATTATGATGTGTGAATATGGATAATATGTGGTTGAATGAATGCATGTACTATATGTATATGTATATATGTAACTGTCCAAACTGGTAAGGAAGGAACGTAACTGCTTATTGAGCAAATTGGTTGCTCACTCCATTATACTATTTGTTTTTGCAGGTGTCTATAGGTCGGGGTAGACAAGTCGGGCAGTTGGCTTATCAATAGAGGACTTTATTTTATTGAAAATTATTTAGTTGGTAGGTCAAGAATAGTAACTTTAATTTATGTTTTATGTTTTTATTTTACCTAAGAGAAATTTAATAATTACAATGGATGTTATATGTTTTTATTTTGAGGATTATTCGAAGTGATTTGAAGTTTGCCCAAATTTATGTTAATTGTGATTTAGATTCGCTTTGAGTATTTGATAGCCTTGCGTATTGGGTGAGCCTAATACGCGGCGTGTTACACATGGACATGGGGTGTGACACCGTCAGCTCCATTCTTTAACCGATGCTGACAGTATCAAATCCAGATATCTCTTTTCCCTGCATAACCACAAGTATTTTGAAGCTTGTTTATTTTCTCTCTCCAACGGTAAGCCAAGTACAGCATTGCCTTGGTCTAACCCTTCTTAGCCATCCAGCTTAATGCCAATTGGGCTAATAATGAGATTCTGAAGCTATTCCTTTTTTGAGATTCATTCGCTAATTAATGAGACTCTGAAGCTATACCTTTTTTGACATTCATTTCAAGGTTTTCCAAAATTTTTCCCATTGAATAGCATTTACATTTGTTACTACTCGTCAGTAACTACAATTACAGTTCTGCTCAACACTTCCATTCACATGGAATAGCATTTTACATTTGGAAGTGAAAAATACAAAACCTACGCCCATATTTACCTGACAGGACCCAAATTATTAACTACTGAGCATATTATATTCAATGATCAAGTCATAACAATTGCAGTAAATAGAAACAATTAATTGCTGCACAAACGTTTTCTTAATTTCCGCTACATAATAACAAGCATGCAAGCAAGAAATCAAGCAATCAAACACAGTACACTCAAGCCAACTAAACTAATTCCACGGCACATAAACAATGCCCTTCAGAGAGAATCATTTTGTTTCTTTTAGCAGGTCCTCAATCCTGATTTCTATTCAAATCAGGAGCTCAAGACATAAAAGCATAAAGTACTCCAAATACAATTCCATGCATTCATAAAAAGGATGAGCTACTAGAAAGGTAAATGACATGTCACCTCCCTCAGACCAGCTAGTTCAGCTAGTCCTCCTCTTCACGGCGACTCTTCCTGCTCCTCTTCTCAGACCGTCTTTTATCTCTGCCGAGCCAAGAATCCTCAGAATCAGATGTTGAAGCTCCCCTCCTGCTTCTCCTCTTGCATTGTCTACCACCAGAATCCTCAGAAGAAGCATCCGAGTAATCAGATGAATGCCTATGACTCCTCCTCCTCCTCCTCTCCTTCCTACTCTTCCTCTTCTTCCTCCTCTTCGACTCTTCCTCCTCATCAAAAGACGACTCGTCGTCGTCATCATCATTCCTCTTCCTTCCCTTCTCCTTCTCCCTCTTTCTCGTCTTCCCCTCATCTTCTGGACCACTCTTCTCTCTCTTCCCACTCCTCCTCTTCTTCGATCTCCCCCTTTTCTTCCTCCTCTCCTCCTCCGTCCTCCTCAACGCAGCCTTCAGTTTCTCATTCACCTTCTTCCCATACTTGTCCGCAACAATCCTCTCAATCTCTGAATCATAATCCGAATCCGAACTCTCACTATCCTCTTCCTCCTCCTCCTCCTCCTCACTACTCTCCCCACTTACCACCCCACCTTTCTTCACAACTCCCTTAACCTTCTCCCCCTTCAACTTCTCCAAAACAACCCGCGAATAACGTCATCATCAACACCATCCTTCCCAACCCTATTCACATCCTCCTTAACACTCAAAAAGTTCCTACATTGGTAAGTCAAATGCCCAACTCTCCCACACTTCTTACACGACCCACGGGCCTCATCCGAATTCCAATTCGTAATCCGGGCCAAAGCCAGCAAACCCTGGAAACTAGCATAAGCATTTTCGGCCTCGGGTTCAGTAGAAATGGAAGCTTTATCGGTTTTTGATGATTTCTTACCGTCGTCCTTAGCCGTGGGTGCATAAGGATCGTACCCAATTGCGCTCTGCCATATACCGTGAGTCTGCAGGGCTGCGCTGCTGTGTACCCGGTTGTTCGCCGGCATGCGAACCCTTCCTGCTGTCGCCGGCATCTTGATTTGATTAAGGAATACAAAAACTAAATAACCTGCAAAAAAATTGTGTGGGGTTGAATGAAATTAGGACTAAATTTTCTTTTTTTGATTATTAAAAAGATTGTGGGGTTTGGGATTGGTCTTAATAAATGTATTGAATTTTTGAATTGGAATTGGAACTAAAATTAGGATTTTGGAAGCTTACCTGCCGAGATTGATTTCGAGGCGGATGAAGGCCGATCGGAGTCCAAATTTGAGAGAAACCACGAAATACGGGCCGTAATCGACTTATTTGAAGGAGGTGACAAATACGGTGTCGTTTGGGAGTTGACGGTGGATTTTTGCTTTTGGTGGTGAAACTCGTCAAAATTATATGCTTTTCTGTTTAATTTTAGGATATATTTTTTTTCCCTTTTGGTTTTGTGTGGAAGGAATTTAAGTTTAGAATATTAGTGATTTTCCAAAAATAAATTGTACCAGCAGTCATTATTTTCCTTTATGGTAAAGTATATGGCAGGAGTAATTTGGGGTTATATATCGAATTATTAGCCTCTCCAATCAAAATGAAAAAATGTTGATAGTTATATTCATTTGTTTTCAATCTAATAGGATACGTCTCTTGATTTTGATTCAAATTTATCTGATAAAATATAAGAAGAATTTACAAAAATATCAACTTGAGATTCAACTTTTTAGGAATCAGAGTTCTCTAGTTCAATTCAAAGGCAAAAACGACTAATTATAATGTGCATGACTTTTATATTTGTACTGAATCAGATTTGCTAAAATAACCTTTCAAAATGTAGATTTAAAAGTTTATTCTTATAGAATTCATTTCATAATATATTACGTTATCTTTCTTGGTTTACCTTAAAGCAGTGTGGATTTGTAAGATGGACACTGCAAACAATAAGATAGTTACCCTATATTTGGTACACTGGAATGATTCAAAATGGAAAGGCCTTTCCACCCAGAATACTTTTCCTCCCAGAATGGATTGAAAAAAGTTTTCCAATCCATTGTTTGGTAACCCAAGTCAGAATGGAATGCCTATTCCTTTTCTAATGTTTGGTATGATTATATTTAGATGTCAGAATAAAATAATATATATATTAATTTGACTTAATTGCCCTTAATCCTTTGTACTAGAATATATCATATTTTTATTTTGTTTGTAATTCTATGCCTACAAAAGACTTTAATATTATTAATTTTAAAATTCTTAATATTCTTGCTAAAATTAAATCAATTATACTCTTTAATTAATTTTAAAATTTTTATAATTATTAGTATTATAATTAAAATTGTGAAAACCTTAATAATGAAACTACGTTCACAATTTAATTTAATTAATAAAAAGTTTAGTTTTTACACATTTGCATAAATTTTAAAAATAGTATTTTAAACATTTTTATAGCAAACAGAAAAAAAAATTCTAAGTATATATTAAATTGATTATGATTTAAAAATCATAAAAAAATTATTAATTGAAGTTATTAAAAACTTTATATTTTTTAAATTTTAAAATTAAAAATTAGTAAATGTATCCTAGGTAAAAAAAAAATTAACAAAAAAAATGTGTTGGGGATAAAATTGGCTCCTATTTTTAAAGTCTTTCCAGGATGAAGTTAGAAAGGCCTTTCCCTGGATTTTGTTAAGGATTCCAGGAAAAAGCTAGAATGGCATTCCAGGTGGGAAAGGCCTTTCCAACTTAAAGTGTCCATACCAAACATGAGAATGGAATGGACAAATTGGAAAGGCCTTTCCATTCCACCACATTCCCGCGTACCAAACGTAAGGTTAATGTTAAAGTTTGTACACATGACATAATTGCTTCAAGCATATATGCATGTTGGATTAAGAAAAAAAAAGCAAACATATTAGAAATATTTAATTTCTTTTTCTTTCAAAGACTTGTGGCTTCGTATTGATGAACATTTTCTTGGTAATGTTTCATATATATATATATATATATATATATATATTTGCGAGAGAGAATTTAAAAAATAATTTTGAAAAAAATGGTAACCAAACACAGCAATACATTTCTCGTTCAAACCAAAAGCAAACTCTATACGATTGCAAAACAGTTGAAGAACCATTGAACAATCGGTAGGAATTTCGATGATAACCAAACAGTGGCCAGATTTTTATATTGTGCATTTTCAACTGTGTAAATTGCGAAACGCAACAATACCTGCTGTGTAAACGTTTGTGCCCTTCCCAAGTGTAAAATGTTCATTAGTTCGAGCTCTTGTTCCCTGAAATATGATTCTGTCTCCTATCTTTTTTTTTTTTTTGAAAGCTCCTATCTTTTATATTTCAGCCTCCAAAATGCTAATCTAATTTTACAATTCCAAACTTCCTAGTTTCAAGTTTGCGTCTTCTAAATTCAGCAATTGTCTTTTGAGATGGTTCTGTGAAATTGGTTTAGTTCCCTTTCCCCTATCTCTCTGTTGACCTTGTGTCTACTTGTTTCCAAAAAAAAAAAAAAAAGTTTGCGTCTTCTAAAGGTGATTTGATAAATTTTTCAATTTACATTAGTATCTCATGTAATTTCGCCTATGTCCTTTTCATTTATCTGAGGTTTCGAATGGTGAAGCAAAACCTTAACGCTAACACTCTGGAATCAGAGTATTGGACTGAAAGTGAAGATGTCACTGTCCCAAAGGCGTGCCATTACTATCCTTTCCCGGATGCTAAAATTGCCGCCGATCAAAGCCCTCTCACTCTTCAACTTAGCAACTCAATCAGGCCTCCAACACACTCAACAATCCATCTCTATCATTATTCACCATCTCCTCTCCTTCCGCAAGCTCTCCGAAGCCCAATCTCTAGTCCTAAAATTACTTTCTTCCCGCATTTCTTCAACTTCCTTCAAGCTTCCTTCTCTTCTTTCCCACTTAACAACCCAACCCGACTTCAGTTCTTCCACTCTATTATATGAATCCATCATCAACGCTTATGTTCAATATCAATCACAAGAAAAAGCCCTTTTGTTTTTTCATGAAATGGTCAATAAAGGCCTCGTACCCACATCAAACACCTTCAATAATGTGCTGAATTTTCTTGTAAAGATTAAGAATTTTGACAAAGCTTGGAGCTTTTTTGATGAAATGAAAGAAAAAATTGTCTTGGATAAGTATAGTTTCGGGATAGTGATAAAGGGTTGTTGTGAAAATGGAGATTTGGAGAGAGCTTTTGAGGTTTTGGGAGACATGGAGAAGATGGGCTGGGGTCCAAATGTGGTGATATACACTAGTTTGATAGATGGATGTTGCAAAAATGGTGAGATTGATAAGGCAAAACGGCTGTTTTTGAAGATGGGGGAATTGGGTTTGGCTGCTAATCAGTATACTTACACTGTTTTGATTAATGGGTTCTTCAAGAAAGGGCTTAAGAAAGATGGGTTTGAGCTGTATGAGAAGATGAAGATTGATGGTGCATTGCCTGACCTGTACACTTACAACACTCTGCTCCATGAGCATTGTCATGATGGCAGAATCCTCAGAGCATTTGAACTGTTTGTTGAAATGCGTGAAAGAGGGTTAGCATGCAATGTGGTGACATATAATACTTTAATTGGAGGGTTGTGTCAACATATGAGAGTGTTGGAGGCGGAGAAATTGGTGGATCAGATGAAAGGGTGTTGCTTGAACCCAAATTTGATCACATATAACACTCTCATAGACGGGTATTGCAAAGCTGGGAGGGTTGATAAAGGCATGAGCTTGTTTAATCAGATGAAATCTTCTGGCTTAAAACCATCCTTAATTACCTATAATGTTTTAATTTCAGGTTTCTCTAAATTTGGAAATCTATATCGTGCTATGGATTTGGTTCGAGAGATGGAGGAGAGAGGTTTTTCTCCCTCGAAGGTGACATATACAATTCTTATTGATGCCTTTGCTAGATCAAATGACATGGATAAAGCTATTGAGATGCTTTCTGGAATGAAGAAGGCCGGCTTGGTTGCAGACGTGTGTACATACGGCGTCTTGATTCACGGTTGGTGTTCTCAGGGTAATATGATGGAAGCTCTTAAGCTATTCCGATCAATGCCAGGGGTGGATCTGGAGCCCAATCATGTGATATATAATGCCATGATCAATGGGTATTGCAAAGAGGGCAACTCTTATAGGGCCTTGATGCTACTAAAAGAAATGTGCGACAATGGTATGGTTCCCAACGTGGCAAGTTATAACATGACAATTCAAGTTCTTTGCAGTGATGGTAAATGGAAAGAGGCTGAAAATCTTTGCAATGACATGATAAAGTCCGGTATACAACCCCTAAATGCTTTTGATGTGATTCATGAAGCTAAAGTAAAAGAATCCTAGAATACTCTTAGACACTCTTCTGTGTGTGGTGGTACGCTAAGTAACATGAAGCAGCAATGTCCGAGTAAACCTGGATTTGCCCGAAATGTTCTAAGCACATTTTACAGAATTAAAATGTTCATTTATAAAATTCATTTGCCTTGTTTATACTTGTCCCATTTCCTTCGTTCTGAAACAACTGTGTTTAGAATCTTTTGGTTGTTTGGCATCTTAAAAACTAACATGGAGTCAAAACAAAAAGGACACTGTTTGACTTTGCAAATGCTAGAAATGTTGGAATTCTTTGATGAGGGAGATATTCAAGTAAGAAGCTAAAGCTTATGAACTAGCAGCTGCAAAGCATATAGAAAACAAAAGACCTAGGGTCTGCATGAAACAATAGATGTTTATAGAAAACAAAAGACTACTATAAGGATTTTAAAATGTACTTGTTTGGATTAGACACAAAGCAAATGTAATATGAATCAATTCGTATCCATATAGGATGCAGTATTATCTCAACCACACGGCTTAATGATTATACAGGATGCAATATTATCCCCGTTGCAAGGCTTAATTCCTATTCATACTCGTATAGGATAGTGTTATTTTTTGCTTATGGCTTAATGATCCAGATAAAATCTAGTTCATTGGATGGAAAAGATTAGCAGCACCTTGTGCCAATGAATGTAAAATTGGGTGGTGTTGTCTGTTAAATCTTGATGAACAAAAGAATTGTGAAACGTAGATGTCCCAAGGGCTCTATCGGCCTTCTGCTTTTGTTGCTGTCTCCTTTATTCGATATGTGCTCGGTAGGCCACTGCACAATGCAGCAATAAATCCTCTCATACTGAGCGCATGGTGGACAGTATTAGTGGTGATGTCTAGTGCCCACACAGTCACGGGTCAGTTAGATAATGCCATTACCTAGTAACAAACAAAGCTCATTTATTCTGCAGAGGTTCAAGTCAAACATCACATTTATTCTGCAGAAGTCCAAGTCACACATCACAAGTCAGAATGATTTGAAGTGTATGCAGTTGATGGTATCAACTCAGGTTTGCCACTACATATAACGTTAAAGCGCTCATTGTTACAATGGTTTGAGGGGCAAAACCTGATTTATACACTTTATAGTTGATTGGCAAAACACCTTTATCAGCAGAGGCAAATGTAATGGAATTGAGGAATGAGGAAGTGTTTGCAGACAGCGGCAGCAACCGTTGCCAATCCAAGGCCCACAGAGGTGGCAACAGGAGAGGCCACGCCAGAAAAATTGGATTAGCAATGAATAAAAGTGGGAAGATTAAACATTGTAAATGTAGACCTTCTGCATTTGTACAGACTTTTCATGTTTTTATCCATAAATACAATACATCTTGCTTTTGCATAAAAAAAAAGGTGGGAAGATTACCAGTAGAAGTTGCTTCATAAGGGGACACCAACATCCTCAAAGTCAACTGTAATTAAAATTTGTCAGACAAACAATTCTGTCACTGACTTGTGTGGAAAGACTTGTTAGAGGAGTCGTATACGACGAAGAGAGACTTCCATTTTCTGTCTTCAAATGATTATGAAGGCTAAGAAAGGCTTTGTTTATAAGTGGAAGATGGTTGACATCCAGGATTCCTTCCTCTTTAAAACACTATTTGCTTCTTTAAGTCCTTTCTTAACTGCCTCTTCTATTTTTTTTTTTTCTAGTCTTTGTTCTTGCATTTTTTCTTTGTCGTTTGGTGGTGGGTGGTGAGGGGTGTTCTTGTCTGGAATGTTTAATGGGTCAGTACCAATTGTTGTTTGATATCTTGCCATTTTCGTAGTTTCCTTGGTTGTCTTGACTCTTGAGAAGGCACTGCTTGAGTGACGGATTGACTCCACTTTCAAGGTTCAATGATTAGCATTTTCATGTTTCATGATATTGATAACGGATGCTGCCAATTACTGAAAAAAAAGACTTTAACATTTGAGTACTCTCGATAAAACTATATCTATTTGGATTGTGTTTCTATAATTTTATTTAAAGAATAATACTGTAATACTTTTTGAGATATAATATAGGGTGAAAATTAAAAAATTAAAAGGTTCTTCAAAAATATTTTTGAAAATAAGTTTTCAGAAAATGCTCTGTCCAAATAATGTTATATGTAATCTTTTTGAATAATAATTAACAGCTTGATGAAAACTATTATGAAGCCTCCTAGTATGACTTACAGCGAAGGATAATGGAAAAATAACTTATGCAAGGTAAGAACAATTTGGCAAAATCTTTTATCTTAGTTTCTGTCAAATTTCCTTGGGCAAATTTTCTTCTCAACTGAGAAAGAAAGCCCATAACAACGAGAAGAAGTTAATGGCAGTACTTCCGTAGTTTTTGACAAAGAAAATGATCTCTTCTTCCCCTCATATATTGTCACCTTTGAGTTTGATCTTGTTATTTGCTCTAATTTCTGGTCTGTTCTTGTATTGAAAATGTCAATGGAAGAATGTTTGAATTTGTGGGTTAAATGTCAATCTGTCTTGGGCAAATTTGTGGACGCCGTAGTCAACTTTTTCGCACAATTTGAGACAAGCGAAAGCGACTTGACCTTAACCCAAAAGTATATAAATAAATATATAATGAGGATGAGAAAGCAACTAGGCCATAGGCTAGTTGCTTTTAATATTATTGTTTTTCTCTTATGTATTCACAAATAAGGTTGCGTCTTTAATGTTGAACACGTTAATTAAATACCAAATTAAAATTTTGTAATTGTACTCTCTCAAAAATATAGTAAACAATAAAAAAATTTGGTAATCCTATGGTAACGTCTCGTCACTAAAAAAAATTAGTAAATTTTGCTTAAAGAATTGATAAGATTATTTGGTTACTTCACAATCTCTAAAGAATAATTTCAACAGTGGTGAAGGGTTTTCCAAATTATGGAATGCTGCTTTAATGTAACACCTACTCCTTTTATGGTGTAGTTGCTAGCTTGCTATGTAAAAGTATTAAATGTACATTAATCTTATATTATTTTACGATATATATGATTGATTTTAATACGTCACATAACATATCGCATGAGTGCGTAGTGCACCTAATACCCACTCATCTTGCCATCCCTTACTAGTAGGGGTGTTCATGGACCGGGTACCCGGTCCATGGACAAAAAATGTGAACCGAACCGGTCTTTGCGGTTCGGCAAAAATTCGAACCGCAAACCGGTCCACATGTAGCGGGTACCCGGCCTTCTGGTTACCCACAAAACCGGTTCGGATAGGGCGGGTACCCAACCCGGTCCATAACAATTTACCTATATTTTTAAAAAAATAAACAAGAAAAATTACAAAATATTATAAATCACTAATAATACAAACATTAATATCTTAAAGTTAAATTACATCCAAAACCTTAATCTTCAAAAAAACAAAAATTAAATAAATAAGAAAACAATCACTTAGTCTTTCAAATTTCATCTTTTCATTTCAATCAACATAAAAACATAAATATTCAACAAATAACCAAAAACTATATAAACAAGAAAATAATCACTTAGTCTTTCAAATTTCATCTTCTCATTTCAATCAATGTAAAAACATAAATATTCAACAAATAGCCAAATGAACACCCAAACTAATATATGAAATTACATAAGTGACATGTGAAATTACATAACTACCCCCATTTCGGTTCGGTTCGGTTATCCGCCGGTTCGCAAAAATGGGAACCGCGAACCGCCCCGATTAAAATATAACCCGCCCCGCAAACCGCCACACCACCAAAAACAGGTTCGGTTACCCTTTTTTTCAGTTCGGGACGGATCGATTTTCCCGATTTTTCAATTTTTCGGGTTTTTTTGAACAGCCCTACTTGCTAGGCTCCGACCGATTTCTCAACCTATGGATTTAACCAGTTGACCCTCGAGTTGTAAACTTCTTGACGTTTTTGACTCGGTAAAAGTACAAAAGATAAGTGAATCTGAGTAGTGTTTATCAATTTTCATTGGCTGTATTTTAACCGGGATTGAAGACGTCTGCATTAGATGCTCTTATTTTTTTGTTTTTCCATTTTACGCAACAATATAGAAATAATACTAAATTCAAGAAAAAGAAGGAAAAAGAGCATTTATCTTCAATAATAGTACAACAATTATTATGAAAGGATTCCTAGCCCATAGGGATCAAATCGAGAGGGAATTTGCTATCCAGTTTGTGGGATATGGTGGTCCTTTTCTTTGTATTGGTACTGTGAGGCAGCATAACATCATGCTTACGATCCCAATAGTTTCTTTTTCTTTTTTTTTTTTAATCTTAGTAGTGTGTGTGCGTGTGTATATATATATATATATATATATTAAGAAAAAGTTGCATCACTTGGCATGTGAAATTTTGAAGCCTGTGTTTGACAAAGAGTTCTTAAATATTTGTTGTTGAGTGTAATCTACCAAACACTTTTGTCATGAGACTCATTAGTCATGACTTATCATCACCAATAGGATTAATATATATACATAAGAGTCATCAATAGCTCTTTTTCCTATAATCCAGTTGGGTTATTGTAATTTTCATTGTTTTAATGGTTCTGAAGATATAATATTACTATAACCTTACTTACTCCCATGCCTCTGAATGCTAAACAAGCAAGCGCTTGAATATAAATGTGATCCTAATCAAACAATTGTTTTTTTTTTTTGTAAAAAAAAAATAGAAAAAATGCAGACAATTTGTCTGATTAAATTTTCCAAAGTGATTAGAGCCATACATTTTTCCTTTTATTTTTATTTAAATTAACAAATGGAATATATTCATAAAGTTGCTGGTCAATTACTAGTGGGCAGAAAAGAGAACTCAGTGTCTAAAAGAACATCTGTGAATTATCCTCTCCTCTCTGGTAGGTATACTTTGAAAGTTCTCTTCCGGCTAAAAAAAAAAAAAAACTAACCAACTAGAATAGAATATTCAGAGGTGATAAAGTTAAAAGTACAGTACATTATCTTCTACTTTTGTGGTGTATTATATTATATGAGACAAGTCTTTTTTAATCAGTAAAAGCCCCTTAATATGGATGCCATTTTGACACGAGACGACTTTGCTGACAGAGCTCTTGGCTGTATCCTTGACTGTGTGTTGCAATTTAGCATGCATTGAGTACACTCACTAATCACGTCTGCTTACTCCTTAAATGACTTATTATACCAAGAGTTTGATATGAAATCATGGACATGGTTCGTTTTAAACTATTATGATGACTGTCAATCTCGTCCGTAAGTTGACAAATTGCCAAACTTTGACAATTGCCTTGTACCTCCACATTCAACTTTTTTCTTTTTTTTTTCCCCTCCACATTCAACTTTATATATATACAAATGGTTTGAAGGTAACATTTTTGCATTTGCAGTTAGCCCTTACTTGTTAGTGCATGAGAGGTTGGTTAACTTCAGTTCAATGCCCTTCGGTGAGTCTCGAGTGTTTTAATTTAATTTCTAACTTTAACTTTGAATGAAAATTGACCAAAAAAAAAAAGGTATTGCTTGCTTTAGACCTTTTACAAATCCTCTCTCTTTCTTTTTCTTTTTTTTTTTTATTTACTTAAGAATCTCGTTAGTGTAAGTTTAGGAGTTGTCTTGAGAGAACATCTTTCATACGTTAAATAACTCGATTTATCAACTACAGTTTCACTACAAATTAAAGTTCTATTTGTTTAATTACATTTTCTTAAAAACATGTTTTTAAAAAAAATTTTTTGATCAAGTGCTTGTATTACATGTTTGTTGCCTCACACAAGTAGGGTGAAGCTTCCATTGATGTGCTATGTGAAACCCTAGACTGTTTACCATACACAATTTGAAAGTATGACTCTCTGAAATTACCTAAATCTCTCCCTTCCCAAAAACCCTCTATCTACTGCAAGTTCTAGAATTTGATCATAGAACCTGTAGCAAGGGGAGACCTTAAGGGTCTCCCTGACCACTGGGCTGTTAGCCCAGTGGCTTTTTAAAAAATTTTAAATGTATGTTTCAGTTAACTTTTTTATTTCAACATTGATAGTGTCACAAGAATGGCCCACAGCGGGTGTCATCGGCGAGCCGGCTATAAGCCGAGCCATATCAAGAAAGGCTTAATCAATAAATAGTGGTAATACCATTTGGCAAGCATGCGTGCAGGTTCAAGACATATGTATGTAGATGGGCCCTCAACATGTAACTTGAAAGAATTTAATTCCTGACTAGTCAACTAAGAATAAGAAAGAGGATTAATTATAATCCACCGCTAATATATGCTTGTTTAATAATCAATGGAGTAACAAACATGCCTTTAGGGAGTAAATCTCAGGCCTAATTGGACAACAGTGGATAAAATAAGCAAGGTCTGCGGCTATGATGAGATTTGGTGGAAAGGAATGTTGACCAAGATCAAGTAAGTAATGACGAAATACAATACCCCATTTCTCCAGAAAAGCTTAATTAATTGATTAATTAAATTAAGTTCTTGATTAAGTATAATTACAAATCAAAGTTGTTTTACGTGCAAGATTGAAAAAATGTGGGCTCTCAAACAGTCACGGGATTGTTTGGCTTCCAGATATGTAAAATCCGGAAAAGTAAGACAGCATCGACTTTTATTCTCTCTCTCAAATTCTCAACCTTGCATTTCCTTCTTGTCAATGTCGGTACGTGACTAATATACTTTTTGCTCTTTCTAAGGATCACTTTTTATCTTTACAGCGATTTGATTGCTAATCACCAATTAACTTCGTGCAGTAATTTGCAAATTTCTATTAAGACTGAATTGGTTTGACAACAAGTTATTCAACTTGTTGATTAGTCAAAATCTAGCTTGAAAGGTTATTTTTCATCGAGTTAAGTGTTAACTGGTTCGACTAATTAATCAATTGATTTTTGAAAATGTTAACTGGTTCGACTAATTAATTAATCGATTTTTGAAGTTGTGAAAAATGCCAAAATTATGCTTCAGAAAAGAGTATATGTATATGAATTAATCCGCAAGTGTATGGACTTGGTAGATTAATTTTTTATTTTGTGTAAAGTTGGAAAAATTTAAAGCCACTAAGAAGACAATTGTTGTTTTCATGGTGTGCAAGTTGTGTACTCAAAACATCCTTTTCTTTTGATTCACTAAATCTTTTCATTAAATTTCTCCTTCATATATGGTTCTTTTCAATCCTTTTAGACTTTTTAGCGATAATAGTTCTATAATTTGCATGACCCCTCATCAACTTTGTGTGGTTTTGATTTAATAACCTGAATATGAGAGTCCATCATTCTGAAAGGATCAAACGAGGCCGTGCGACTTCCATCTTGATTTTGCCAACAAAAATCTTGTTTCCTTTTACAGTAAGTTGACGAGGAAAGCATGCAAATTAGAAAGAGGAAGAAAACTAATGGTTAGGTGGTTTGTCGAAGCTCAATCACGTCCATATATTAATCTATGTCATATATTGTTGATAACTACAGCCTAAATTATAACTAGTAATACTTTTTTCCCCCTTTTTGAAAACACGATAAGTGATTCTGTAGACTTTCATCTTTATATAATTTTGGGCTCCTTATCGCTAAATCAATAAATAAATAACAAAAATGGTGTGGATAACAGTGAAGTTTGTTTAGACACACACACATATATTTTATATTTTAATTAATTCTAAAGTTTCAAGTTTCGTTAAGAGAAATTGGGATTTTTTAACTGTCAAAAAAAATTAGAAGTTTCGAAGAAAACAAGAGAAAAGAAAAGTAAAGATGAAAGAGATCGACACAAAAATGTTATTAGGAAGCAGCAGATGAGGGATAGGCAGGAGGCTTTACTATAATGCTTTTTAAAAGAGGCTTATGCTTTCTTTTTCTGCGTTAATGACACTCCCAACAACCGCCACAATAACTCAATAATGCACTTTAAGATTATCATTTCATGCAAGAGTACAACTAGCTTGATTATTGCAATTATTATTTTTTTTTTGGACATATTGAAAGTTTGAAACTTTTCCAAATAGTAAATAAATAGAATTACATTTACTTTGTTGATAGTCTCCCTTCCTTTTTTTTTTCTTTGGAAAGGTAAAAAACTAGAGTCTAAGCATACCTCTCATATAATACTTCATTTAAATTTACTTTTACCTTACTTTGTTTAGATGCGTATATTCTCATTAAACTATTTTTTCAGATACTTTCTTAAATATTTTTATAATTTTACGAACATGTTTCCTTTTTTCTTTCTTTGGAAAGGTAAAAAACTAGAGTCTAAGCATACATCTCATATAATACTTCATTTAAATTTACTTTTACCTTACTTTGTTTAGATGCGTATATTCTCATTAAACTATTTTTTCAGATACTTTCTTAAATATTTTTATAATTTTACGAACATGTTTTCTTTTTTTTTCTTTAGAAAGGTAAAAAACTAGAGTCTAAGCATACCTCTCATATAATACTTCATTTAAATTTACTTTTACCTTACTTTGTTTAGATGCGTATATTCTCATTAAACTATTTTTTCAGATACTTTCTTAAATATTTTTATAATTTTACGAACATGTTTTCTTTTTTTTTCTTTAGAAAGGTAAAAAACTAGAGTCTAAGCATACCTCTCATATAATACTTCATTTAAATTTACTTTTACCTTACTTTGTTTAGATGCGTATATTCTCATTAAACTATTTTTTCAGATACTTTCTTAAATATTTTTATAATTTTACAAACATGTTTACCTAAAACTACTACAATAATATCTTTAAAAAATCCTTCTAAAAACGGTAATCACAAAGAAATGTCATATAAAGCCAGAAACTTCACAATTATAACACACTAATTGTTTTCACAGTTTTTTGAAAGCTAACTAAAACCAGTTGATGTGATTCGTAACATTATCAAACACAACACTTACATAGGTAAAATCCCCATTTACATTTTGCACTAGAATGAACATAGTACTTCAATTAAACTCTTCAAATTTCTCTCGGAATCGTCAAAATAATTGACGACCGGCTCATGGACCCGACCGGTCGAACAGCTGGTCCGACAAGTCCATCCGACTGGCTCTCGCGCATTTATTTTCCCGGTACAAGAAACCGAAACTGGTGGCCAGCCTAACTACTTTAAGCCAAGCCGGTTGTAGCCAGAAGCCATCTAAAAAGTCGAACTCATTATCGAAGATTCTGATGCTTTGATCCAACAGCTGAGAATCAAGCAGCAATATCTTTCATCTTTTTTTTTTTTTTTTTTCTCTTCTCATATTTGTCTAAGAAGACTCGGTCAGCCTATGGAGAGAGAAAATATATAAATGAATGTATAATCTTTCCTATAGTTTTGCACACATAGAAAATGTTTGTGTATATATAATTATCATTTCATACATTTAAATTTATTTGTATAAAAAAATTTCTAGAAAAAGAGATAAATCCATAAATAAATACAAAAGCATCAAAGGCTAAGCTAAGGAGGCTGGACCAGCAACAACAGCAGTCAGTAGCCCGCCATTAATGCCATTTTCTTCTCCTCACATCCTTCATCGACCCATATCTCTCCTTCTTCTCTCTTCACTTTCCAACGGTCTTTCTTGATAATGAACCTCAGGCTCAACATTATTACTCCATTACTGAATTCCTCTTCTCTCAAAAAAAAAAAAAAAAAACTATAGGATAAATAAAACTGCTGCATACCTCAAAACCTCCAAAAGCCCAGATAGATAACAATAAGAGAATTTTAGCTCATTTCCAGCTAAGAAAGCTCAGAATTTTATTAATCCCATCTGGGTTTTCGAAGTAATTTAAGGGGCTAAATAAAAGGTGGGTGTTGTTTACTTTCCATCTGGGATTTTGCTTAAATTTGATTTTTTTTAAAAAATTTGATGTGAACAAAGATAGTTGCTTTTTGCAGTAAAGAAAAGTTATTTTCTTGAACCTTAGATCTAGCTTTTGATTAGTGTGAAGCTGAGGTTATTTTATAGTATCCCTCTTTTATATGTGATCTGCAGAGCAAGACAATTCTGGTGGAGGAAGAAATTCACAAGAGAAGTTATTTACAATGGGAATTTGCTTAAGTGCTAGAATTAAAGCTGAAAGCCCATATCACACAGGTGAGGAGGATGTTAACTTTAATCACTTGAATAAAGGAACAATTTTTATTGATGTATGTATTAAGGGTCATTGATTATGGAATATTTTGGTATTTCTTTGTGTTATACTACGTGAAAAATGGAAACTTTGGTATGGTCTTTTTCCAAAAATTAAAAAATTTTGAGGTGTACGTATTTTTCAGTTCAAAATTATGGAATTTAACGATATACTGTTCCTGAACTCATCGGTGAATTGCAGAGATCAGCCAGAGAGACACTCCTTTTTGCCTGTGTGAGATTGGCTAATTGCCATTTTAACCTTGCGAGTTTGGTGTTGTAAAAATTGCTTCAGGAAATTGATATTTATGCCTGAATTAAAGAGGTCTAAGACAAGTATTTGGTATGAAAGAGATCAGGTTGGTTTGAAGCTCTAGTGACCATAAGAAACATGATTGCTTCTACTTGTCATTAAAACTACTTGAGCAAGATTGTCTTTAAGGGTTTTGACCCCTTCTTTGGATTAATTTCCTAATAGTGCATTTAATCTTCCAATTTGATCAGGGGTAACATCAAAAAATATGAGCATAGATGGGAATTCTCTAAGGAGTTCAAGTGGGAAGGTCTCATCAGGCACAGTGCCACCAGCTCCAAGGAGTGAGGGTGAGATCTTGCAGTCTCCCAATTTGAAGAGCTTTAGTTTTTCTGACCTCAAAATGGCCACCAGGAACTTTCGTCCTGATAGTGTGCTTGGAGAAGGAGGATTCGGCTCAGTTTTCAAAGGTTGGATTGATGAAAACTCACTTGCAGCTACCAAGCCTGGAACGGGTGTGGTAATTGCTGTAAAAAGGCTTAACCTGGAAAGTTTTCAAGGTCACAGGGAGTGGCTGGTGAGTATCTCATTCTTTCTTAGTACCTGTTTCATTATTCAAATATGTCCTCATTTAAATCAAGCTTGCTTGAAATTCTGGCTGGGAAAACTGAAGAGAATGTCTTTTAGATATTTCATCAATAAGTTAATGAAATTGTAATCCTAGGTGCTTGTACCAAAAAATATATATAATCCTATGTGCATTTTGATTTATCTTGTTGTGACCATGTTTCTGCAGGCGGAAGTGAACTACTTGGGACAGTTTTCACATACTCATCTTGTAAAACTTATTGGCTATTGCTTGGAGGATGAGCACCGGCTTTTGGTGTATGAATTCATGCCCAGGGGCAGCTTAGAGAACCATTTGTTTAGAAGTGAGTAATCTCGTCCTTCTTTTTACAACATAATTATATATTTTAAATTATTAATCTGTATTGTTTTGTAACAGGGGGCTCTTACTTTCAACCACTCTCTTGGAACCTCCGATTGGGGGTTGCTCTCGGAGCTGCAAAAGGACTTGCTTTTCTACACAGTGCTGAAAACAAAGTGATCTACAGGGACTTTAAAACTTCAAATATTCTGCTTGATTCGGTATTCTGTCCTCCTCCTTCAATAAAATTCTAATTGCATCTAATTTAGTTTGGCTGTTGTCTAAACTTATGTGTAGGGAATGAGTATATTGTTCAACCTAGTTTAACATAAATACTTTCATTTTATAACATGGCAGAACTACAATGCCAAGCTCTCTGACTTTGGATTGGCCAAGGATGGGCCCACAGGTGATAAAAGCCATGTCTCCACAAGAGTTATGGGAACCTATGGATATGCAGCCCCAGAATACCTAGCTACAGGTATGTTGCAATGCTTGTTATATCTTATTTGCAGTTTAAGGCTCTATATCTCGTTTCTTGATGGCCCAACCTGCATTCTGCTTTTATTTTTTCGATCTCTAAATGTTACAAATTCAAGGCACTTAACCAGATTGTCGAAACATCTTTTTATCCAATGCCATTACCTTTCTGCCTGGTTGAAAGTTGCATGCACTTGCACTTTTCTTATCCCATCAAAATTTTAAACTTTGTCTTCTTTCCTACTCCACGTTCGTTGTTACTTGATTTACTTTTGTCCATTCTTAACCTTGCCCAAAATATGATTACTTTGTTGTGTATGGATGACTGATTCTGGGCAAGTCCCACCATTTTTGTCCCTATATACATCTTGCAAGAAAGTAAAGAAATTCCAGTTCAAGTGGACTACCATGGTTGCTATTTTTTCTTTTTATCTCACCTCCAAAATACAACAATAGTTAGTCTTCTACTAAATAATAGAGTAATTGGCGTGCCAATTTTAGTTTTCAACTACTCTGATGAGATGTTTTGTCAAAAATTCTTCCAAGCATTTCATTTATGCATTTGTTATGTTTTGTCAAAATTCCTTTCAAGCATTTCATTTATGCATTTGTTCCTTTTATTCGGTATTGTGTTTTTTACTGTTTTGGCAACCAGATTTTTGTGCTCATAGTTTACTGACTTTTTGTATCATCTCTTCAATTTAGGTCATTTGACCGCCAAGAGTGATGTGTATAGTTTTGGAGTCGTTCTTCTTGAAATGTTGTCTGGTAGAAGAGCAATTGACAAGAATAGACCATCTGGAGAACACAACCTCGTTGAATGGGCCAAGCCCTACCTGAACAATAAAAGGAAAATCTTTCGCATCCTCGACAATCGTCTTGAAGGTCAGTATTCCTTGGATGTGGCTTACAAGGCAGCAAACCTTGCTTTCCGATGTATATCAATAGACCCTCGGTTTAGGCCTACCATGGATGAGATAGTCAAGGAATTGGAGCACATTCAGGACTCAAATAGTAAAGAGAAGACCAGCAGCAATGCGCCAGCTAGGTCCAGACCTCGCAGACGAAGTGCTGATGATGCAAGCAGTAGAAATATTCCTGCTGCTTATCCAAGGCCATCCGCATCTCCCCTCTTTAGCAAGTAAACATGAATACTGGAGTAAGCTCTTGTTTTCCAACTCGAATAGTAAATCAAGTGTCGTGACAGTGATCTCATGACCCTGGAACTGACTTGAAATCGATGACATGTACAGTGGTAGTGTTTAATATATTTTCAATGCTGCTTCTTCCAGTTTAAAAAATGTTTGTAACACTAAATAGGAATATAGTTTGGTCTAGCATAAATTGATGTTAGCTCTCCTCTTATCGGAAATTTTTCATTTTCCCTCGTAGGGATCTTTTTGTTTTCAATGTTGTATATCTATTTGTGTGTAATTCTCTAATTTTGCAATTCTTTCTTGACGGAAAAAAATAATGACAGCTTTCTACCTAAAATGATTTTGACCTCCTGTCCATTATTTTTGGCCCCTCGTCACGGATAAGTCGATGCAAATGGGGAAAAGGAAAAGGAAATGACCATGAAATATACGGTTGGTAATCAATATAAAGATAGTAGCCATTTAGCAATCGCTTTCATCGTAGTCTTTTCCTTTGTTTTTGATATACTAGTGTCATGAAAGTTAAACTAGAACTGGTACAAAAGGGTGAACTATGCATGCGTGGTGTCCATTCTGGCTGTCCATGCGTTTCCTCCCCCGTCTCGTGTTTAAAGCTAAAATTACATGCCAAATGGGTCTGAATTATCTTATTTTATATCGGGCCTTATGTCTCAGTCCATAAAGATAGAGGAGCCGTGTCTTGCAGGCAAACAAATGATTTTTCCATATTCAAAAGCCACAATCCTTAAATTGTATCAACGTTTTTTTATGATCATGGAACTTGAAAAGTTTAAGAGAAAATTTTTGTCAAATTTTGGGTTTAAATGGTTTCTTTACTATTAAAGTGTATAATTTCTTCTGACTTTGGGAAAAATATCCCATAAAAGTGGCAGCAAAGGAACTGGAATGGTGGCGCTTGTTTCACATTACGAGTCGGCAGCCAGCTTTGGATTGTGTCAAGGGCTTCGTTTATTGTGACCTTTCTTTCCTAATTGACCAGATTGTAACTCTCAAGCGGCCATACGACTACCAACTAGTCTAATTTTTATATTTTTGTTTGAACAATAGTCACGTCAAAGTCCCTGTAATATTAGTGTGATAGATACTAACGTAATATGTTACTTTTGGATGAATATTAATCTAATCTAATTTCAGAAGAGTTCTATATTATTGCAACTTACCAAAAAAGTATTTCTCTAAATTAATACTAATTTAATTTAATTTTAAGAGAATCTCATGCTATCCTAACTTACTCAAAAAATCTAAAATTATTTTTAATAAATAAAAAATTAACCGTAATTTTCTTAACAAAAAGAAAGTCATAATTAATTAAAACCCTAAATTCTAAAAGTATAAACCCTACGCTCTGAATCCTGAACCCTAAATCCTAAATCCCAATTTAAAAGAAAATATAAAAACTAGTAATGACAATGTTAGCAAAAGTTTTTTTTCCTAGGGTCTATGTTGCAATAAAAAAAAGTGATACTTACGTAAGAAACTAGTATTTTAGGTTACAGATAAAATAAGGATTAGAGTTTGTAATTGATGAAAACTCTTGAATGTTCAAGATTTGTATGTAACTAAAAATCTAGTTACAGTTTTTTACAGCATTTTTTTTTTTTATGTCCCCACCTTTAGCTCCTTCAATGTGGTCACCCATACATATATTGGTGGTTTTGAAACTCATAATCGGTATCAATTTTAACTTGCGGTTATTGTAACTAAATAATTCGAAATTGAGATAGATTAATTACGGCATAGGCTTTCGATCTCCATCAACTACACAGAAAGATATATTAGTTGATCTCATCTTATCTCTATATTCAACCTGCATGATGGCTTCTCTCATCTTTGTCTCATTTGTTATTCTACTTTTAATTTTTCTTTTTCAGGTTTTCAGGCTAAAGGAAAGAGACATTATTAATAGTACAATGTAGAAACCCACGAAAGAGAAGGGAACCAAAAAAAAAAAAAAAAAAGTATAGGGGAGATGCATTTCAACGACATCCAAAAGAACTTGAAATCCCACAGAAAAAGATTTCGAGTGGGAAGGTACATCATATACGTGCATCTTAGTGCGTTACAAATGGCTTTGCCGCTCGCCCTCAACACCTTCTATGTACCTAATCTTTGCAGACAAAACCAGGAAAGCTGGCTAATATTTTCTCATATCTCCATCTTTCTCAAGAAAACGCATCGGTCTGGTACTCTACAGATAACCAAGTTGCTATCATGAAGTTCTTACCAAGCCCGGCGTCCAATTTCTCCAATCTAGCCTCCCAATAGACTTGTTCCTAAAGCTGACCATTTCTTTAAAATCAAAGCCCTTTTTTCCATCGTTGCTCCCCTGCTTGCCACACTCGAGTTCAATCCCTGCACCTTCTTCCTTCACATCCTCAGTTTCATTGACAACTTCTGGTACAGAATCCGAAGCGGATGTCTCGCTAATGATGTTTCCAAGCATCTCGACCACTTCACTCATTTTAGGGCGAGATTTGGGATGTTTCATGAGGCATTTATTAGCAAGTGATGCAAGTTTCTGAGCTGACTTAACACAATCTTCTCCTTCAATTCGTGGGTCGATAATGAAGTGGAATTTTTTAGAATCTGATACGTATGGTCTTACCCATTCCAAAAGCTTTTGCTCGCCTTTAGGTAAATTTCGCTCCAATACCCGCCTTCCTGTGATAAGCTCGTATAGAACCACGCCAAAACTCCAGACATCACTTTTAGCAGTGAGTCTTCCGGTGTGGACATATTCAGGGGCAGCATAGCCTACCGTGCCAACAACCTAAAAGAAAACATCATTAGAGAAAATATTAATAAACTAAAAATTAAACAATTGATGAAACTAAACAAACAAGTCAATGTTCTGAATTGAAGGGAATATTAGAATCCAACTAGATGAAGAATAATTCGATTCTCAGACTCAGGAATGGGGATCAAAAAGACCCAAGAACTAGAAGAAAACAGAGAAACAAATGAAACTTACAGAAGTGGAAACATGGCCGGATCCAGTTGCTGGACCCTGTCTTGCCAGTCCAAAATCTGAGAGTTTGGCTTTGAAGTCTTCATCCAGAAGAATATTTGAAGCTTTGAAATCTCGAAATATGAGCTGAAAGACAGATAAACTCACAAGAAATAAGATGACATTCAAAGACAAATAAAACAACAACAACATTGCTTCTGGACATGGAATAAAACTTTAAAGAAGGACATGTACATGCAATGACACAGCAACAATTTGGACGATACTACAGGTAATTTTCAAAACTAATTCAAATTAGGATCTGTATGGACTCAAATAATTAGTTTCCCTTGGAAAAGGCCATTCAGGAGACAAACTTTTACTTGAGACAAGTCCACTTAGTTATATACAATGTCAGCATAAATGAATAAAAAGGAAGACATCCAACAGTGTCCTCGCCCTGAGATATTTAACAAGATCCTTGCAATATAACATGCTTATGAAGCCAGATTTACATTATAACTTATTCAATTGGAATTGTATAGCTGATAATAGTGAGGGCACATACACCACACAGGGATGCATACACGTGTGTGTGCATGCATATTATGTTGTAGCATTGAGGGAAAGCCTTTTCATCTTTTTTTCCCTTTCTACTTCAGATTAAGGCCATTTGTACAATGTTATGATCCATGGCATCCTTTTGAGTTAATTTTAATAAAAGTCATGCATGCAATGGGTTAACAGCAAGAACTTGTCAAAGGTTTCATGATGGGAGCCAGACTTATGGACAATTGTCGAGTCAAAAACATCATGAGAGTTTTTACTTCCATTATCTTCATAAGTTTGTAACATGCATATTTTCCAGTTAAACAGAATCAATAGGATTGAAAACTTGTTTAGATCCTTCCTTGATGTTTATCAAGCTCTAATTGACATGGATTTTGTTCGGAATACCAAATGGTATAATTTCTTTAAAAGCTGGTTAGATTACGTTAACCCATAAAAGAAACTATCTGGGAACATATTTTATGAAACGATGATCAGTAGACATCACCTGAAAGTCCATTTCCTCGTGAAGGTATGCCAAACCACGAGCTCCATCTTGAGCAATTTTCAATCTCTGAATCCACGAAAGAGGGGATGCAGAACGGGCCAATAAGTGGTCTTCCAAGCTTTTATTACTCATAAGCTCGTAGACCAAGAGGCGCTGAATCCCTCTTTCATCATCTTCGGCACAATATCCAACTAACTTGACAAGATTCGGGTGACTGACTACACCTAAAAAGTTCACTTCATTGATCCATTCTTTGTGCCCCTGAATACTAGAATGCAGAATTGTATACCCGTAAGGTAAAAGAAATTACTCTCACTTCTAAAAAAACCTCACAATTGCAAAGCCTTGAGCATAAACTAAAACCAACTAAACAAAAAAAAAAAAAAAAAAACAAAAAATGAAAATAAAAAATAGTGGGCTAAAAAACTATCAGGTCGCCTATTCTTTTGGCAAATTAGTCAACTCATTTGGGCTAATGTTGTGATCATTTGATGGCAACATTCATCTTTGATTTAGTCAATGGCATCGAGAGTTTGAATAAATACAACCACCTTTGTCTATTCAGTAGGAAAAACACACGCTAGCTCCTAAACAAAGACTTAAACATAGTCAAATCAAAGCATGCATTGAATTATGAAGTTGGTTTGGCAAACTCCAAATCCACCCAAAATTTTCTAAAAGTTAACATTTAGGACACACACATCTGATCAAGTTAGAAGTCCCCAAAAAAAATCAGTGCAATTTTTGTTAAATTCAGACTCCTAAACTGGCAGCATTGTTTTAAATTTTGCCCAGCTTGTCTCAATGAAAGCTAAATCTGACAAGCAATCACTGGAATAGGGGAAAAAAAATCCTAACTTGATAAAGTTCTATATCAATAAAATCCTTAAACCTACGTCTCATAAAAGTACCTTTTTCTTTATTTGGCTTTTTCATGATTACCTCTTCAATCAAATTTCAAGAAAACCAAATCCCAAAACACAAATATGATAAATACTACAAAATGAACTTCCAAATGCAGTTTTTTTTTTTTTTTTAAAAAGATCCACAGTGTAAAAACGGTAAAAACAAAAATGGGCATGCCTGGAATCCACTGCGATTTAACTGTTTAATAGCAACCTCCATCTTTACATCCGAAACCGGTTCTGGGTCCGTATCAGGGCAGCCAGCATTAACAACCCCTCTATAAACGCATCCGAACCCACCTTCTCCGATTATCAGACCCCTGCTGAACCCTCTCGTCGCCGCTTTCAGCTCCGAAAAACTAAAAACCCTCAGATCATTAGCTCTCCGCTGACTCAGAAACTCGTAGAACCCGAACGAGTCAGTGAAGTCTCGGGACTCGGAGTCAAACTCGGACCTCCTTACTGACTCCAAGCTACTGGAGGCCACGCTCAAGGACCGTGCCCAAGTCACCTTAGATGTCCGAGATATTACGGCGTCGTCGACTTCCTCATCGTCCCCCCTCTTCTCCCCATTAGTAAAATGAAAGCATTTCATTTTTTGAAGGGAAAATAAATCCTATTTTTCTAATTTGACATGGGGAAAATCTACTATATATATATGTGTGTGTGTATATTACGAAAAGGCCAAAAGGGCAGTTGGGCTTGAAGAGATCAAGTATTAACTAATCATATGCTATCTATAATATCTACCTGGGATAATTTAAGAAAAAGTGATTCATGGGATTACTAAAAATAATAATACATTTTTAGTAGTGAATCGTTTTTTGTCGTGGTGTGTGTGATGGAGGGAGAGAAAAGGAAAGTGAGTCACGACAGAGGAGCGGACTGAGGAGGAATGCAGAAATATGGTACGAGCATTCATTCAGTCAGCATTCTCTCTCTCAGTCTCTCTCTCTCTCTCTCTCTCTCTCTCTCTCTCTCTGCAACTTTGAATACAAAACGGAGATTTGGAGGGAGGGGTTTTATAGTAATTTTAGGTTCATCATGTTTCAGGAGGGCGTGGCTATACTTTAATTTTAAGTTAATCATATATTCGAAATTTTTTTTTTTCATAAATGAATTAAAGAAATGAAACTGTAGATTTTTTTTTCTTTTTTTAAAAATGTTTCTAAGTATTTTTGGAAGGGGAAAAAGAGAAGAGGGAGGAGAAAGGAAGTCGTCAATAATCCAAATGGAATCGTAGGAATGGATTGGGCAGCGGCCGAGGAAGGACTAATTTTTGGCACAAAATCTATGAATTTTCTTATGGTCTCTTGGTCAAACAAGGGGAGAGAGCGGAAATCTGAGAATCAGAAGAGAATGGTGAATATGGAATACTTGTTCTAAGGCAAGGGAATTGGCCCCAAAAAAAAAAAAAAAAAAAGCCTTAAACATTGGCGATGTTTGATTCTCAAATCTATGGTATTTCTAAGAATATGCGATCCTCTCAGACTAACAAGTTTCTTCTCTCCTACTATTCTTAGGAACATTAATTACATTGTTTTGCTCATGAATTGATTGTTCTTCTTAGGTTTTCATTCCACTCGCAAGTTTTAACAGGTGTATTTAATTGAAATTCATTATTTACAACCGTTATTTGGTGCAATTGAATAATTAGGAATAATTTGGTCCAATTATTCAGGGGAAATTTTGAGACGAGACTTAGGTTGACATGTAGAATGAAGTAATGGATTTAGCAAATGCTCTTTGAATATTTTCTCTAGCGAAGTAATTTGGAGAAGTGTTAATTGTAGCCACTTGGTCGAATGAAGCATGGTGGTGAAAATTTTTTTAACATGAATCAAATCTATTATTTCATAGGTAGACCGTAAATTCTGTGATTTGAAAGAAGGTTATATGAATATTTTTTGTATTACTTTCTCATATCAGTATGCATACCATATGATTTACCACGGAGATCACAAATCTGTTCGATATAAATGACAATGGACTTTAAGTAGGTGACGGAAGTAAGTTAACAAGGACCACAGCCATGATTCACTCGGCCTGCCTGGTTCACTCTAATGTCAACTTGTTCCGTCTGATGTGATCAATCGGTGGTTGAGATAGTGTTTAGATGCACTAAAAGTTTTCTCTTCAACAAAAATAATTTAAGAAGATACACTAAATTTTTTTCTAATTCATCAGCGATTCTATAATCCGATTCTTTGTTTTTTTCTTTTCTGTTTTTTTTTTATGCGAGATTAACAACTCCACCACTTTCTTGAACATGTCATTATGCGTAGCACTCTCACTTTTAAAATTATTAACTGTCCTAATTTCAACCTAAATACTAAAAAAAGACTTCTTGGCCAAAAAAAATATAAACTGCCCTTTCAACGATAATTATTTTTCAAATGAAGGAAAAAATGACGCATGTTGCGTTTGAGAGACGAAAAGTTTTACATGAGATGAGATAATTGCCGATAAAAATATAAAATATTAAACATACATCGTTCTGTAATTTTGTTAGAGTAAATTACAAGGAATATTGCTGCAACATTGTCGGAGTTCCAATTATGAAGAGCCAATCAACCAAACATCAGAACATAAATCGCTCCATTTCGCAGTTGACACCATCAAGACTGCTACCCGACGCGTGATTACTTTGCATTATTAAAACTTCTAAATTAAGCATAAATCGAAACATTCAACAGTTCAGGTCAAGCTCAAGAACAAGCCAGCAAGATTTGAATCAATGTCCTACGAATGTACAGGCCCACAATAATGTTATTGCGTAGTCAAGCAGACACAAGTAAAGATAATGTTTGGAACAACATATGACAATTTTAAGCATTTAGATATCATCGGTGTGAGGTGCGAATAGTAAGACAAGCAATTAGAATTTTATGTTACGGGTAGAGAAGTTTGCAATCAGCATCAAAAAAGGACTTTTGTATGGTTATTAAGCACATTTATGAAACGTTAAATTCGCCATTGGTTGGTTAAAAATGTTATACTTTATAAAAATATGCAACTGTTCCTTCGTGAATGTTTACTTGAATCAAAAGAAAAATGAGAGGTACAACTCATGAAATTCTTAATAAAGTGAAAGAAACATTGTTTTTACTAATAAAATATTTTATTATGACCAAGAAAGTTGATCAGACTCCTCATTTTCAGCTGCAACAATTCTAATACAATACGGTACAGCTACAGAAAAAAAATCTTGCTACAAGTTTACAGACATGGGCTCCCAAAGGGCATGTGTATTCTACTATTGTTCAACAGTGGAGAGAAAGAGACTGATCAGCAAGCAATCAAAATTGGCTCTACAGCCTGCTTGTTAAGCACACACCTCCAATGCAACTATGTTCCATGCTGGACACAAGCTGATCTTGGAAACATGAACTTCCAACTTAATGAAAGAAATTACGAATTTAAAATTTCGGCAATCAAGGGAAGGAAAATTTATAAAAGGACAAAAGGCAATAATAATAATAATAATAATAATAATAATAATAATAATAATACTTCTTAAAACGCCAAGTTCGTTCACAAAACACTAAACAAGAAAAGTGTAAAACCAAATAAGTCCTAAATATCACATTTTTTTCCCTTGAACTTCCAACCGGATGAGAGAAAATTCATGAACTTTCTTTTATTCCCAATCCTTACATCCAAACTAGACTACTTTTTTTTTTTTTTTTTTTTTTGGGTGTGGTTGCGGTGGGGTCGGGGGAGGGTGCAGAAATCTAGCCTTATAGCTTGATATCACTCGTTGTCTTTGATCTTTTCCTAAAAGCATAACACAAAAATAATTTGTAATAAATTGTTACAATTATTCGTAACCTAATAAATTATTTTACATGTGTAATTTAGTGCTAATCTACTGTTCATCGTGAGAATTTTACATGATTTAGATTGCATGCAAGTGCATATTTCAGCTTTGTGGTTCGATCAACCTGACAGATAGCCTTACGTAACTGTGAACTTATTGTAATCTTGAAAACAACCAGTTTTTTTTTAATTAATTTGGCAACTAGTATCACAAGGGAACTTTAAAACGACAAGAATAACAACCCAAATCTCTCTGAGTCTCAGGCACAATGATGGAAGGTATCAGACCATGGACTGTAAACTAGTACTCTAATCACGTAGGTCAAGTTGAATTGTACGACATTAACTGGCACCTCATGCAATTGCTGGATATGTCTCATCACAAACAGATTCATGACCTCAATCTATGTTGCTTGTTTTTTTTTAAGGGTTAATAACACTTTTCCCCTTAAAAGTGTAGGGAAGTCACACTTTACCCCCTTAACCTTTAAATATATACATTTTGCCCCCTCAATCAATTAGGTGAGAGAAAAATTGGTTAAAAGAAATAGTTAAATGATACAAATACCCTTAACTTGGCAAAGAGGAAAATTTTCAAAAATAAAACTCAGACGTTACAAGATTTTAAAAAAATATTTATGAAAAACTTTTAATAAAGTAAACCACTGAATTTTAGATGAATTAAATATGAAAAATAGTTAACAAGAAATGTGACAATAATATTATAAAAGACTATACTTATTGTACTATTAGAGAGGACCTAAACTAATTCTTACCAAATAAAAATTACACTGTTATGAAAGTTAAAATTAAGATTTTTTTTTTTGTAAATTAAGAATTTTCCTTAAATCAATAAAAAAATCAAAAGTTTTAATTTTAGCTTTGCATTCATAACAATACAATTTTTATTGAGCAAAAAATTAGGAGAGATCCTCTCCAATAGTACAAAAAGTATAATTTTTTAGGATAACACAATCACATTTTTTGTTAGCTATTTTTTATATTTAATTCATCTAAAATCCAATAATTTATTTTATTTGGAAGTTTGTAAAAATATTTTTAAAAAAATATTGTAACGATTGAGTCTTTTTTCTAAACTTTTTCTCTCTGCCAAGTCAAGGGTATTTGTGTTATTTGAATATTTATTTTAACCAAATTTTCTCTCACCAAATTGATTGGGGGGCAAAATGTATATACTTAAAAATTAGGGAGGCGAAGTGTGACTCTCCTATACCTTTAGGGGAGCAAAGTGTTATTAATCCTTTTTTTAATAGCAATCTATGTTTCTTTATTACTACTGTCAACTTTCAAGCGAAGATATTCTTTGATCCAAGATTCCAATTCCAATTCATGACTCTTGATCTCGTAATTGTTTTTAATGTGTTTTAAAAATATATATATTATTGTAATAATTTTAAAATTTTTTCTTAATAAATATATATATAAAATACAAAAATAGTTAAAAAAATATTTAAATTTTTTTAAAAATATACCTTTTAAAAAACATAATTAACCAAACATAGCTAGTTCCTCAGCGTTCCATAAGAGGTAGACACAGGACCTTGGATTTACGCATTTATCCTTACACGGTTTAGCCAAAAACTTTAAACAATTGTTGTCTTGAAAGAGAAATCATGCCAATACTTAGTCATAATCATGCAGATCATCCATAGGTACTTAGTTTTTTCTTCTTTTTTTTTTCCGGTTATTGTACTTTCACTTGATACTAATTTGTATTGATCTTTCATTTTTGTAGTGTCATTACTTCTCTTCATGTAGAGCCGTATAAGACAATATCTAAACTCGGCCAATTCTATCATAAACCCAATTTATGTATACTATTGAGTTCACGTAAACCGAATCCATTTAAAAAAAATCCTCTAAACTCCACGAATCACGAGTTCAATTTTAATCAGCGTTAGTGTCACATGGATACGGATGTGGATGTGGACGTGGAAATATCGGAAAGTAGAAACAGCTTCACAGATCTTATTGACGAGACTTCCAGCTTTACATGAATTTTCAGCTTTAGACCGACCGAGCATCATCGTTTGTTTAGCCCCGTTTGCCCTTACGCAGCGTAGCCTACAACTGACACTAGGACCAAAGACTAGGTTACGGAAGATTCTAAGATTTCAATGGGAAAAAGGTTATTCCCCATGCACTAATACTATTACTACAGTCTTCAGTCATCAGTCATCATCCCAGGACGACACTTGGTCATGCATTTGTCCAATGCCCACAATGACACCTGCCACATTTTTTATTCAATGAAAAAATTGTACTAATAAATTATAAATTTTCGCATAAAACCAGTACACTTCAATAGAAACTTAATAATATTAAAAATATGTATTTTCTTTTATAACTGTTGTAACCATGACCTTTTCCTATAAAATTACTCGCATATAGAATCTACCTGTACGATACACCTCTGATTGTTTTTGCTTGATGTTGTTGTTCCAGAATTACTCTTTGCTAGAACCAGAGAGCTATTATCTACAGCAAAAAGTTTTTATGTGTATACACGACCACGACTTTAAATTGATTTGACCCCTGAAACATAGCTATTCTTTCGTTATACTGTTTAACGAATGAGCTAAAGTAGTTTATAAAGCTTGAGTAAAAATATACCCTAAAATAGCATCTTATATTAAGTGATCATGAACTGGAAAAGTGCCAAATGTAGTATAATGTTTCTCTTGTTTAAAAATGACTGAATATTTCATCTAATAATAGGAGAAAGATACAACAAAACTCAAAGACAAACTTGCTTACAATCAAGCTCAAACTCAAGCTCGAACAATTAACTTTCTTATAATGAATGGATACAGGAAGTTCTCCTAGCCTCCACATGAATACATGCTAAAAAACTAGAGCTTTCACTGTCTAGAAAAGTTAGCATCGTTCCTTTTCAAGAATAGGAATTAGACATGAACCTTACAGTCACATAATTGTAATTTGAAGGGTAGATATAAAAGATCGAATAAAAGTGCGTTCAGGTTTTTCCAGAAACGAGATGGCGCACTGTATATGCATGCAGTGCAACATATAACAAACGACAAAAACATAAGTGAATCCTCTAAATTTGAGGAAATGAACGAAATCAAAGGCAAAGTCTAAACGACAAACAAGCGAAAACATAGTACGAACCAAGTCACAGTAACACCAACACATCATCCCCAACGTCCAAACTTCACTTCATTTCATTAAAAATTAACGTGCCATACATACTAATTTAGACAATAAGTCACTAATTCAGAAATTAATATAAGAACTTCAGAAAGATAACTAATGATCATGCTAAAGATTGAAGTAAATTATCTTGCACCAGGGTGGTGGTGGTTACGGTCGCAGTCGGGGTCACGGACCTCGAAGAAAGAACGGTTCTTGACAACAATATCATACATGTGATGCGACTTGAAGTTGGCAAAGCTTTTAGGAAGGGAAATAAGGTGGGCCGAATCATCAGATCGATGGAACTGGAGCAAGTCCGACCCCTTTGGGTTGTGGTAACGGGTCCAACCAAGCTCAACGAGTATTCGTTCTAGCTCAGTGTAGGAACATATTACCTGGTTTGAAGGAAGGTAGACAAGAACCCTTGGACGTGCCCCGGGTGCGGTAGCTGTACCCGGGTAAGGTGGGTTCTGGTGCTCGAAGGATTCTCGAGTTGGGTTTGTGATTAAACGGGCCACTCCCTTCTTGTCGAATATCCATACCCCGGACATTGTCTTGATCAAGAACTATATTGGAAGAAAATTAACACACACTCACACACATTTTCTCCCTTTCTCTCTCACACATGGAGACACCCAGAGGTGGCAGAGGGAGAGAGAGAGACGTTGGAGATGATGGTGCAGCTATAAATTGTAGTAGTAGTAGTGGTGGTGTTGTGTGGAAGAATGGATGGACTCATGGACATGTATATATATGCATAATACTACACGTAAATATATAATGAAATATTTAGGTGGACCGAGTCTACGGGTGGGGCCGTGGATTCTGTGGTCCATCTTGTGCCACACCCACCAAAAGTGGGCCCTCTTGTGGGTCCCTTGTGGGCCCCATGATACTTTTGGTGGGTGTGGCATAAGGTGGACCACAGGGTCCACGGCCCCACCCGTGGACCCAATCCACCTAAATATATAGGTATTGTTTTTATTTTTTATTTTTTTTTGCTAAGAAAAATATATAGGTGTTGAACAGTAGGAAGAGGACAGCATGTGATTACTGCCGAAGTTATAGGACTTGCATCGCTGCAAACCAGACCCAAGTAGCCTTTTTGAAGTTACAGTGTCAAATTTTTCGATGCAACCCAACAAAAAATAAAGATGGTAAGAACTAAACAACAAAAGGCATTTGAGCTTTATAATTTGTTGACGGAAAATTACTGTATGATAACATGTATGAATGGGGAAATTTGTTTCCTTTTGTTCTTTTTTTTTTTTTTTTGGGGGGGGGAGGGGGGTTGATGGGGTGGGAGGTTGTCTTGTAAATTAGTTTTAGAAGTTAAAATTTAGGAAATTGAGAGTATCAAACCTAATTGTTACATGAATTTTGTTGTTTGTGTTTCTTGTGAGCTAGTTTCTCCAAAAATACTAAACTCAAGATAACCTTTTTGTGAGAATTATGATTTTCTGTCATCAATGTTCCAAGTTCTAAACAATTGTTTAAGTAAGATACTTTTAGTCGTAATGAAAGTCGATTTGCTTAGAAAGGTGAGTTAAACTACTTGAGTGAGCTCTTGCTCGCAAATTCATACTCTAACTTTGATGGTCCTGGTTTTGCATTATTTATTTCCTTTCCCACTCTGTATCTACATATTTATAAATTGCCAGGACAGTTTCTAACAAGCCGTCTTAGCTCAGCCGGTAGAGCGCATGGCTTTTAACCATGTGGTCGTGGGTTCGATTCCCACAGACGGCGGTGACGCTTATGTTACTGCATTTTGGTGTTTTAATCCATTCCCACTTTTACATGCTAATAAGCATCCGCTTCTCTTAAAATATACGTATATAGTTTACATTTTATTTGCTGATCGGAGGTAATCTTTCTCTTGCATCCATTTCTTTCTTATCTTTTCTCTGTCTTACCAAAAAAAAAAAAAAAAAAAAAAAACTTCCGTTTATTTCCGTCCTACTCCCCCACTCGGGCAACCGGAAAAAAAAAGTAATCTTCTTTTGGTATTCATCTCCTATCTTTTTCTTGAAACAAAAAAGAAAATCTTGGAAATAGAAAGTAAACTATCGATGCCAAATGCCCAAAACTATTACTCTACTTTCTTTATTGATTTTCTATGTTTTTTTTTTTTTTTTGAGGATAGATTTTCTATGTTTTTTAATTGATTTTCGTCTAGACCTAGGCTGTAAGTAGAGATAACTCTCGTTTAGACCTAGACATGTAAAGGAGATGCAGAGTTTTTTTTATCAATGGACTCCAATGATGTTATAAGAAATAAATTCAACAACCGAATGCATTAAATTAAAATGTAACTACGCACGACCAATTATATAGATATTTCATTTGGGCCATCACGAGCCACTACCATCTTGGGCCTGCTCAACCTATTAAGCCTGGTCTTTGGCATTTTATTACGCATCCTTAGGCTAGATATTTTCGGGCCTAACACTGACCCAGCAAAAACCACAACAAGCTTCTTTTGGTTTCTTTGAATGCTAAGCGGCTTTCACATTGACCCGACCCGACTTCAGCGAATAGTCAGAATAGAGCTATGGTCCAACAAAATCACATTTGATATCTCCTCCTCCTAAAACGGCAGTCCAATTTCCACCACTGCTCCCCATCACGAATTCTCCATTTAGCTCATCCTTCCATGCCTAGGTTAAAAAAAAAAATCCTCATCTTTCCCCAATTTGTTTCGTATAAAAATGAAGAATGTTGTGATGATGCGGAATTAGGTAACAAGATGTAAACTTTTTTTAAGAAACTGATATGACTTTTTGATGAGTTACAACTTTTTTGAAAATTGCATCACCCTATGATATTCCTCTACTTTCGACATTTCATATGAGAATACTAACCAAGAACATTAGTGGTTGGAAGACAACTCATATCTCGATATACAATTATTGTTTCCACAGTTTGTGTTGGGCACTAGAATGAATGTCTTCATCTGCCTCATTTACACTTGCAAAAGTGGCCAATGGAGCGTTGAAATGGAAATGTAATTAGACAAAAAACAAACAATCTCACTCTCACACAGTTGATTAGATCCTAGGCCCCTCCATGTAACTAACAAAATTCTCCTTTTATATATTCTTTATTGGTAAAATCTAACAAGTTGATTAAGCACAGTCACTTCAAAATTGAAACCTTCTCTTTTATGGGAGCGCTCAGTGCTCCTTTGAATTTAAGGAATAGTGCATAAAATCTCCTCTGTGTACGTCATTTGAAAGGATCAAAGATTGCACTTGAGAATGTCCAAAAAACAGAATAAGGAATCCATTCCCTCAAAAAAAAAAAAAAAAGAATAAGGAATCCAATGCCTCCCAGGCCCAATTTCAATTCTTACCTTTTTTATCTGGAATAGGGATCCAATGTTTTGTGTGTGTGTGTGTGTGTGTGTGTCTCAAATGGGTCCAAGATTAGATGGTGAAAATCATTTAGGTTCTAGCATCAGTGCATCCATAACGTTATTCAAATCGAAATTACTTTGTTGGCCTCATTAATAGTAGTGGAAACACAACATCAAAAGATCAACAACCAACAAAAGTTTTGCCATTAAAGGACATCAAATTACCAAAATAAAGTGGTACATAAATTCCCCTACTAGCACGAGTGCTAGTAGCAATTACAGCTACACTATACTACTATAATTTTGCTTCCAGCAGCTGCGGGCTGCATGTCTTTTTGCAGCCACCTCAGCCCCCTTTTCTTCCTCTCTTCTATTCCACTTCCACACTTTACTTTTACACTTTCCTCACCACCACCACCATTCCCCTACTTTTGTCATATCCAATGACCAAACAATCCCCACTACTACAAATCCCAAAATGTTAAAAAGTCAAAAAAGTACCCATTCTTCTCTTCTTTTCCCAACTATTTAGCAACACAATTTCTCTCTCTCTTTTTTTTTTTTTTTTTTCACTTTCACAATCCCCAAGATCCCACCAAGAACAACAGTCAAAAAACACAAATGACCCAACCCGAAAATAAAAAGAAAAAAGAAAAAGAAAAGCTCTTGGCGCCAACAAGGGCAAAAAGGTAAATATATTTAAATTCAAGATTTGGTTGACTTCAAATTCTTGGGTTAAACTCTGAAGTTCTTGCCCACAAATGTTTGCCCAAATTGCCAATGTGCTGGAACCATATTCCAAGAGGTGGAGCTGCGTCTGTCACTGGCTGTGACCCTAAACGAGAGTGACTGACCAACCAGAACACTGTTAGTTTGCCAATTCTGCCCCCAGTTGCGGCTCAAGCTAATCCAGCCAGTCCTGGTGCACCTTTCACAAAAACCCTCACGATATCCCCTGCACCCGCGACGTTGGTGACCAAAACCAGGTTAAAGTAACGGAATCCGTTGATAGTGAACCTTATCCCGCCTTGTTTCCTGCATGGCACCCTGCGTAATTAACCAGAAAACGTTAGTGGTACTAGCATGTGACGCGGAACGGGAATTAAGGATGAGGACGCAGTACGGCTATGACTTTTCACATTGATGGACGACAATTCTATGGCATCGAGGACTGTGTCCCCAGACCTCGGTTCTGATGATCTACATCCGCGTGAAAATTGACTGTGCACGATTTTGCATGATCGGAAATGATCAACGGTTCATATTTTACTAGGGAAATGGCCTACGTGGTGGAAATTTAGTGGGTGAAAATATGTTGATAGAGCGGGTCCAGCCATTAAAGAGCTCCCACGTGGTGTCTTAGTTCCAGAAACGGTGTCGTTGAGCATGACAAGTGACCGCCGGCATATTATATTATGGTAGAACTTTTGGACAGAAAGTGACTAAAAACCGTCACACTTTTGTCCAAATTGTTAAAAATAATACAGATTCGAAAAGCTATATAAATAATAACGATTTGAGAAAAAGAGGTATCATATCTAATAGGAATAGTCACTTTTGTAATCTTTATAGAGAATAAATATTGGAAGCATACATTACATTAAAGAACCGTATTTTTAACGGACGCCAAAGTGGAAAATATCCCTGGACACGTTTCGGGATCAAAATTCAATCCCATAACCACAACAAAAATATATATCAGAATATTATATTAACTATTTAAATCTTTTGTCTATTTTTTTTATTGAAATAAATGAAAAACAAAGAAAGTCAAAACTAAATTAATTATACTAACATGTTAATATAAAATTTCAGCTATAAGAGTGTAAAGTAATAAATGTGTAAGAAATTCTTGTCAAGAAAGACAAAATATGGCAATGAATGACCGCGACATGACCCAGAAAAATGAAGTTACTACTCCTACTTGAAAACAGAGCATAGCAGAGCAATACGGAAAGCCAGAAAGCAAAAGAAGTTACCGGCGGTAAGTGACGGGAACAATTCCGGCACGGTACTCGGCGATCTTGAGGAACATGGGCATCGCAAGATCGAAATGAGGACGAGGAGGGTTGCACCAACCTCCATTGTCATTGGGCAGAGCATAATTTGGTGGGCAAAAATTAGTCGCAGTAATACAAATTGAGGGGCTCCCGGGGTGGCACCACTGGGGTTCATTGGCACATTTGATTTCAAAGCATGCGCCAGCATTTAAGACCATTGTTGAACAGTGCTGTACTCAGAGCGGCAGTGTTCACTCCATACCCTTGACTATACAGGTTGCCGTACCCACATGCCCCACCTGCATCATCACGTATGTACATAAATTTTAGTCACAATGTCTCATGATGTTCCAATGCTAGAAATTGGTTACGAAAATCTGCATATTTATGCATAAACATTAGTGGGACTTTCCCAATGTAGGAAATTTTTACATATGGACCAGATTTTTAGTTTCACCTGTAAATTTTATAATCTAAAATGGAGTTATATAAATAAAATGATACATGTGGAATATATAAAAGTTACATAAGAATGTTTACGTGGTTCTATTTCAAACCACGACATCTGCAAATGAAGTCACGAATCGAATTTATGTAAAAATTTTCCTCCAATGTACATAATTTTCAAGGTAAATGGTAGATTTTGCAGGAAATAAGAGACATGATAAATGTTACATAAACAAAAAGAAATGGTACTAATTTTTGTTGAGGTTAATCATAAGATTAAGTTGTAGGGTACATACATTGTATCAATTCATGTTTAAATTAATGTATCGTGCAAAACAAGAGCTAACAAAATTGCTGGCTGGTAAATGAGAACAAAACTGTTGAGCTGAGAGCCAAAAAGGGTACGTACCCATAGTGCCGGAAGCATCACTGCCTCCATAGAACGTCGCATGAGCACTCTGCCAAGCTCCACCACTGTATACACCTGGGATTCTGGCTTCAGCTATTAGTACTGCTAGTGCTAAGAATGAAGCAATGCAGACCAAAACCACAACTGCCATTTTCTCTAAAACTGGAAGACAGACAAGGAAAGAGAGAAGAAAATTAGAAAATGAGAAGGCACTGAGGAGGAAAGAATGGAGGGAAGAGGACTACTTATTGAGGAGTTTCAGTGGCATTGCTGTAATTTGAATCCCAACTAGTACCTGTTTTGTAAAACCAAGGTTTTATTTTGTTTTATTTTTTTTTTTCAGATGCACAGCCTCATCATGTTGCTAGGATGTGTGCGTTTCACGTTGAATTTTCACGCGCGTTAAGTCGAGTGCACCGCAGGCGCAACGTGCATGTTCCCTCTACATTTTCAGATTTTCTGCATGAAGAGGCCTCTGCCTCTCTCTCTCTCTCTCTCTCTCTCTCTCTCTCTCTCTCTCTCTCTCTCTCTCTCTCTCTCTCCTTTTGTTTTTCTTTTCTTTTCTTTTTTTTTTTTTTTTGGTAGAAGCTTTCCTTCTGTAACTCGCAACATTTCATCTATATGGTTATTTTTTTTAGTTTTTTTTAAAACATTATTATTGTAGTTTTGAAAATTCTTTTGATAAATGTGTATATAGAAAAAAAAAGTAATTGAAAAACGTTTTAAAATTAAAAAAAAATGCTCTTAAAAAATAAAAATAAAAACTCAAACAAGTAGCCATTTAACGTTACTTTTTGGTCTCGGCCCACATCGTCCAACTGCATCACTAGAAAAAACAACAGTAATAAATATAAACAAATTTACCCGAGTGGAGGAAAAATATTTGAACTGTTTTTGTTTATTTATTCTTCTCTGTATGACAAGGAGGGAATGGGGTAGTTGGATAATTGGGTTGAACCAAATAAAGGACCTCGAAGAATTCCGCTGGCGTAAATTGAAAATTGGACGTAACAAAAATAATTTCGTGCATCTTTTTTTAACTCTGACGATCATAAAGAAAACTAACTTTGAGCTTCAATGCTAATAAATTGACTTTTAATCCTAGTTGTCATTCTTGAGTTATATTATTGTAGTTCTTGAGAAAAATTAGCAAATTCTGATTAGTCAAAGGAGGAATTGTGTCGAATTCTAGATTGCATAATAGTGGAAATTCAGATGAATTGTTCTGGGACTTCAAAATTTCCAAGTTGCCAAAGTGCTTATATTCAACTAAAAGAAAATCGCCGTAATAAGCTAAAGGTGTCAAGGTAAGACGGAAAGGAAGAGAAATTTGAATAGAATTTGAATACCTTCCCTGCGCATGAAGGATGATAAAAGAAATAAATAAAAGCACAACAGAGAGTGCAAAACTGTATTAGAAGGCGGATCAGATCCTCTGTTCGATTTTTTTATCTAACTATGTTTAATAAAAAATTATATCATATTGTTACGAAATTATGTCGTATCATTAATGAAACGACGTAATTTTATAGAGTTTTACATTAATACAGTGTATTTTAATATTGGATACCAAAAAAAATTGAACGAAGGATTTAGATTGGTTAGAAAAATATCGCACCCCCTCTTTTTTATTCATGTGATCGCATTTGACTGTTTACATGATAATTATAAGTACGTTGATGTTTTATGAAAATACACACGGCCCATGATGTTGCCTTTTGTCAAATTTAAAGACATAAAATTATTGTCGAATGGGGTCAACTATTTGTTTTTCACAATATTAAACTACCAGCACAGTTGTTTTAGGGGAAAAACGTCAAATGTTGTGGGGGAGCCAAAGTGATAAAGTATGACATAAATGAGGACTAGGAAAAATATACTTTGTGGTTTCTTCCTTAATCTTCTCAATGTCGTATCCTCAACAAAATTGAAAGTTTCTTTACTTAATTTTTAAATATACTCTCTCCCATAATTTTATGGTACATTCTTACATTTCACATAGGAGTATTTTCTAGCAAAAAATATAAATAAAAAGGAAAATCTACTAGCAACATTAACATTTGCCATTGTATTGCTGATTGAATTGTATAGCCGAAGTTGAGCTTGCTTAGCGTTAAACGGAAATTTAGGCGCAACCAGCGGTGGTGACTCTAATAGGTAAGAATGACCTCAGCCACCATTTCGTTTTGTTGGTGGTCCGAACGATGCTTATATTAGCCCCACCAATGATATCCGTAGACAAAAACGAACCCATAAAGTACTTAGATCTTAAATGCTTACATATTGCAAGTTAAAGTTAATTACACTATAACTAGTTCATAAAAGGTCAAATAAATATTAATAATACATATAGTTAAACAAAAGTTAAAACATGAACAGACTAAAGTAACCCAACGTACAAATTTTATTTAGCTTTTTCAATAAACACATTAATTGCGATTAATGTTACTCCAAATAAAATAAAAGTTCAGTACACAAATGCCACAAAATCCAGACAAACCCCCCCTCCCCCCAAAAAAAAACACAAAAAAAAAAAAGAAAGGGAAGGACCCAACCAGTATTCAGTTAACTGTTTGTTTGGTTTTATTTTTCAGAAACATATTTTTTTAAAATTTTGAATATATTTTTTAATAATTTCATCTCACAAACACATTATAAAAATAAATCTTTAAACTGTTACAATAATATTTTTTAAAACGCTGAAAAAAATAACCATCTAGACGGAAGTTTAACAAATTAAAATTCTGAAGGCCGTGGGGTTTATGAATTGGGACCCGTCACAAAACCCGTAATTAACGGGGCCTTGCTCAACAATGGCGGCTTTAAGCCTTTTATTTGTAGCCGGCTCCACAAAAGCACGCATGCGTGTCTCGAGCCACACGCGCTACGCTCCTTGTTCTATGCAGCGGCTGTAGTATGCCATTACGTCTTTGCCTTTTTCTTTTTTTTTTTCCCCCCCTAATTTTATTTATATTTTTATTATCAGATATACTACAATGTTGTATAAATGGAATTTAATATGGTGAAAATTTTATGTGGTTGTTGCTGTCGCTGCTATAGTACTTTTGGAGGAACTGAAAATTACGAGGTATAATTATTTATTAATTAACTCATTACCATGTTTTTTGGAAAAAAAAATGTTTTAATTAAAAATTGATTAAGTTATCTGAAGTTAATTTAGCATTTCTTATTCTATGCTTAGAATTTAAATGGGAGGGAACCAATTATGACCTTAGGATTGGATAATTGTAACTTTTCCGACCAGAATATTGGAGTTTTTTGCTGTTTCTTCCTGCAAGTGTGTTATTACCCCTACTAGCTTGGCTTAGATATGTGATTTTTATTCCCTTTTAATATTTTCCATGAATCGCCCAAATGCTAAAGATGGACGGTCATGTTAAAAGAAGAGACAGAGAAAAGGACTGGCATGTAAATAATGGTAGCTAGATCATAGATAATTTTCACGGACTAATTAATGATGATGCTAGATCAAAAAGTGTAGACTACTTGTTATGTTATGACCATTTATGACCAGCTGTTAACTTGTTATGTTTATTTATTTCAAATTAAATGTAATTATTATGTTTATTTATTTCAAATTAAATGTAATTACTACTTCCCACTATAATAGTACTACTACTATTAACTAACTCGGTAGTTGATTGAGATGTAAAGTAGAAGCAAAAGAGCAAGTAAATTGAAGAAAGAAGGGGAGATGCCCACATGAAAATTGAAATCCTCTTTTTCACCAAATTAATAAGGTAGATCATGCAAGAATGACACTTTTTGGCCCAGTAAAAGAAAGGGTATAATACTTGCAGTAAAGGGCTGATCCACCACGAATATTCAAGTTGTGAAATCATCATTATCATCATCATCATCTATGAATCTTCAAACCTTCATTTTCAACTCCCCATGTGCGCTGCACATCAATATTCTCAGTCCCACACACCAGCATATATAGATGATGGTTGCTGGTTAAAAATTAACCAGTTAAATTACTGCATGCAAACATGTCTGTCCACTGTGTGATACCGCGCGGGACTGGCCTTACCAAACCTCCATGATTAATTTTACAGCATGCTTTTTCACTCACAGTTGAATTGCTATTGCTAATCATTTGATTCATTTCTCATTGGTCAAGCACTCAAAAACTGAACTTTGGTACTTCCTTCGTGTCATTACTAGTAATTTCAATTGGATTGGAGGGAGGCATCGGTGGGAACTGGCGGTAGAATTGGATGGAAAATTTTTAAATGAACTCGCTCTACGTTCTCACGTGTATCTTGTGATTTAAAATAAAATTATATAAGTATTCATACATTATTTTCTTACATCAGCATACAACGTTATGTTTACGTGTCACTTTTTTGAACCATAAATAGAGCTGTAGACTCGATCCACAAATCTCTCGCATTAAATGAGTTTTCTATATTTTAATTAACTAAAAAGGTATTTCAATGTTTAGGCCAGTGCCACAATAGTCAAAGCAACATTAAAAAGAAAATGACTTGAAACAATGTGCATTTCAATATATATCTGATTCTTCTGGCGTTTAAGTCCACAGATTAGTTCAACTACAACTACTTTATTTGTAGTATTTAATATCTAGGTCAGCCACCCATCTTAGTTTTCATTCTAATCCCCATAAACCAAATACACACACACACATACATGTATGATACCTCTAGGAAAAGAACAAAATCGAAAAGCAAAGAGAAAAGTATGACCAAATATAGTTTTGTGCATGTGAATGACACAAGGGACATCAGCACAATCGTTTGACTTGTTGTACTCTATTTTAAAAAAAAGGAAAACATATAGCAATATAGTTTGATTGTAGTTTGAATGAGATGAAAAAGTTTATGTTTGACGTTGATATTTAACTGAATTTTTGTACTGTATTTTTGGGAAGATTACGGGGGGAAAGTATATTGCAATTCTTTATTGTTAAGGTCCATTGGCTCAATGCCAATTCGTTTTTTTCTTCTGGAATTTCTTCACATCCTTTTTATACTTTTGGTCGGTTCTGTAAGTTATATTTAACGCTTATGATGTGGAAGTTTTTGCTTCTGCACCTTCCATGTATAATCCAGACCATGATTTGTCATGGATGAAAATTTTTCTCAGCTACTTTTTTTCACGAAAAGAAAAAAAAAAAAAACAAATGAAGGATCAATTTAACTTCGAATGGAGGCAAGCATGTCTTGTGGGACAAAATGGGCGGCATTCTGCAATTATTCTGTCCAAAATATCAATGTAAAAGACGGCCTCCAACTTATTGATTATCCCTAATCATATAAACTTCGGGATATATTTTTCTTAGACCAAAAGGTTTCCTATTTAAATTTGATCAGTTGTGCAACTTATGTTATGTTGTCTCTCATAATGAAGTTTATCTGAAAATGAAAGAACAATAACATAAATAGTCTCCAATTTCATCTATGAATAATTTTTTGAATCAAGGCCAAAAACTCACTGGTAAAAGCTCCCCTTATTACAATGTTAATTATGAGTTCGGTCCTCATTCTGAATTTTTCAGCTAAATAAGCGGCTAAAACAATAATATCATTATTTGTCACATGACAGTTTTTTTTTTCCCCTTAAGATTTCCGGAGGAGTTTTGGTCTTCACTCTTGTATACTCTGTTCTTTTAATAAAGAGTTGACTGTATATTTTAGAACAAGAACATGGGTAGATGCACATGGCGTGACCGTACCTAATATTCGACTTTCCGTCCATGCCGTACTTGATCACCTGGGATTTCATAGAGTAGCATTATCAGATTCTTCAAAAACTGCTCCATCTGCGCTAGCTTATAAGCAAACTATGCTTATCTCTTATGACGACTTTTCGCTTATCTGACTTTAATTTTTTTTTAGTTAGATCAATGATGCAATGAAGCCTATAATTTGATCATGTTATCATCCTGGGTACTTGATCTTGAAAAGTAAAACATTAATCTAATCTCATGCTGCCTCCAATCACTGCTTAATCGCCGAGAAGAGTAACATGTTACGATTGGTTTTGAATGTTTCGTTTCATTGATAATCTTGATGTGCACTCCAATCGTGTTAGGTTTCTGGTTGAAGATTAATTTATTTGTATGAACATTCTTCATTTGATATAATTTAAGGAGGGATGGAAATTTGCAATCCAAGGTACATTGGAACTCAAGTGTTGACAATCGTGGAGTAAATGTACACATTTACTTTGTTGTACTCTTATAAAAGAATTGATCAGTTGGTGTTTCATTTGGTAATGTAAAACATTTTCCGAAACTGATATTTTATAAAGAACTACGCTAGAGAGTACTTCTGGATCGAAAACATTTCAGTAAATTTCTATTTTTCATGTTGAAATTATTTTACGTATAAAGAAAGTCAAGAAAAACTTTCAGGTATAGACTCCCTCTCGTAATGTGTATGCCTTGCATCAGTAACTACAATTCTATAAAGATGAGAGCTTTAGATAAATGGTATATTGGCGTCGACTCCACATCTTTCGAGTCTCAAATTCGACCTCGGTTGAGTCAAGATACAAATTTAAAAACAAAAAAGAAAGAAAGAATATAATCCTTTTTTTTTTTTTTTTTTGGGGGTGAGGGGGGGGGGGGGTGTTCAATACAATCTCAACTGATGCTTATCTACACAACGGGAATCACACATGGGTGGAGAGCATATTGCAATTAAATTTCTCCATGAAACCGGCTAAATTTGGTTATGACTGGGTCATATCACATGCTCTGTCGTCTCATCTTCACTTTCTTGATTGAGAAAAGAAGCATGAAAAAGAGAGAAAAAGCTAAAATGGCAATGGAAGCAAGTCTAGAAGTGGACGAGAAGTATACATATAAAATGCCTGTTAGCATGTGAACTCAGAAACTTCAAGTACCCAATAAGACGACTTATTTTGTCCCCACATTTCGCAAATTCTTTTGTTCACTACATCATACGTCAATTCCATCCTCATCAATGATTCTTCCTTTCATGTGAGTACTCTCTATCGTCTAACTTCAATACAAAATCTCTTAGGAAATCGTCAAATTTGTCAAATTTCGGGTGCAATGGCCCCTTTTGCTACCCCACCTTCAGCTCACTAAAGAAAAAAACTAGGAAAAAGAAAAGGTTGCTTATCGTTATTTTCTAAATGGACTATATTGTTGTAGTATGAGGAGTCAATTTCAACTTTAATTTCCCAATGGTCATCCAAGAACGAAAGGGGAAGTCATGTACGAGTATTTAATATGGAGTATGAATGTATGACCTGAAAAAAGCCTTGAGGGCTCAGGCCCAGAGACTGTTTTTGCCTTTGTTTGCTGTGAATTGATGGATCAGAAGACACAGCGTGCACTTGTTCACCCATTCGGTTGCTGACGTCTGCATGACTGACTGATTCACTAACTCTAACTCAAATTTTACAACAAATTTTCCACTTGAGAATAAATAGACAGGGACAACAAGGGCCCCTCCATTAGCTACTTTGACTGCTGCTGTGCTATGTCTGCTCGACCCGGATGCCTGCTTTGTGGAAGTCTAATTTTCGATAAAATTGCATTACCCCACCAATTTTGTGAAAAGAAAAGTCAGATTAATCAGTACTTTCATCTTAATTACTACGTACCTCGTTTTAAACTCATGAGAGATTAAGCAAGAAATGTATTCTAAAGTTACATAAGAAGATTACCTAACATTCCTTCAAACTTGATGAAACTGACCGTGGGACAATGTTTAGTTGTTGTGCTCAGTTGGAAACTTGATTAATAGCGAATGCATTTATCCTGTGCGTCAGTCATCATGTTCACAAGGTAGGCCAACTCTTTCCAGCGGCCAGCCCAGAGAGGCACCCCAATTTTTTGTGAGATACGGAGTACTTTAATTCTTTCCTTAGGAACAAATGAAGTTTTTTTTTTTTTTTTTTTGAGAGAAGAACAATTGAAGTTTTTGGTACATGAATATGGATTAGTTAAAAAAATAATTATTTTTAAATATATTTAATTACTTCTTATCTTACAAATACATGTATACTCAATTAAAAAAAGGGATAATTACACATACCTCCCCTGAGGTTTATCGTAATTATACCTAGCTCCCCTCAAGTTTTAAAAATTACACTTACCTCCCTTGGGCACTTGGGATTACTAAAATACCCTTGCATGTCACTATAATTACCTCAGAAAAAATTATAGGAAAACAAAAAGGTACAAAAGACATGAAAAAAGGAAAAAAAAAAAAAGCTTCGCATTTACTTTAATTTATTCTTGAGAGTGAAGGTTCACATAGCACAAATTCTTCAAATTGTTATGATCCTCTCATTTTGTTTGACAGTTATCTTGTTTATTTATGGCATATTTTGGATAATAAAAAAGATGATAAAGATGTATAAATTAGAGCACTAAGTGGGAGAGGCATATTAAGCTACATAATTGTTGAGCATTGGTGGTAATATTGGACAATATTATGGCTTATTTTTTACTTTATGTTGAATTAGTTAGTTTGTTATTTTTCAAAAATTGTTTTTTGTTTTAGTAAAAAAAAATTCTAGGGACATTTTAGGATATTCAATTAGTTTTTTTTGCTGACATCAGCAAAATGGGTTTTTTTTGTTACCAAAACTATTGAAATAAGGGAGGCAAGTATAATTTTTGAAACCTGAGGGGAGCTAAGTGTAATTACAATAAACCTCAGGGAAGGTATGTGTAATTATCCCTTAAAAAATATTGTAAATAATCATCTCATTGTGGTAAGTGAATTTCTAAGGTTATTTCCTCTTGCAAATAATGTTAACATTTAGAAAATTGTATGTGCATTTAATAATAAGTTTCTTGACATGTTTGAGTGTCTGCATGCTAGCAAAGATGGGTGAAAAATTTTATAAAGAATAGCAGTAGCATCACAGATAGATGTGCGCTCTTCCTGTATATGAGTGTGAATTTTCTGCTAAAATATAGGCTAATTAGTAATTAGGTGGTACATGTTTTATTTTGTATAAAGATTCAATTGTAACTTGATTAGAAAAGTTACAGTTTCTAATACTTTTATCTTTCATTTTATAAATGAAGACTTAGGGGGTAGTACTTTCCCCCCAGCTGTTGTCTTGTAGTGAATTGATTTTACATGTCTTTACGCTCTTTTCCTACCCACAAAATCAAAACAAGTATTAATAGTAACTACCGATGTTGTTTTTTTTTTAAAATGTCTTTTAGAAATGTCATATATTTTTCAATCATCGTTTTATCTTACATAGACATTTATAAAAAAAAAAAATGAAAACTGTTATAGCGATGTTCTTTAAAAAAAAAAAAGTATTAATACAGAAGATAGGTTCGCAAGCATGAGGTCCCCAATAACATTGCTGGTTCTTTATCACGCCACAACATCAGAAATAGGGACCATCCCAATATGTTGCAAAGGCCCAATAGTCTTTATGAAAAATTACATTCGGGGACGACAGCAATGGTCTTCAACTTTAAGCAACTCCTCCCTCTTTTAAATTCATCAAGGCAAAAGAACACATTCAACACACACTTCTTCACAACTATAACCACACAACACACAGTCGCACGCTGGCGCTGCCATGATTACTCAAAAAGAGAGTTGAGCACCAACTCAACTGCAACAACTACCAAACTGACTAACCCCTACTCTGATAATACCTCAAAGGGCTAAAATCTTGGACCCTGAATTGAAATCTGCTGGACCATTAATGTTAAATACTTGTACATCAAGAAATGAAATTATGTTAGTGAACTCATCAATTCTTTCACATGCATGCAAAAGAAAGCAGAGCATGGTCCATGCGTCCACCATCACAATTTTACCTTAATTGATTGATTGGCCCTTCGGTAGGTATTTTGGATTGATGAACTATTAGTGGAATCGGCTGTTCTAACAACCTTTCAAATTTTAGAAATAAAGAACAATCTGTATTTACTCTTCTTATTTAATTGTTCTGCCTTTTCTATAAGTTATCATGTACATGCAATTGATGGTTTTCTTTTTCTGCAATATCATTTTCAGTTTGCTGCTGGTAAAACGGGCCCCTTCCCTAAACTCCACCAAAAAAAAAAAAAAAAAACTGTAAGCTCTATATGGGTAACATCTTAACTTTGTCGTGAACGAGCTAATGTGATATCAGTTTGATGGTAGATATATTAGCCAAATAACCTGAGATTATTGTAGTTAGATTTTCTAGCCCTCCCTGTCTTTTTTCTCTTGTACAGCTTAAATTCTACCTTCAATAAAAAAAACATCACATTGAACATGCAAGTTTTCTTCTCAAACAACAATCAAAAAAAAAAAAAAAAAAGAGAAGAAAACGAAGAATAAGTTAGTTTCCAGATAAACTAACTGAAAATGGCTCACTCAAATGTACGTTTTTACCATTCCTCCGGGTAATTTTTTCCCTGTTGCTAATTAAGTTAAAATTAAGAATTAAAAACAAATTAGAGTAAACAAACGAGAGAGAAAGAACAAATATATCATCGAGCTCAACAGACTAGAGGCCCCTCCATTGTCATTTACACATGCCCAATATACTTCCTGACGTAAAAGGCCCATGATCATGCGAAGCCCATACTGATGGATCAGGTGAAATATAGTTTTTTACTTCTATCCATTTATGATTCTTATTGAGGTAAGGACCGAGCTAGGTTAGTCCGATTATGGGCCTGTACTTTTTTTTTTTTTTTTTTGGGTTTGTAAAATGGCCTAATTGTGGCTGAACTTTTTGTTTCTTTTTTCATTTTCATTTTCAGGTTTTATTTTCGTAAATGGAAGTATGAAAAGGTTAAATAACAAATTATTCAATGGTATAAATATAGTTTACGAAAAATCTCACTGTCCATTCGTCAATTTAGGTTCGGACGATCTTGAAGAACCAAGGAATAAATGGACCTCCCCCCAACTTTACTATTTGACAACATGTTGGTTTTTTTTTTTTTTTTTTTATCAATTATTTGTATTACAATATATGTTGTCTTACACAAGTGAGGTGAAACTTTCAATGATATGATGAGTGTGGTTCCCCGATCCTAATATACCCTGTAAACCCCTCCCCCTCCTAAATTTCAAGGTCGTAGTTTGAACTCCTGACCTTAGTTGGGGAAGGTCTTAAGGGCCTTCCCTTGACCACTGGAACAAGCTCCAGTGGCTAACCTATTGGTGATATGGAAGTACAAAACCAAGACTATTAGTACCACTGACAAAAAACCAGCTAGACCACAACTGGATTCCTCACCCTTTTTTTTCCCTCCCTCGAGCAATGGAGGAAAAAATACGGTATGTACAACAAGATTTTGCATGGCTTTTAGTTAATGCCGTCATTTTCTTTTGCTTATTTTTTTTCCCCCTTTTTGGTGTGAGTTGTAATTGAGTGTCCCTTTTGCAGCACAATCGAAACAATGTGTTGTACAACAGATTTAGTATGAGTTAAATTTATGATACTATTTTACACTTCCTTAAAGTCAAGTACTTTTTCAATAGAATTGTATTACGGTATAATCTGAGGCCATAATTCAGGAAACCAGTGGTATCATCCAATGCCCTTGGCATGACTATTCATTATGTGTATGACGTTCAGGACCACAAGCACCAGACATGTATACAATACTACATATAGATGAAATTTTTGTTTTTTTGGGGTCTCTTCTCTTTCGGATCTTAAAAAAAAAAAATTGTCCATGCAGATAACGTATTTACGTTTTCTTTTGGTACTACCCCAAGCAATATATGTGAACAATTCTGGTAATACCCCAAGTAATATATGGGAACAAGCAGGAATTGGTAAAAGAACGACGACTTGCACGTCATATGACTTGGGGAAGCCATGAGTTTGGCTGCAAATGGAGTTATATGGGCTTGTCATGAGAAAGTTATTGTTCCGGGAGTTATACATTGTTAAGGTAATTAAATACTCAGCATACACCACATGCTGCAAAATTTATCACAAAAATTTTCCCCCATTTTGTTAGCTGTTTTAGTGCAAAAAAGTTGATCATTAAAATTAATTCTTGAAGGGAATGACACATCTATTTGCGGAATGTGCAAATATTCTTGTTGGCTAATGGATGGGCATAATTGATCAGGCTGGGTGGACTTGCAGATATCAGCACTGATGAGGATACGAGAGCTTTCTTTGGAGATGCAATATCAAGAGCTTGTTTTGGGAGAAATTATGAAATAGGAAACTCTAAAACGAACACCCAACAAGGGGATTAAATTTTTCATTCACTGATTTGGCTTCTGAGGTTTCCAAATTTTGACCCTGAAAAACATAGCTAATCATCAAACCATGTAAATTCTGTGAACCATTAGTAACAATGACCAAAGCGAAGATTTTCAATAAACAATTGGTGCTGCTAATTTAAAAACAGTTAAGATATACAGTAGCTAAATTATTTCACCATTAAGAAATTCTTTTTATAAAAAAGTTAAATTAAATTACAGGTGAAGCAGCTAAGTTAGCTCTTCTGACAATCTGTTTCTCCAACAAGAAAAATATAAAACATCATAACTCAATCAACTGAATCCAACTGGAAACAGTATCGCATCCAATAGAGAGCTCCATTTACTGATAGGTTTCTAGTATCGGGCTCGCGAAGAGTGGTATTCTGCTAGTAGGGCTTCTCTTGATTGGTACTTGGATGTTAGACCACGAGGATGGTAACGATCACGTTCTGGTGATATATGGCAACGATCACGTTCTGGCGAAACATGGTCAATATACGCAGGATCATGATATGAGTGACGTTTTCTGTACAAGATATAAGGATCATCTCCTGCAATCTCATCACGATGCCATACTTCGAGCTCTACATCCCGCCTGTCAGAATCACGACGAATTGGCCTGTGAACGTCATTTAGCTCTAATAGTAGCTCCCGCCTGTAAGAATCACGATGAACTGGCCTGTAAACATCATGATGCTCAAATTGCGGCTTTCTGTAAGCATCCCGAGACTCCATGCGTGGTTGTATGTACCACTCCCGCCTGTAAGCATCCCAAGACTCGTGTGGTTGTATGTACGACTCCTGCCTATAGGTATCCTGAGACTCCGACACTGGTAGTCTATAAGAATCATGATGATCTACCAAGACACTGTGTCTGTAAGCATCTATCTCCAGGGTCCTGTCATAGTCATATGATGGAGCAGCAGCTGGTAGGTGTATTCGTGATGATGGAGCCAGTGGAGATGCAATTACCTCCCTTTGATGAATATGAGGGTAATCAAGGTATTGACGCTTCTCATCCAAGGAAGACCGCCCCTCTTCATCTATGGCCCGAGGTCTGGGTCTATCTCGTTTCATGGATGCATGGGTCCTCCCCTTGAGACCCCTGTCTAACCATTTGGACCTTCGGCCCTTGCTGGCAGCAACAAAAAGCTTGCACAACTTTTCACCTATCATGAGATATGTAATGTGATGGAGTTTGTCGTCTGATTATTCATGGTGCAGAAGAATATATCCAGTTCCATATATGACAAATAAATTATTAATCTCAAGTCAAGGTCAATTCAAAGCAAAAAATTCATGATTTATGTTAATTGATAGTGATTTCACACCTCCTCCTGTTTCTAGTCAGCATTTGCTGATTCATCAAGCTAATTCTTAAACTACCAATGGAAAAATGATTATTATTGGCTTGCCACTGACAATTGCTTTCCAATGCCTTTCTGCCTACCTCTTCTTTCTTCCCCTTCTCTATCCTCTTCTTTCTCCTGTTCCATCTCACTTTTTTCAAGCATCATAATACCACAGAAATCTAGTTGCACCACACAACACATATCTGAATACAATATCCTATTCATGCTTCTCCAGAACGTGCAATTGAAATTTCAAATTACCTGCTGAGATTTTAACTGGCAGTCAAATTTGGTCCTTGTGAAATAATTTTCTTTGATGACCTTCTTAAACGTCTCCTCCGCCAATGGTATGCAGTCATCAAGAACAGTAAAGCGAACCTGATACATTTTCCAGTTATATATACAAGCCAAATAATAAGAGCTAACTTTAAATTTTCCTTGTTAACAATATCAAGCAAATTAAATACCGTTGGAATTTCACATAAAGAAGAGAACCGTCCAACTATTCAGCAAACACACCACAACTAATTATTTACAATGAAGACTACTCTTCACGCTATTAAGTTCACCACCCAATCATCAAAAACTTCATTGAATCGTGCTATGAGTAGTACCTGTATTATCTCACAAAACAGACAATTTGACGTTTCACGGCACCTTTTCTAACAACCAACAATAAGAAAATCAATTCAAAATCCAACTCAAAGACTAAAGGTGATTCAAGGCCCTTACGTGTAATATTTTCTGGCAGATAAAGGGGGTTATATATAGGTAAGAAAAATCAAAAGGAAAATTAGATTCTTGAACAAGAAAATTATCAGCAGTAACAGTTAAAAAAGGAACATCAAAGTCTTGACTGTCAGATGTGTAAAGTCTCCAAGGCAAGACCAAAAAAAAACATAATGTAACAACCACTAAATTCTAGCATTGGGATCACCACCTCTAAAATCTAATTCACATCACATACATATCCAAATAGCAGGTAGAAGCAATAATCACAGATCAATGTCATCATCCAGAATATGATAACACTTTGACATTATGAAGGAAAATGTACAAAAAAAAAAGTTATGGGAAAAGGTCTTCGGTCATACATTAAACATATATGATCGTAGCATTTACTATAGACATAAGTTATTCTAGTGATGCTTTGAATTGTAAGAGAACAAATAGATCTCAACAAGCATAAGCAATAAAGAAAGCAAAATAGCAGAAAAAAACTAGTCATTTCAAGTAATTCAGGACAGGGCCATATTGTAACCAGTTCTAACATGTCCATGGTCAAATTTCAACTTTATTCTTTTAGCAAACGCAGGTTCAATCATTTGTCTCTAAAGAAGACTCAACACTTGATCTCTGGAATCAACGGGGAATATAGACCTCATAATCACCTAGGAAGCTAATATCAGATGAAAAACTTTTAGAAGCGTTATGAAAGGTAAGAAATATTACCATACATAATCTTCCCAGACTTTCTATCTCCTCTGGTCTACCAGCATTTAATTCACACAAGTTATACAATTGGAGTAGCCTGCACGTCACAATTTATATAGGTACAGAAACAGAAATTGACTTCCAAACAGACAGAAAGGTAACCATGTCTTTGATCACATCACTTTCAAAGTTTCAAACAAACCTGAGATGGGAACTGGGATTTGAATGGTAATTCATCCAAGTTATACAATTGGAACAGACCACTCGTCACAGTTTATATAGGTACAGAAACAGAAGTTGACTTCCAAAATAGACAGAAGGGTAATTATTCAATATTATACCCCCAGGTCCTGCAGCTTTATAGATTCCATACATTAACTTCAGATCAAAATTGTATAGAAAAAGCCTCATTCCTTTATAAATTTTTCCAACTACATCTCATTTGCTCGCTGGTAGTCCAAGAACCTTGTCTCGATAACAGTCTTTCTTCATCTCAGAGCTGCACATGAAAATCATTCCCATGCTCTCAACCTTCTTAGAAGCCTTTTTCCTGTGGGATGATTCTAGCTTCTTGTCTTGTTTAGAGGCCACTTTCTCAGAGTTCTCTGTTGTAACCCTCCTCCTGTTCTTTTTTCTCAATTTCGTAACCTGTTTCTGTGCACTTCCTTCACCTTTCTGTTTAATCTCTTCTTTTGCATTCTGTAGAAATATGGTGATTCTACAAGAAAGGAACAACTCAGATGGAGGTACAACTCATCTGGAGCAAGGACGTGAGGAGCAAGCAAGTCAAGCAACTCAGCAGTCCAAAATCTTATCTAGATGCACATGCTGTAACTGTAATACACAAAGCACATGCTGTAACTGTAATTTAGAGCATCCTAGAGTAGTGGATAAGTGTAGATAAAAGTAGAGTTAGTTAGGAATTAGCTAGCTGTCAAATTTTGATTCGTGCAGTTGATTTTAAGCTTTGTATATAAACTGAGCATTGTAAATGTTTGAGAATCAATGAAACAGAAAATTTCCCAAATTATCTTCATTCTTCTTTTGTTCACATTCTCTCCATCTTCTTCCACCAATGGATCTTTTTCTTCATCTCGTTCTGACTTTTGTTCACTCTTAGAGGTCACTTTACCCAAATCCATTCTTACAACCTCTTTTCATTAATTTTTCTTCCCGAGTTTCTTGACCTTGGGCTCCAAGCTTCCACCTCCTTCTCCATTATCTCACTGCTCACTTTCTCCTTCCATTGTTCTTTCTTTATTTTCTTCATCTTCATATATATTGGTCTGTTTATGTTCAACATCAGCATCTTCCTCCATCAAATCATCATCCTCATCAACATCAACATCATTATCAACACCGTCATTATCATCCTCGTCAACATCATCATCATCGTAGTAGCTGTAGTTGTCACCATCGTCACCATCATCTTCTTCTGCAGCAAATTCGTCATGCTTTCCTTCTTCATCAGCTCCATTCTCTTCATATTCATTTGCATCTCCTTCCTCTTCTGAAGCATATTCTTCATCTTTCCATCATCTTCAGCCAAAATCATTTCATTTTCATTCTCCTGATCATCACTAACCACAATTTCCTCACTTTCTATGTCATCCGTCATTGTTCCCACTGGACAATTAGACAATTCAGTTTCAACTAGAGTGGTTTCAGCTGCAACATTTTCATCAGTACTTAAATTTGAGGTCGAAATCACTTTTTTGGTGCACACTCTTCTTCAATTTCAATGACTAGTGAAAAAGGAGAATATGATTCAAGCACCCAATTACTTCAAAATGACAACTGTCTAGAATTCAACCCAAAAATTAGAGAAATGCTTTTACCTAAAGGGATGTTCAAATTTCAATAAAATTCACAACTTTGTTATCAAAATTTTCATAAAAATCCTAGCTTTATAAACTCCCCTCCATCACCCAGTAGAAATTAACAGCTTTCAATTAAGAAAAGAAAAAAAAAATCAACCGCCCAGATGAAGTCAAATTTAGCTACTAATTGATGAACCCCTGACCTCCAGACGAAACGTTGAAATCAATAAATAAATAGCAGGAAGAAAAAAAAAATCTTTCCTCTTTATTGTTTAGTTTCTGAAAGAGAGAAAGAGCACTAACCTCGTGGATATCGAAGAACCCTTGAGAAAAACTCCGATTCCTGAAACAACTTAATTGGTTTGCTATTTCCCCTAAGTCCCGTAAATTTATGTTGTAATGAATCTGTTGGAAGGCTCACCTGATAAACAAACGGTGAATTTAAAAGCTACTCTTGAATTTACCATCTCACTTTTAACTAGCCATTTGAAAAGGTTTAAATTCATCACATATTATTATGCTAAGCTCTTGAATGATCGCGTGATTCTTGAAATTATTATACGATGTATAAAATAATCAAATGATTCTTAAACTTATTACGAGGTGTACAACATGAACTCGTACTTGCCCATTTGGATTGGTCTTTTCCTCGAAATTGAACTAGAAAAAAAAATACTAATATAAACATTTGAGGATGGAATATAAAACCAATGTGAAACTATCTTCCATAAATTTGCTCCACTTTATTTATTTATTTGAGCAAGATAAAATATGATGGTCCTATGCCGCACGAATCACTTTATGTAATCAAGCAAGATAAAATTAGAGAGTCGTATGTTGCTTGGATGTGTGTAAATGTGTTTTTCTAATCACTATCGTTTTTAAAATTGGATTATTAAATCCTAACTTCGTCTAATGTATAGTGGAACATTCAATAAGTTAGCATTTTTTTTTTTTAAATAATCCAAACGGTTAAGGGAGGGGGAAGAGAGAAACTGAGGTATAAATTACTAACTCACCCTGTCTAGGTAACTAACTTGACAGCGATTGTATTGTGTTTATGAGGCTAATAGAAATGTAATTTTCAAGCACAACCATTATAACATATCCTTGTATGAAAGGAAAATTTTATGCTCCATTACAATATATCTAAACATTAGACTCTATTGCTTGTGTTGATTTGGTAGTAAAATCCTCTCGAGTTCAGAAAATCCAATGTCAAGGGCTTATAGAAAGTAAAAAAATAATAATAATAATTACTAATTACGTCTATATTTAATCATATTGTTACAAAACATTTGAGCAGAAATCAAATTGGTTCCATTTTATTTGTATCAGCTGCCTGTTTTGAGTGTTAGGGTGGGGGGAAAAAAGAGCTACAAGAAGCTTTTCACTGAAAGCTCACAGGATCTTCTTACATTAATTCTCATGGTATACATCAATACAGTAGCTCAATTGTTGAGCAAGTATATACAGTATATGTTGCATAGTTCGACATCGTGGTTTGCTATGGAACCATGCAAAGTCAATGACAGAGCTCAGTGCAAAGCTTCTGAAGTACTGCTGCTGTGTTGTTTGCATTTTGCAGTGTGTAGAAACCAGTTTTATGGTTCAACAAGCATGTCATGTTCACCTGGTTTTGGATTTGGCTCGACTGCAATATTATTCAACAATGCAAAGTATCAATGGTCAAAAATAAAATAAAAGAAGATCAAGATTTTGACTCGGTTAAAAAGGGAATCATGACAGTATTTGTACTCCACAGTAACAGCTGTGCATGCCTTGAGAGAGAACAATTATGCAACCCAGATGTGAACTTGAATAAACCCTAACGTTATGGTAATTGATGTATATTGGATGGAATAAAGTACAACTCCTAATTCTAGCTTCTAAAGTGACTTTGCATAAAAGAAAGTTCAAACGGACAAAAATGGAGATATATTTATTACCGAGCAACGCGCTGATTGGCATGTCCAGAAAGGGGTAGGGATGCAACTCAAGTAATGACACCAAGAGCAGTAGTCATTCCCATCAACACCTCGGAGGAGCAGAGCCAGGGCGATGACAAATCTAGGAGTTAATCATCAAAAAATACAGAGCTTTAGTCTTACCATGGGCAAGCGCTTGTCAAAACTGCATAGGTCCAAAACATGTCAACTGCATTGATGGAAGCTGTAGTACAATAAAAATTTCATCTCATCCGTGAAGGCAAATTTTTTACTTTTCTCTAGTCTTATGGTCCTTGGGTCATCCTTGCTTATTCTCAATTGCAATGGCACACCTGAGTGTCCACTAACCACTATCTACCAGCACGTATTGTATTCTCAATCCTGTAATCATGTAATTATCTTTACTGAAACGCTTTGGTTGGCTGGTTACCTTTACTAACATATACTGTAAGATTTAAATACTACAGGTGTATGTCGCACCAGCAAAATCACAAAAAATTCCGCAATTGATGCCCTGGACTGTTAGTCTTAGCCCTGAGTTCTCTTAGTAAGTATACTAAATCTCTTTCATAACAAGTAATCACTCACAAGTCACAAGTCACAAGTCACGTGCTTTCAAGATGTGAATTATTAGAGGAAGTTTGCGACTTACCCTGCTACTAGTAGTCCCAGAGCGAGAATCAAAAATACATACTGATATGCTTTGTACTTGGACTTGGTTGGTCCGCTAAAGTAGCCTGGAGGAGCATTTCTTTGGTTCACCCATCCAAATTGGGGTCGGATTAGGAGAATAAATCCAAGGAAAAATCCAGCCACAAATCCTCCAATATGTGCAAAATTATCCACATGAGGGAGGATGCCAATGGCTAGATTGATAATGATGATGAGGACAAGAGTTGTTAAGGCTGAACACTAGAAAAACGTGAAACCGTAAGCCATTGTCCTTTCTTGAAATGAAAAAAAAAGTGTTATTTCAAGGGAGAAAACAGAATAAACACCACCGAGTCTACTTTAGTAGAGATACCTTGTTCTCGTATATTGTCCAATTTGTTAGGAGTTCAGAAAGCATTGCTCCTAGCAAGCCAAACAACGCACCAGAGGCACCGACTGAGATTGTTGTTCTCACGAACAAAGATGACAACAGACTTCCACCAATTCCAGACAATACATAAACCAGCCCAATGCGCACTGCAAAGGATTAACTCGGGTAGCAAATAAAGAATGAATTTAACTTTTTTAGAGTTGGGTCATATAACGGGAAAAAAACTTGAGAAAAGAAGCAAACGTAGCTTATGATATTAAAAACTAACATTAGTAGACATACCAAAGCCAAATTCCTGTTCAAGCCGAATGCCAACAAAGATGAGACTCAACATATTGGCAATAACATGGAATACCCCTGCATGTAGCCACATACAAGTGGCCATCCGCCAGACCTGATGTCCATCAACCACTCTCTTGACGTCTAAAGCCCCCATTTTTAGTAGCCTGATAAGAGATTCAAAGAAACAGGATGGTTTCAAGGTTCTCCACAAAGACTTAAACAGCCAAAGATACAAATGTTCACAACTGTAACATCAAACCATTATAACAAAGCACTCCATAACATCCAACAAATCTAACATTGATTTTTTTTTTTCCTTTATCTTAACCATCTTATAAAGAACGGAATTGAGAAAGAATTCATGAAAAAAAAGTGTTCTCCAACTCAATGAAACTCAAATTTTGACCTTGAGTTTATAATCCAAAAAAGGTATACTATTTTAAATCATAATGCTATTGTAATTTGTAATACGTTTATTCAACATTCAATAAGGAGCAAGAAAGGACTCTCACGTTGCAGCAGAGGGACCGAGCAAGGGATTCTCTTTGGTGCTCTCGAAAGCATAGCGTCCCAATTGGGACGTCCCAACGCAGTTCTGAGAGTTGTGAGGGCAATCATTGAGATACATGGCATATACAAATAGTGCAACATTGACAACAACGACGAAAGGGACCAACCAAGGGATCCATTTCTTGAAAAGCCGAGGAGGCGGTTGAGAATGACGATGAGGGGGTGGATAAATTTGTGGGGGGTGCTTATCACCCCAGACCGGAGTGCGAGGTTGGACCTTGATCTCCAAGTTGTCCGACTCCGGTGAGGAGTCCGTTTTTCCCCTCCCCATCGCAGCCGGCTAGCCTTGTGAAAGCTATAACAATACAATATTATTGAGAAGAGCAGTCAGTTAGTTGACAGCTGGGAATTATGGATGAAAGGTTACAGTTTTTGTGTTCTTCTTTCTTTTGATTTTTAGCTGTGAATTTGCATTGTATGATTACGATTGGAGCTCGGAACCAAAAAGTTTATGAACTTGAAATGATTTTTGAATGGGCAAGGCATCGTATATTGTGGGATCACTGAAGCTATAATTAGTGTGTGAGTGTACGTGTGTGAGAGAGAAACACGAAATGAGGCCAAGCCTTTGGTTTGTATTATAACATATTTCTTCAATTATAAACATGAAATGAGACCCATTTATTTTTATTTTCGTTTTGGTATCCCTAATAAGACGAACTAATTTTATAGGGTAAAAGTGCCAACTTGTTATTTGAGTTGAAACTTGAATCTCGAACCTTAGAATTTTACCAAATCATTTATTTAGTATTTTTTTTTTTTTGGATGGAATCATTTATTCAGTAACTGTACTTCGGTATTTGTTCACATGAGCTGTAATGATATGACATTTTCATTATACAAGGTGTTTGGTAAATTCTTTTCCTATTTCAGATATAAAGTGGACGAGAATATAGTAAACGAATGTTGAAATAAGGTTTATCTAGATTAGCTAGTTAGTCATGATTAGTTATATACAAACATTACAGCAACTATCTAAGCAATAACAATGAATCACAAGGACAGATGTCAAGAAACATGTGAGAACACACGTTGAACCCAACTGAAAACTCCTGGTTCATTAGCCACAGGTTAACGAGATAATCACCTTCACCTTGCTACATAGGGAACAGAAAATTGCTGTTCCTCATAACCTATGGCGTGAGCATTGAAAAGAAACTGTCTCAAATTTCCAAGTAACGGGTATCAGCAATGCGAGAGGAGGTAATAATCCTCAAAAAAAAAAAAAAAACACACACACACACACACACAAAAGAGAGGAGGTGACAAAGTTAATTCCAAATGTAACATGTGCAGATCCAAGGTCTAGATGGCAGAAAGTTGAAGATGCATTTGATTTAAGTGAAAGGAGTTCTTGGAAGAGTAGAATCGTTGAGACAAGAGATCAAAGAGGAGAAGAATTCTAGTATTAATTTTGATGGAGGAGATAGACGGAAGAACTACTATACTTTTGGTAGTGTTGCTAAGTATGGACGGGATCATTTCTTTTTAAGAACAAATGCATCTGGCTACTACTAATATGCATTTTGTAATTAGAAACAGGGATTAAATAGATTAGTGTAGCAGATTTAGTATTCAGTAGACATATTTGCAAAATTAAACCAAGCAAGGCGTTTGTAGTCCAACGGTTAGGATAATTGCCTTCCAAGCAATAGACCCGGGTTCGACTCCCGGCAAACGCAAATTATATCATTTTTCCCTCGTTTTCAGTTTTTTATTTTCCTTTTTCTAAATTTCTATAACCAATCAGAATCCAGAAAAGACTGCACATGCCAATTCCTGCCCGAAAGTGAGTGAGTATTGCGTGCACCACGCGCGTCACGTGGCGTGCCACGTGGTGCACTAGAACCAATCACACATCGCCAAATAATACAAGGTATGACCCACCATTACCACATGATGATAAATTATTAGTTCTAGTACACCACGTGGCAATGCACGTGGTGTATTGTATACTTTTCCCCCGAAAGTACCAAACCACAAAAAACCAGATATTTACGCGCGAAATCAAACCACAACCTCAAAGGCCATATTCGTCATATTAAAACCCTCCAGCCCCCTTCGCCCCGGCCCCCCCCCCCCCCACGCCCCCGCCCCCGCGGGGCCGGCCAAAAAAAACACACACGCAAAGAATCCCGATTCCCCTTTCCGATTATACCCACCACCAGTTAGTTAAAGATCACCCATTCACCATACATTTCCATTTCCGGCGTTATCATTTGCTGGCTAACTGATTAATGGCCGGCATGTGCTCACCGGTCAAGCCTCACGTGATAGCGTCATCGACGGTTATCGAGGTTTCCAGAAATTCACGCACAGGAGTTCCGTCCTCGGTCCGATATTCAACTCGCGGCTGCTCCGTCGTGTCCTCTCGCAACGAGCTCCACCCACTCGCCGAGGGTTCGTCGTGTATTTTTGTTGGCCCTATTGAAACCGCCAGCAAAGAAACGCTAGAAGCTCTCTATCTTCAAGTAGGTCCGAAATTAATTGTATTTTCTCGATTTCAGCCATTACTTGTAAAATTTCTGTGAATAAGTTTGATTTTTTTGTTTAAATTTTAGGCTCGGGATTCGTACTATAATGGTACGCCGTTAATTGTTGATGATATGTTTGATAAAGTTGAGGTACTTTTTTGATTGTTTATGTTCTTGTAATTTTGAATTATGCGTATTTGATTATGAAAATTTTGTAATTTGATAATATTTTGCCACTGAAACAGCTGAAGTTGAGGTCGTATGGTTCGAAATATCTGGTAAAATATCCACGCTGTAGTTTTAGGCGGCAGTTAACTTATGCTGATGCTGAGGTAATTTTAGTTTTCCTTATGCTTTTTTTTTCGTCTTTTAAAATGGCGTTTGCGACGTGGTTAAGCTATTAGTAAAGTTTTTTGTTATGTGGAGATAGAACTTAATTTTATTGTGCCACTTTTTACTAGTAAGTTTAAAAGATATGTTAGACTGTGTTTCTTAAATATAATTATGATAATAGGATTGGAATTTGATGGAGTCTATATAACTAGGCAAGTATTTATATATTGAAATACTGATTAGGAGAGACGGTTGATCATTCATGTGTCAATGATTCATGATACATCTTAAATTTAGACAAAATCCTGATTTAGAACATCTACATTCATTGGAGAAAAGATGGCTTTGTTTATTAATATATATTTTTTCCCCTTCTTGGGGTGGGTTCGCAAATAAGTGAATGTGCACTTCTTGCTGGCGTATGCAAATAGAGGAACTGGAGTATGCAAATAGAGGAATTTTTTCTGATGTTAGTCATTTATTGAGTTTAAATTATGTTTTTCGCTCCCCTTGAATAGTGAATCGACATGGATGTAGAGCAGGAAGATCCTTCACAGGTGTCTGCATTAGCGAGCATATGGCTCCTGATTCTTGGTTTTGGCGGTTCAGTCTTTCTTGTGCCCATAATGTACACCCTTGGTCATGCTTATCAAGATGCATTTCATTCTGGAAATTCACACACGAGTCAAGCTTCTATGCTAGAGTTTCTCACCATATTTCATGGCATAATTCACATGGTGTTGGGGTCCATTATAGGCTTTCCATTTGCTTCAGCATCAGGTCATTAGTTCGGTATCATTGGTTTGTCATGCTTTCTGGTCTACATTTAATTGGAGACTTCAGTGTGAAACTGCTGAGCTATCCGTGATAATAGCATACTGTTAACATGAGGAGAGGATGAACACTTGGTTGGTTCGAATGCTGTTGAAATTATGTTACTGATTGATCTTGCTTTAGTGAATGAATCATTAGTTATGTTTCCATACTTTGCATTTAATTTTGTGGCTTTGTTCATTTGTTTGAGCTTAATTCTGTTCATAACATAAGCAGCTAAACTTGGATCACCTTTTCTTGAATATCGAACTCACTTCCTTCCTATTAATGCCTCTCTGCTCCATTGAGGTCTTGCTTTCAGGAATGTTTATGGGCAGAAACCCTTGTTATATGTGGCCTTTCTGGAAATGTTATATGGTCAAATTAATTGATTTACTATAATGATGGAAAGTCATAACTTACTTCCTTGAACGTTAATTGTGGGATTATTTCTTTGTTATGAATGCAATTTGATATTAATGATTTTAAACGATTTGGAGGCAGTACGAAAGAGCATAAGCTATTTAAGTTGTTTTCATCTGGTGTATGAGATTAAAATATCCTTTGTTTGTTACAACTTATCAGAAGTACTTTTATTGTTTCTTATTCTTTGCCTTAAATGTTATCGTACATATATGGTGATTAATGATGTACGTTACTGTTGCTGAATGCTTCATCTTGTGCAAGAATCGTGTTTCTGTTTTGAACTTCTTGATGTATCAGTAGAGAAGATAGAAAAAACACAGTTGTTTTTTGTTATGTTATTCCCCAACTATTTTGTTCATTGATAACTTCTCTCAGTTGGAGCATTGCAAGGAATTTGGAAGAATGACTTGGTACCACTGAAAGGGGTATGCCCAAATTGTGGTGAGGAGGTCAGTTTGAATAAAAAGCTTCATCTTTTACATCGTTTTGTTATTCAGTTGTTGACATGGATTTGTGGCCTGTTGGTCTGATGACTCGGATTTACAACCATCAACCTTGGTTTTTATAGCTGTAATTACCTTAATGTTTGAAGGTGTTTGCATTTGTGAGATTGGAACAGTCCAAGCTTTCCTGCCACAGATCGGAGTGCCATATGTGTGAGAGCTTCACAGAATTTCACACCAGGGTTGAGGTACTAATAGTTGATAATATATTTTACACAATCATGCTTCCAAGTTCCACAACTATTGTGGTCCCCCAGGCTCCACCCCATCCTTATTGCCCTGGACCAGAAAATTTATAGCATAATGTGTCATTCTCAACTAAGAAAGAAGCCAATTATCAAGCTAAATATGCTGAAGAGGTTCTTATATTCCACCAACAGTTATGATGCATCTGGAGATAAGAATGAACTTAGAATCACTTCCTACTTAAGTTTCTTAAAGCAACTCCGTGTTCTATTTGCCGCAATCCATTTCAAGAGCAGGTAGGCGGTGGGTTTATTGCCGGGTTTACTTGATTCTACGATGAGGCCGATGTCAAAAATGGACATAAAGATGCAGACGTCGATAGAGTCTACTAAACTGATACATTCTAGTCCCTGCCCCCCCCCCCCCCCGGGGGGATGGGGCAATTAGAGGACTTTGAACAGATGTTTATGCAAATCCGAAAACAAAACGTCTTGTGTTCACAGTGGCTGTAAAAGGAATCTTTCACATTGTAGAAAGAACAAGCTTGGCTTTTATCCTCTTGTTTGCATTTTAGAGAAAGAGTCATAGCCTTGTATGGTCATCGGAGACATGGTTAAAAGTCTGATGTTTAAACAGAAATTTGGTTATCTGTGGGATAGTAAATTATTTCTCTGCTTCATGCCACCGTGTCACACCTTGCTAATTGTTTCTCAATTTTGTTTTTCGCTTGAAATAATTAATCAATAGTTGCAGAAAATGGGAAATAACCATTAATTCGTCAAGCAAAAGCAACACAAAGGAATCAGCCTTAGAAGTTGGCGGCTCCTCCTACCATAGAACATGTTGATGGGCGTGAAATTCAGTTTAATGGGGCTGATACTTTTGCAGTTATCAGAATCAGGTGTGACGGGCAATAGACTTCCAAACAAACGTGAAATATGATCAGACAAAAATATGATTGTAATGGTAATGACCAGCTTTTTTTTTTTAAACAAATCTATGCTATTACATTAGAAAGGAGAATGGTGTTAATAAAATTTAAAACCCTGACCTCTACATGGAGTTATAGAGTTTACGCTTGACTCCCTATTTGTTTTCAATTTTACCCCCCTATTTGTTTCCATTCTACAAGAACTAACAAAAAATTCTGAGCAGCCAGCCAGTCACTATTATGTTTCCCAATCCCCTAACCAAACTCCGGGAGAAAAGGATAACAAAAAAATTTAATAGCACGACAAAATAGCGGTTGATAAGGTGGAAGTAATTGACTTCAAGTATCCCTTTCAGGGATGCATAGAATTTCCCTCATTAGTGATGCTTGCTTATTATCCGCCTGCTAAGTGTGACGTGATGAAGAACCCTAAGATGATTTGTTACATACGAGGAAAAATTGACAGAACCGTATAAACACATACTAGCATCTAAAACTCCCTCAATCTTGTAAGAGAAATGTAGGAGCATCTAGCACAGACAGATTTTGCTATTACTGATCCGCTTCTAATTACAGAAGCAAAAGAAGTATAAAAAAGGTAATTATTTCATCTGCAGGGCAAGTTTTCACGCACTGCACAAAAATGCTGACTGAAAATGTCATTGAAGCTATTTCTCATGAACTATAAGCTAGTAAGCCGCTCACTGACTAACAATACAGCTGAGGAAATGGCAATAGAACCATCAAGAATGTAAATTTCAGGTCACAGAAACCACGACTTGGGCATCTGAGCTTAAGAATCAATACACATCCCTCCAGTGAGGAAATCAGTGGCACGGTTGGGAATGAGGTGATCAAAAATGTGCTAAACTGTATACCAGAGTCCACACTAACTGAAAACAGTAAAAACAAAAGTTAGAACCACACTGAAATAATAGAGGGAAGCTTGTGAGAGTACGTAACTGCAGAAGCAAGAGAAAGAGAAGATCTATGGGTTAAAGAACTGTAGAATACCAGAAAGAGTGTGAAAGAAGCGAATAGCCCCTCCTGGAGGAGGGTAGCATGTCCACCGAATTCTTCTTCATCAACCTTTAGTATGACAGCATAATAACCATATATTATCCCAGAGGAAAACACTAGGAACCTGGAAATCACAATCAAAACCATATTTGTCACTGGATTTTTGAAACATTACATAGAAACAGTTCAATGGTACCAAGAGATATGGAAAAGTTCATTTATATAATACTCTTGCAATTTTTATTCTACAACATAATTTTTCAATGTGCCATCCCCACCACAATGCATCTAGAAAACTTCATAAAATTTAGAGTAACGAGATAAGATTTTTCTTATCGTTTGGTAAAATATTTTGCACAACAAAATGCATCATCAAAACCCAAAAAGCAAATTGAAAGATTTATCTTTTGAAGAGAAGTCGGCAAGTTACATCCTCTGTCTTGGATATTTACACTTACAAGCATATGCGAGCAGTCAGAGTCTGAGCTTCTCATAGTGATACATACCTGCTTTATGTGGCTCCAGTAATTCACTACTTTCTTATATCATATAGACTAACTACTTGTATAAATAATAAAATACAGTAAAATCATAAAACTAATGTATCAGTTGCATGATAATTTTATTTTTAAATGGTATCTATTAAGTCAAATTTATTACACAGCCTCCAACACCACCATTAGAATACCTCTCTCTCCCTCTCTCTCTCTCTCACACACACACACGCGCGCGCGCGCACAAAAAAAGTAGCTTACCTTTTCTAGCCTACTCAATTTTCAAATTTTTTTTTTCAATTTTCTTTTTTTATTTCTCTTCTACCCTTTTTCCTTGCAGAGTTACAATACATATCAAAATGCAGCTAAACCCAAAGAACGAAAAATCCATCATCCTTTTTAACAAATACTGGAACCCCTTAAAATCAAACAGAAAAAGAAAAAAAAAAAAAAAAAAAAAACTCAACCAACTTGAACCATCAAGGCCCTAAGCCACAACCAAGCAAATATTTCATCAAAACAATGATCTCTCCATCAAAAAGCTTCAAAATAGGTAGAGAAAAAGGGCTCGGCACAACCTAACTTAACATTGATGAGATTGCCATTTTTCAAAAATAATCCACAGAATTTAATTCAACCAATTTAGAACCGACAATATGGATTCACCATCAGGGCAAGAAAGCATCCTCAACAACAGAAAAGAAGAACTAACTTACAAAATTATCCAAATGCCCCCAACCAAAGGAATGGCACCCCATAATAGTCCGCAGAAAACTGCAACCACTTGTCGGATCCAGTGCAATACATCTCCAAGTTGATCCTGAAACAAAAAAGAGTAACATACACCCTTTTACAACGTAGCACGAGCAAAAATCATAACCAATTAGCAGCTTTCATTACTCTCTAAATGGAAAACACAATTTCTAGTTTTGACTAAAAATAAATAAATTATCTTACATTTTTTTTATTTATATGCATAAATGATCATATCTACATAAGTTGAGTTTTCTCATAGAAATCTGCAAACTGCAGAACTTCATGCTTCATTGAGAATCAGAGGTGGATAGAGGGGTGCCAGGAGGGAAGCAGATTGCTTAATCCATTAATAATGAGACAACCCTCTTGGTGATCTGAAGCTTCAAAATAACAAGATATCCGAATCCTAACAACCCCCACCCAACTCCCATTCCCCCCTCCCCCTCAAAAAAAACCAAAAAAAAAAAAAAAACAGAGAAAAAGGAAAACATTAATTGTCAGAGATCCCCACAGAATGTAATTATTCAGGTAGAATAACATTGAAAAACATTACTACAAGTCTCTGCAGTCATAAACTGTGCCGTATTTTAGGTGGATGGCAATTGGATTTCTTTCCTGTTTGACTAGTATTTCAGCATCGACATATTTTGGATCTGTTTCTACTTTGTATTGTGTTTCCTACTATTTGCACTTCTCATTCCCTCGTATCCTTACAAGCTGTGCATCCTCTTAGTTCAATAAATAATGCAAGACCAAAATGCCTACCAATTTCTCATCACAATGTCGAAAAAATAAAAAATCTCCACTATTGAAAATTTTGGTAAGCAAGAGCGGCCTAGCTGTAAGTAATATTTTATTGATTCAAAAGCACAATAGAAGGCAAAAGTTTTATAAAGTGTTTTTTACTAGTTATCATAGTATCGTTAGTGGCATGTCCACGGGAGTTGTGGTAAGATACTCTTTACCACAGTATCTTTAGTTCCATCATAAACTATCAATTAGTCTCCTCTTTTCCCCTATTCTGCTTATTGACAGTTGGGAAATCTCGTTTGCATCTTAACTGCTTTGATACCTTTGCTAACCAACAAAAATCATGATTTGCTTATGCCACATGGAAAGTTCCAGCTGCTTTGGCTATTTACCGAGTCAATTATTGCAAGCCACGATGATTAACAAACATATGTGTGGCTAATACATACTAGCAACCTTATTTACATGAATAAGCAATGAACACCAGTTGTAGGCATCATACACAAACCTAGGTCTGTAGTCAAACATTTATGATTTTACTACTAATTCAATTTCCTTTCTATCATCCCTCATTTGCCCATCTTTATAGCCTAAATTCTATAGCTCCCGCGATATTACACATAATCAAAAAGTTTACTCCTTGGATTAATCAAAACTCCAACAATAAGACAAATCGCAAATAAGAGAAGACAAGTATAATCTCCTTACCCTTTCCTTCAGCAATTTCAACCACAACTATAAGAAAAATCCAGTTTTACTTCAAGTTCCAACCAAACCATGCCCGTTGAACCGAAATCCATGAATATTGATAATCGTATTAAAAAAAAGCTCAATCATTTATTCTTCAAACGTCCAAATCCAATCCAGATTAAGATACTTGTGTACAGCAGTCAAATCAAACAAAAAAAAACCAACAATTGTCCTAACCAACTCAAATCTTACTAATACATCACAGCAGCAGCAAAAATCCAAATTTAGCCACAAAAAAAAAGAAAAAAAAAAATTAGAGCTTTGAACCTACCTTGTCCCAAGAAGCATCGGAATCAAACAACTTGGCGAATTTAAATGGAGACAAGTGACCATTCTGATGAAGCTGCTGTTGTTGCTGCAGATTAGCCTTGGCAGATTTTCTCTCTTTCATGGTTTCTTTTTTTTTTTTTTTTTTTTTGGAAATTACAATACGATTTACAGAGTCAATTAGAAAAAAACGAAAAAAGGCTGGGGAGAGGGGAGAGGGTTTTGAAGGAGAGAAAATGGTTAAAACTAAAGGTAATGATAGTAGCAGTAGTCCTAGAATCTGAAACAATCGAAGGAGTAATTGGACATTATTAATAGTATAAGGGAAAAGTCAAGCAGATTTGGGATTTAATTAATGGTGGTATTTATTGATTATCATAAGCAGGAGGCATAGTGGTAATAGATGGCCAGAGGCCCAGAGGATTAAATTAACAGAAAAAGGCTTTTCGGTCTTGAGGAGGGTGGAGACCTATCTGTACTTGTTTTTTCTTGGAGTGGCATGAATGAATGAATGAATAAACGGTGGAAATTGGGTTTTTGGTTTTTGGTGGTTTGTTGGGGGTGGAGTCAGTGTTGCGTAAGCCACGCATGTCACGTGATGTATCAGAATTAATTACGTATTATTAAATAATATAAAATATAAAATATAATTATTTAAATTATTAATTTTAATACACCATGTGGTAATTCACGTTGTGCGTTTTATACTTTTTCCCGGAGATTGTTTATTTTGATGTCTTTTTCCTTTTTATTTTTTAAGTGCTAGAGTAAGGTGCCGTTTGATAAAACTGAAATCTGAAATCTGAAGTCTAAAGTCTGAAATTTAAGTGCTGAAAGTATTAAGTTGCTGAATTGAAAAAGTTTTATCTGTTTGATAATTAACTAAATATATGCACTGAATTTAAATATCTCCTTTCATAAATATAATTATTTATCTTAAAATTTATTTGTCGCGCCCCATTTTTCGAAAAATAAATAGAAAGAGATGTAAAGAAGATGTCGGGAAAAGGGAAAAGGAAGTATTAAATGTAAGTGTTGTGGTTATTTAAAAAAAAGCGTGTAAATTTTTTGTAAAAACTAATTTTTGAAAATGCTTTGTAAAAGATGATTCGATAAAAATGTGACAAAACAAATGCTTTACTTTAAAAATAAAAGAAAAAGGGCCTAAAATGGGACTTTTGAAATGCGACGATTTTTGGGCCCGAAAATAGAGTCTAAAAAAGGGTTTTTAGTGAAAAAGGAGTCGCCACTTGGTATTGAGTTTTGGTGTACCAAGTCACCCGAAAATATTTTATGAAAGGTAAGAAAATTAGGAATGATTTATTTAAAGAAATGATTTTTGGCAAAATATAGGAAAAACAAGAAAAACCCTTTTAGACGACTCCAGGTCTTTGAAAACAAGAGAAAAAGGTTCGGGAGTCACAGTTGAAGAAAGGGAAGGCAAAGGCTCGTGCCTAAGGCACCCTTTCAACCTAGCCGAAACTAGTTGCGAGGTTTAGTCTAAATTTTCCTAATATAACCCTAAGATTTTATCACATTTGGATGCAACTATATGAATGCAAATCTAATCCTAAAAATGGATATCGATAAGGGACGAAATATTCCATTGAGGTTTGGTCGGGATTATCGCATTAATTGCGAAACTCGAGTCTAGACCCTCGATGGAGTCACGAGTATAGATGCAAAATGAAATGCAAAAGAAAAGGAAAATAGTAATATAGGTAGTAAATGATCAAAGAGAGTAGGAATGCAACATAACGGGTACGGGGGACTAATAAACTCGTGACTAACTGTTTCTACTCACGGAGGGGGGAACGACATGTACGCCATCGCTTCCCACGTGAGTAGATTGACTATTTCTAGTCAAATCACACAAATGACCTAAAATTCTATGTGTAGTGGAATCTAAATGTCATGCACTAGGTAGATGTTAAAAATAGATAATAAATGATAAAGTATATAAAAATTATACAAAAATGAAAAAAAGCCTAAAAGATAAAAATGTGTGTGAAATATCATGAACACGCGAGAAATGATCCTAATACTAAAATGATCTAAAGGCCTAGCATTGGACTAGCCTATTTTCTAAAATTTCTCCGCTAGCGTTGGACTAGCGAAGAAAACGAAATTAACCACAACTAGCTTTGGACTAGTGTGGCGACGATACACATATATAATTAAAGCAAGTAAATAAATAAAGCATGTATTAAAGCAATAAATCACATAAGAGCAAGTAATAGCAAGTAGGAGCACATAGCACATAAGCATGGTATTCTAGATGCAAGTTCCTAGGAAAAGCGAATAAAACACACAAGCACATAACACACATAGCACACAAAAGCCCTAACTATTACACCGAAGAAGCCTAATTACAATCTAAAAATAAAAAGGTAACCTATCTAGCCTATCTATTACATTTTCTATCTAAATACAAAATTTTGCTAAATAGAATATTACCTATCTATTACATTTCTTTGAATAATCAAAAATTAAATTCGAATAAATAATATGACATAAATAAATAAAAAACTCTCACATGGATAAAAATTATAAGCACAAAAACACGTAGAAAAACACATAGGAGCACGTAGGAGCACATAAAAAGAAATATTGGAAGGGTAATCGAGATACCTCTCATTCGTAAACCCGGTATAAATGGCTACTAAAATGAACAAACATGTCAAAATTATCACTATTTAATAAATCAATCACTAATTGAATAATTTTCTACCGATCAATATGAACATGCTATGATAATTCAAACAATTATAGCAATAATAAACAAAATAAGAGAAAGAAAAATAATGATAACAATAATTAATCATTTAGGAGAAAAATGAAAATTGTTTAAGTAAAAATAAATTAGTAAATAAATAAATAAATAAAGCAAAACAACAAAGATAAAATAAAATAAAACTAATAATAATACTAATAATAATAATAGAGGATAAAATACAATAAGTACATACATTGAAATTTTAACACCTCAAATAAGAATTATTAAAATAACTAAAAGGGAAATAGAGAGACTAATTTGAACATTAATTAGACTAACAAGACCCCATTCTAGAACATTAATTATAAGTTTGATAAAAATAAATAAAGAAATGTAAAAAGAAATAATTTAAAGCTTTGAGGACTTAACTAATTTTAATTAATACTTTTTTTTTTTTACAAAAATAAAATATTATAAGATTTGGATTAAAAGTGAAAATTTAAGCAATATTCTAAAGTGAAAAATGTAATTTATGAGGAACAAAAAGGTAAAATTATAATTTCAAACCCTAATTAAGATAATGACATAGTTTACAAACAAATTTAAAAGCTAAAATGTAATTTTCAACAAGTATAATGCCCAAAAACTAAAAAATTCCAGCAATATTTAAAGCCAAGAACACAATTTCAGCAAGCTTATTAGATAACACACAATTTTCAGCAAACATTTAAAGGCAAAATTTCAAGTTTTAGCTATTTGGAGAGCAAAAATATAAATTCCAGCAACATTGGAGGACAATAGAGTAATTCCAACAAAAATATAATGGCAAAATGAAATTCCAGCAAGGTTTAGGGGCAAAAATGCAAAATTCCAGCAACATGATGGACCAAATTGCAAATTCCAGCCATATTCAAAGACTATAATAGAATTCCAGCAACATTTTATGACAAAAATGGAATTTCCAGCAATGTATAAGGGCCAAAATGTAATTTTTAGTAACATTTAAAGCCTAAAATATAATAAAAGAAAGTTTGGGAGGCAAAATTGCAATTTTCCATAAATATCAGAGGGTAAAATTGCAATTCCAGAAAAATTATAGGGGTCAAAATGTAATTACCGACAAATATAGGGGTCAAAATGAAAATTAAAAAACGTAGGGGCAAAATTATAATTATCTAAAAGTTGAGGGACCTAAATGCAATTAATCGGGACCTAATTGCAAAGAAAATTAAATTATGGGGGCAATCTACAATAAACAGAAAATTTAAATGCACAAATCAAAAATTATCGGGGCCACAGTAGCATTAATGAAAGTACAAGGACTATAAAATAAATAACTATTATTAATTAAAAATAAATTAAAAAACTAAACTAATCAAAACGACGTAGTTTTGAGTGAAACTACGTCAAAACGACGTAGTTTCACCAAAACATTTTTTTTTTTTTTTTTTTTTCGGCTGATTTCCGGTTTTTTTTTTTTTTTTTTTCAGATTTCCTTTTTTTATTCTTTTTCTTTTCTCTCTCTTTTTCTTTTCTCTCTTTTCTTCTTTCCTTTTCTTTCTTTTCCCTCTTTTCTTTTTCTCTCCTTCTTCTTCCCCGATTCCCTTCTGCTTCCCCCCCCCCCGATTTCCTTCTGCTCTTCTCTTCTTCTTCCTCCTTTCTTCTCTTCTTCCTTTCTTCTCTTCTTCCCTTTTCTTCTTCTTCTTTTCTTCCCTTTTCTTTTTCCCTCCCCCCGATCTGCTCTCCCCCTTTTTCTTTTCTTTTTCTTTTTTTTCTTTTCTTTCCTCGCTGTCGTTTCTCTCTCTCACAGGTCTCTCTCTCTCTCTCTCTCTCTCTCTCTCTCTCTCTCTCGGCCGGACGTTTTTCAGTTTTCTTTTTTTTTTTTTTTTTTTTTTTTTAATACAAAAAACAGAAAACAAAGCAAAAAAAAAATTTGAAAGTAAAAGTAGGAGATTTACCTGGTAGTGATGCTATTGTTGTTGCTGTTGTTGTTGTTGTTTGTTGCTTGAATTTTTTTTTTTTTTTTTTTTTTTTCGAATCTTTGCAGGTGTATGCGTGTATGTTTTGCAGGTGTATGTGTGTGCTTCTGTGTGGTGAATTGTGTGTCTGTGTGAGTTGTGAGTGAATGCAGGTGTCTGTTTTGTGTGTGTTTGAGTGTGGTGTGTTGTGAATTGCAGGGGAAGGGAGTAAATTTTTGTGCGTGACTGGTGTGTGCTGTGTTGTGTGCGTATGTGAGTTGTGAGTGAATTGTGTGTGTCTGTGTGTGCGAATTGTGTGTCTGTGTGTGTCTGTGTGTTGTGTTCTGTGTAGTGAGGACGCAGGTGTGTTCAATCTGTGAGTTTTGAAGAATGCAAGTGTGTGTTTGGTTGTGTGTTCTGCGTGTTTTGTGTGTGCTTGTCTGCAGGGGAGTGAATTGCAGGTGTGTGTAGTGTTTATGTGCCTGTATGTGAGGCGTGAGAGGGGGAAGGGAGGCAGAGAGTGAAAGTGAGGTGTGCGTTTGTGATGTCTGTGTTGTGTGCAGGCTTGTGCAGCTGTGTGTGTGAATTCTCTGTGAATGTTTATGGTGTGTATGTGCAAGTGTGTGTTGTGTGTGTTTCTGGTGATTGCAGGGAGAGGGAGGGGAAAGAAATGCAGGTGTGTGTGAGTGTTGTGTGTCTGTGTGATTGCAGGGAGAGGGAGGGGAAAGAAATGCAGGTGTGTGTGAGTGTTGTGTGTCTGTGTGATTGCAGGGAGAGGGAGGGGAAAGAAATGCAGGTGTGTGTGAGTGTTGTGTGTCTGTGTGATTGCAGGGAGAGGGAGGGGAAAGAAATGCAGGTGTAGGAATTGGGAAGAAAATCAATCTCTCCAAATCCCCTCAAATCTGCTGAAATGCAGGGGAGTTGGAGAGAATTGTGATGATGGCATGGGGCTGCTCTGATGGCAGCCCCCATGCTGCTACAGTAGCAGCAGGCTGCAAACGCAGCCTGCTCTCTTTTTTTTTTTTTTTTTTTTTTTTTTTGTTTTTTGAGGAGGAAAATGAAGGAAAACAAAAAATGAAATAGAATAAAAATAAAAATAAAAATATTAGAGTCTCTAAAATTACCAAGAAAGATACTGGAATTTATAGTTATAAAACGGATAAATAAAATTTACTACAAAAATTTAAAAATTAACATATCATTAAAATGTGCGATTAATAGAAAAATAAAAAATAAAAATAACAAATAATAATAACAAAGTATTAAAATAAATATTAAAAATTTCTAAAAATCATGAAATTTATACGGGAAATTCATGAATATATGAGCTATGCATAAATAAATTCACTTGAAAAAATTCTCATAAAAGGAATGCATTGGGAAACGTGCCATTAATAAACAAAAAGATAAAAATTAAATAAATACTAAACGACCTCTAAAAATTATGAGATTTTTACAGAAAATTTATGAGTATTCAAAATGCATATATAAAAATTTTTCACTTGAAAATTCTCATAAAAATAGCACATTGGAAAACGTGCCAATAGACTTAAAATGCTAAAATTTTAAATAAATATTAGATGACTCCTAAAAATTATTAAAATTATAAATAATGATAAAAATAGTAAAATCATGTATTTAGGAAATAAAATAAAATAAACTAATATTTACATAGTGAAATTACCATTTTGCCCCTGACACGACAAATTAGACGTAATATACACAAAAATTATAATTAGCCTCTGAAAATCACAATAACCCCTAAATAAAGTAATACGCATATTTTTATAAAATGTGTGTCAAAATTTGGTGTCTACAGCTTGCCCCTCTTTGTCGGAAGCTCAAAGAGGTTCCAGACAAAGACGTAGACAAAACCAAATTTTGACTCACCTTATAAATAAAATACAAATGTACTTGACTCCGGTAAAGATGAATGTAAGAAATGCAGAAAGAATGACCGGGCTCCCTAGGAGCTGCCTACGTATCCCACATGAGGGAATCAGGTCAAAACGTAGTTCGAATGCAGGTAAACTATTCGCACAAATGATAACATAATTGCAATTGTTAACGCAAGCATTCAAACTCTTTTTTTTTTTTCTTTTTTTTTTTTATTAAAATGGAGAAGAAAACGTAACATTCGAACTGTTGAACAAAGATAACATAAAGACTGCAAGACGTAATAAAATGCCTAAACTAATAGATAAGAAAAGAGTACAGGCTGCTGGACAAAATAAACTATTGATGAAGTTAGATGCCATGTTTGGACTATCAGACTTGAAATGTAAACAGATGCCGACCAGGCTGCTGGACGGATGCATGACCTTGGGTTGCCAAGGTTGATGAATGCAAAGTTGGGCTGCCAACTTGAGAAAGTAAATAAATGATCCTGGGCTGCCAGGAAGTCATAAATGCAATGTCTGGGCTGCCAGACTCGAAACATAAATAAAAGATGCCGACCAGGCTTGCTGGACGGATGCATGACCTTGGGCTGCCAAGGTTGATGAATGCAAAGTTTGGGCTGCCAAACTTGAAACGGAAATAATGATCCTGAGCTGCCAGGAAGTCATCAAATGCAAGGTCTGGGCTGCCAGACTTGAAACATAAATAAAAGATGCCGACCAGGCTGCTGGACGGATGCATGACCTTGGGCTGCCAAGGTTGATGAATGCAAAGTTTGGGCTGCCAAACTTGAAACGGAAATAATGATCCTGGGCTGCCAGGAATCATCAAATGCAAGGTCTGGGCTGCCAGACTTGAAACATAAATAAAAGATGCCGACCAGGCTGCTGGACGGATGCATGACCTTGGGCTGCCAAGGTTGATGAATGCAAAGTTTGGGCTGCCAAACTTGAAACGGAAATAATGATCCTGGGCTGCCAGGAATCATCAAATGCAAGGTCTGGGCTGCCAGACTTGAAACATAAATAAAAGATGAATGCAAAGTTGGGCTGCCAACTTGAGAAAGTAAATAAATGATCCTGGGCTGCCAGGAGTCATAAAATGTAAGGTCTGGGCTGCCAGACTTGGAAACATAAATAAAATATGCCGACCAGGCTGCTGGACGGATGCATGACCTTGGGCTGCCAAGGTTGATGAGTGCAAAGTTGGGCTGCCAACTTGAGAAAGTAAATAAATGATCCTGGGCTGCCAGGAGTCATAAATGCAAGGTCTGGGCTGCCAGACTTGGAAACATAAATAAAAGATGCCGACCAGGCTGCTGGACGGATGCATGACCTTGGGCTGCCAAGGTTGATGAATGCAAAGTTGGGCTGCCAACTTGAGAAAGTAAATAAATGATCCTGGGCTGCCAGGAGTCATAAATGCAATGTCTGGGCTGCCAGACTTGAAACATAAATAAAAGATGCCGACCAGGCTGCTGGACGGATGCATGACCTTGGGCTGCCAAGGTTGATGAATGCAAAGTTGGGCTGCCAACTTGAGAAAGTAAATAAATGATCCTGGGCTGCCAGGAGTCATAAATGCAAGGTCTGGGCTGCCAGACTCGAAACATAAATAAAAGATGCCGACCAGGCTGCTGGACGGATGCATGACCTTGGGCTGCCAAGGTTGATGAATGCAAAGTTGGGCTGCCAACTTGAGAAAGTAAATAAATGATCCTGGGCTGCCAGGAGTCATAAATGCAATGTCTGGGCTGCCAGACTTGAAACATAAATAAAAGATGCCGACCAGGCTGCTGGACGGATGCATGACCTTGGGCTGCCAAGGTTGATGAATGCAAAGTTGGGCTGCCAACTTGAGAAAGTAAATAAATGATCCTGGGCTGCCAGGAGTCATAAATGCAAGGTCTGGGCTGCCAGACTTGGAAACATAAATAAAAGATGCCGACCAGGCTGCTGGACGGATGCATGACCTTGGGCTGCCAAGGTTGATGAATGCAAAGTTGGGCTGCCAACTTGAGAAAGTAAATAAATGATCCTGGGCTGCCAGGAGTCATAAATGCAAGGTCTGGGCTGCCAGACTTGAAACATAAATAAAAGATGCCGACCAGGCTGCTGGACGGATGCATGACCTTGGGCTGCCAAGGTTGATGAATGCAAAGTTTGGGCTGCCAACTTGAGAAAGTAAATAAATGATCCTGGGCTGCCAGGAGTCATAAATGCAAGGTCTGGGCTGCCAGACTTGAAACATAAATAAAAGATGCCGACCAGGCTGCTGGTCGGATGCATGACCTTGGGCTGCCAAGGTTGATGAATGCAATAATAAAACTTAAAACAATTCTTAAATGTAACGTCCAAATTGATAAAATTGTCAAAAATTTTTCTAAAAATTTTTGCCCCAGTGTATGGAATCAAATGATTTCAAAATCATGCCTTTCAAACTTGAGACTTGTGCAACGTGAAAATCCACTTGCAATCAATCCTTTCTCTTTTTTTTTTTTTTTTTTTTTTTTTTTTTTTTTTTAGAAAAATTTGTCTCAATATAAATCAAATGAAATCAATTCATTGTCTTCTTTTGAACTTGTCCCAATGTAAATTAATTTTGTCTTAAACTCGAACATCATAATCAATTTCGAAAATCAAATTTTTCTCAAAAAATTTGCCCCAGTGTAATCAATCTTTCGCAACATTTTGCTTTAAACTCAAAGCATCATAATCAATGAAAAACCAAATTTTTTCTCAAAAAAAATTTGCCCCAGTTTAAATTTTCAATAAAGACCCTCAATGACGGTGATGTAACTTCATCTGCAAAACAGAGAAAGCAGATATAATTGTCAAAAAAAAAACAATGCCACCACCTGACAATCCCTTCAGACAACTGGTACATATAAACATGAGTATTGCCCTTTTGAATCTTTGATACGACTTCTTGCTTTCATGTCCCGCGAGTTCTCCGCATTCAATGAATTCTGATTCGCGGCTTAGCTCCAGTGCCCCGAATAATTGCTCAATCGGTGTATACTTCTGATTTTCGATAACTTTAGGATTGCCATTGTCTTTTATTCCATAAATCAAACGTCAAAATTTCAAAACATGAATTTGTTAAAATATTTCAAATGCAGTAATGTACGAACTTTTTTTTTTTTTTTTTTTTATTTTATAAATAAAGTACATGCAAAAAATTTTTTAACTACAGAAAATAAATAAATAGATACTAAATAGAAACCGTTACTCTTGGTTGGAGAAATGAATTTTCAGGGAACAGCCCTGAAACAACTGCCATTATGATCCTTTAGATGTCGTCTTGTTCGAACTCTGAAAGTCACCAGACGATCAATGCCGAAGAAAAATCTCAAGTAACTATAGTTACCGGCTTTCAACAAACTCAAATCCAATGCCTGTATCCTGACTTCTTCGCCTGCTAGCCTTTAACTGCAACTCCCAACCACAGCGCCCTTTCGGGTTTTCACTGTGGTGTCCCCCACCCTTTTTCTCTTTTTTTTTTTTTTTTTTTTTTTTTTTTTTTTTTTTTTTTTTTGGGAGGCGCCCTTTCGGGTTTTCGCCTTTGTAGAGTAGGATGAGAACAAACAACATTCAAGTTCTGGGCAATCCTTCCCCTTATCATTAAAACAGAATAGTATTCAAAAAATTTGGCATCAGTAAGACAATCTTCCCTTGATGATTCGGGATAGATATATTAACATCATATGCCATTTTGATTTGCAAATTTCCGTTCTAAAAATTATTGCAAGATAAAGATGGAGGTCGGTAACATTCTCGGCTTTTGTAATGAGGTCAGGTGAGGTGTCAAAAATGTTAAGGTTGGAAAGCAGACTTTATGAGGGAGCTGATTTGTCTTGAAGTCGCACTTGCAAAAGTTTTATCCCAGTATTGACCAATCGTTTTTCCTTAAGAAAATCTATTCTAACATTGTCATTTGCTTTTGGGGCTCTCCTTCCCTTTCCCAAACAAGATTTGCTTCATCTTTTTTTTTTTTTTTTTTTTTTTTTTTTTTTTGCCCCAGTATGGGATAAAAATCAAGACAAAGAATTTGCTTCAAATGTGGGATAAATTTAGTGCAAAAAGTTATCTGGGTGTGGGATGCGACTTTCAAGTGGGTTGCCAAACGAAATTATAAATTCTGAAAGCTCAAAGGGGAGAACGAGGGTAAAGAATTGTTTTATGGAAAAGAAAGAAGGCCCGCCTTTAGCCCATCTTCTTCTTGCAATAAAAATTATTTGAAAGAAAATTTACGAAATCAGATATAAAACCTTTTTACCATGTCTGAATTAATGATTTGGGGAAAGACCTGACCATCCATTTCGGCCAGGACAAGGCCCCCTCCTGATAACACTTTCTTGACAATGAATGGACCTTGCCAATTTGGAGCGAATTTTCCTTTTGCCTCCTCCTGGATTGGAAGAATTCGCTTCAGAACTTTGTCTCCTATTTCAAATTGACGGGGCTTGACCTTCTTCTGATAGGCACGGGCCATTCGCCTTTGGTAACACTGCCCATGGCAAATAGCATTCAATCGCTTTTCATCAATCAATGCCAACTGCTCATGACGTTCCTTGACCCATTCAGCTTCCTCTAATTGAGCTTCCATCAATATACGCAGAGAAGGAATCTCAACTTCCGCTGGCAATACTGCTTCCATCCCGTACATAAGGGAATATGGGGTCACCCCAGTAGAAGTTCTTATAGCAGTTCTGTATGCCAACAATGCATAAGGTAACTTCTCATGCCAATCTCGATGCGTATCCGTCATCTTCCGGATGATCTTCTTCAAATTCTTATTGGCAGCCTCTACAGCTCCATTCATCTGAGGTCTATAAATGGCAGAGTTTCGATGCTTGATCTTGAACTGCTCACACAACCCATCTACCACGTCATTGTTGAGATTCTTCGCGTTATCCGTAATCAATGTCTCTGGTATCCCAAAACGACAGATAATGTGATTTCTCAGAAAATCAGCTACCACTTTCTTAGTCACGTGCCTGTAAGACTCGGCTTCAACCCATTTAGTGAAGTACTCTATCGCCACCAGGATAAATCGATGACCATTCGAAGCAGGAGGATCGATAGTTCCAATCACATCCATTCCCCACATTGAACAAGGCCAAGGAGCAGTCATACTGTGGAGCTCCGAAGGAGGTGCGCATGTATTACATCGCCATGTAATTGACATTTAACACATTTTCTGACGAACTCAACACAGTCATGCTCCATGGTAAGCCAGAAATATCCCGTCCTCATGATTTTCTTTGCCAATAAGTGCCCGTTCATATGCGGCCCACATACGCCACTGTGGATCTCCTTCATCAAATATTCAGCTTCCTTCTCGTCAACGCATCTCAATAAACCCAAATCACTTGACCTTTTGTACAGGACTTCTCCATTCAGAAAAAATCTCATAGACATCCTTCGAAGAAAATTCTTGGCCGCAGTATTGGCACCCGGAGGATAAAATCTATTTTTCAAATATTCTTTCAGATCATGAAACCAAGGAAAGCCATCAGCTTCTTGTTCAATGCGCAGACAGTGCGCTGGTTCCTCTTGAATCTTAACGAAAATGGGTTCAATTATAGTACCATCGGGATGAGAGATCATGGAAGACAAAGTTGCCAAGGCATCTGCAAAGACATTTCGAGTACGCGCGATATGTATGAATTCCAAAGTTCTGAACTGTCGAGCCAAAGTGAGCAAACAACAATGATATGGAATTATTTTAGAATCCCGAGTCATCCATTTTCCCAATGTTTGATGAACTAGTAAATCAGAATCACTAAATGCTGTCAAATCCTTGATATCCATATCCAACGCCATCTTCAAACCAAGAATGCAAGCTTCATACTCTGCCATGTTATTAGTGCAGGCAAATTTCAGTTTGGCAGTAGCAGGGTAATGTTTTCCTTCGGGTGACACTAGGACTGCCCCAATTCCAGCTCCAAAAGAGTTTGAAGCACCATCAAAGAACAATCTCCATCCCGAAGATTCCTCATTAATATCCTCAGCTGTCCCTACAAACAAAATTTCTTCATCAGGGAAATAAGTATTCAATGGCTCGTAATCATCTTGCAAAGGGTTCTCCGCCAAGTGATCGGCAATTACTTGGCCCTTGACTGCCTTTTGAGTTGTGAACACAATATCAAATTCACTGAGAATCATTTGCCACTTAGCCATACGTCCAGTGGGCATCGGTTTCTCAAGCAAATACCTCAACGGGTCAGATCGAGATATGAGATAGGTGGTATGGTCAAGGAGATAATGTCTCAATTTTTGAACAGTCCAAGCCAATGCACAACATAATCTTTCCAAAAATGAATAATTCGCCTCATAGACAGTAAATTTCTTACTTAGATAATAGATTGCCTGTTCCTTTTTGCCTGAATCATCATGTTGACCGAGAACACAACCCATGGCTCCATCCAACACTGAGAGGTACATGATAAGTGGCCGACCTGGTTTCGGCGGTACTAACACAGGAGGATTCAACAGATAATCTTTGATTTTGTCAAAAGCCCGCTGACAATCTCCATTCCACTTCATTGGGGTATTTTTTCTTAACAACTTGAACAAAGGTTCACAAGTAAGAGTCAACTGAGCAATAAATCTGCCAATGAAATTAAGCTTCCCCAAAAAACTCTTCACATCTTTCTGCGTCTTTGGTACTGGCATTTCTCGTATGGCCTTTATCTTGGCAGGATCTACTTCAATACCCTTCTTACTAACAATGAAACCTAGTAACTTGCCAGCAGGAGACCCGAAAGCACATTTTGCAGGATTCAGTTTCAGATTATACCTTCTTAATCTTTCAAACAGCTTTCTCAAATCTCCCAAATGGTCCTCTGCTCTTTTGGACTTGACTATAATGTCATCCACGTAAACTTCTATCTCTTTGTGTATCATGTCATGAAACAGTGTAGTCATAGTCCTTTGATAGGTGGCCCCAGCATTTTTCAATCCAAAGGGCATAACTCTGTAACAAAATATTCCCCACGGAGTCATGAATGCCGTCTTTTCTCGATCTTCCTCTGCGACCAAAAGTTGATGATATCCAGCGAAACAATCAATAAATGAATCCATTTCATGTCCCAGCAGTATTGTCCTAACAGGATGTGAATGTTAGGCAAAGGAAAGTCATCCTTTGGACTGGCTTTGTTTAAATCTCGATAATCTACACATACTCGCACTTCACCAGACTTTTTGGGAACCGGAACCATATTTGATAGCCAAATGGGATAGTGAGACACAATGATGATTTGGGCATTGAATTGTTTGACTATCTGCTCTTTGATTTTGAGGCTCATTTCAGGTTTGAATTTGCGAGGTTTCTGTTTCACTGGAGAAAAGTTTGGATCTGTGGGCAATCTATGAACTACTATATCTGTGGAGACTCCAGGCATATCATCATAGGACCATGCAAACACATCTTGGAACAGTGTCAAAAATTCAATCATCTCTTTTCTTTGGCTCTTGTTCAAATGAACACTGATTTTAACTTCTTTAACTTCCTGTCTCAGTGCCAATATTGATAGTTTCTGTTTCTTCCAAGTTAGGCTTGGGTTTTTCTTCGTATTGTTCCAGATTCTTAGATACAGAGTCATAATCTTCTTCGATATCGCTCTCACTCTCATTAACGGTTTGCATTATTTCAGAATTTAGAGAGATATCGAAGTTGAACTTGTCAGTTTCAAACAAAGTGACATCCAAAGGATCATAGACAGTTATTTTCGGCCATCTGAAAATGAAACAAAATATGCAAACATAAATAAATAAACACAAATAGACAACTTTTGAATGAAAACTTGCATTTTCAAAAGAAGATATTTACAATCATAAGCTAGCATTAGCCTTTGGGCAAAGATAGACAGCATTTCAATATTTTAGACAAAAAAACTTTCTCGATATAACAAAAGAAATTGAGAATAGTTTCTTTCAAAAGCTAATGCGATAAAGTCAGAGCCTAACACTAAAACAAACTTTGAGAAAGTAATTCATTTCAGGGCTCCATCTAGAAATGAATTTTGAACAAAAGACAATCCCAAATTTACCGAAACTCCCTCCGGACAGGGAGATAATCAGATGTCCAATTGTTCAATGACTCTTTCCCGATTTCCTCAAAGTCAGTAGCATCAGACGATTCTTCTGTACCAGTCATTCCAATGAAAAGACGGCTCATCCCTTCTTCAACATCATAATCCTCATTGCATATTTCAGAAATAACAACCTTGGATGCCCTTGAAAAACTGTGATACAATGGAGGAACATAGAGTGAGACCTGCCTTCCTTCCTTTTCAGCCCGTTTTCTCTCCTTCATCTCCTTCAAATCCTTACCTGTTGGGTGAAAACCAAGCCCAAAGGTATTTTTCCATTCCGTTAGTTGAATAGGTTCCGTAATTCCCTGCAGCATCTTTCCAATACCCTTTCCTGGCCGGTAGTCTGCCCTGATCAGTTCCTTAGCTATCATGATACTCGCATTAGGCAATAAGGGCTCCACAGGTGGCTTTCCTTCCGGAATCCAATTGACAGATACAATATCTGAAGCACGAAATCCCCGATCAAGTGATAGCTTATCCTTCGCCTCTTCAGCATGCCCCCGATTCACCATCATAGTGCAATCATCTTCCGCAAAAATAGTGATCAGTCTATCATCCATAATGAATTTTACCATTTGATGCAGAGATGACGGTACTGATCCAGAAGAATGAATCCACGGCCGCCCTAACAAAACATTGTATATGCCGGAAAAATCCATGACCTGGCAGGTAACCTGGATATTGAGCTGGACCCATCTCGAGCACTAAATCAATCTCTCCTATAGTCTCCTTCCTCGAGCCATCGAACCCTCTAACGACGGTCAGTGATTGGCGAACTTGTGACCGTGAATATCCTAGCTTTTGTAGAGTGTTCCATGGGCAGATGTTCAGTGCAGATCCGTTGTCAATCAAAACCCTAGGCAAGTATCTTCCATTGCACCTCACAGAAATGTATAAAGCCTTGTTATGCCCCTTCCCTTCAGGAGTCAATTCGTCTTCAGAAAAGGCGATCTGATTAGATGCCAAAACATTCCCTACTATCCCGGCTAGCTTCTCAGTGGGAATGTCCGTGGGAACATGAGACTCATTCAAAACTTTTAAAAGAGCCTCTCGATGCAGCTCAGATGTCAACAAAAGATTTAGAATTGAAATTTGTGCTGGCATGCGGCTCAACTGTTCCACCACTTTGTACTCACTTTTTTTCAAAATCTTCAAGAATTCTTCCGCTTCCTTCTCATCAACTGGCTGTTTAGGGGGTAGTGTGCTCTCTTTTCCTTTTGCTGGAATAATAATCTCTGGTTCGGCCATCACTCTTCCTGATCTTAGAATTGCGGAGACATCATTATTCAATTCAGAATCTTCGTAATTCCATGGAACCCTCTGCAAATCCTTAACGAGCATTTGTTCAGGCACATCAATGATTTCTGGTTCTGGAATCTCTAACTCAAACGGCACAACATCTAGGACAAATGGCTGGGCTGATGAGTTGGCGGCAGACAAGGTTTCTTTTAACATAACTGGTTCTTTTGGTTGGGTTACAGGTGATGCCAACTTTCCTGCCAAAATGTCATCCATATAATGACTCATGAAGTCTTTTCCTGACATCGTCATTCTAGCTCGCCTGTCATCTCTATCAGTAACACCCACTGTCTCTTCAATTGTAACTATCATTTCAGAAGGGTCACCAAGCATTTCATCTGAAGTAATCATTCCAACAGTAGACCCGTGCTGAGGCAAAGGATTGTTATCCACATTTGGGGCCTGCCCTCTCCCTCTTCTCAATACTATCTCTCCATCGTCAATCATATCCTGAATTTTGTGCTTCAAAGCCCAACAGTTAGCTGTGGGGTGCCCACGACCTCCCGAATGGTAAGCACAGACGGCTTGGTGATCATAGTCGTGGGGTAACCCGTTAGGAAAAGTTTTCTGAGGTATGGTGCCAACTTTGCCCGCTGCTCTCAGTTGGTCATATATCTGGTCTAGAGGACGACCAAGGGGAGTGAAAGCCCTAGGCCGTCTTTGCGGGGGGTTGGCTGGACCGGTTGTATTTGGGGGCTGATTGGGTGTAGTATAGTTGTTAGGGTAAATAGGTCTCGGGCGGTTTTGCATGGGTGGGCGAAAGTTATTTTGTGTGGGTCGAGGGTTCTGAAACATGGGTTGAGTGTTTGGATAAAATGGTTGGGCATTTACAGGTAGGGCTTGGGTATTGAAAACAGGTTGAGGGTACTGGGGATAAGTAGGTGAGGGATGTGCCAACTGAGGGAATCGCGGGTATTGAGAATGGTAATTTGGCTTGTTTTGGAACCTGGGGTTGAAATTTGGGCCTTGATTTATCACAAAAGATATTTCCTCTTCTCTTTTCTCAGGCTTTTTCCCAACTGCTTTCTTCAGATTATTGCCATTTTGCAACGATTCAACTTGCAATTTCACAGCAGCCATGTCTACTACCTTTCCCTTCTTCACCCCTCTCTCAATAGCTTCTGCTTGCTCAATAACCTGGGCGAAGGTCTTTCCAATTGAGCCTACGATGGCCTGGTAGTAAGGTGGGTCTTGGGCATCGATAAATAATTTTACCATTTCGTTCTCATCAATTGGCGGATTTACTTTAGCTGCCACACTCCGCCAACGCTGCCCATAAGCTACATAACTTTCTGAGGGCTTTTTCTTCAATTCTACCAGTGAAAATCTATCCGGCACCAAATCACAGTTGAACTCATACTGTTTGATAAATGCTCGGGAGAGGTCGGTCCAGTTTCGGATCTTTGAAAAATCCAACTTCAAATACCATTCTAATGCATCCTTCTCCAAACTCTCTCCAAATAGCCTCATCGGCAATTTCTCATCCCCGGTTGGCTTGCCCAACTTGTTGCAGAACATCTTAAGGTGCACAACAGGGTCGCCAGCACCGTTGTATTTAGAAAATTCTGGCACCTTAAACTTTGGAGGCAGTTGAGTATCAGGGAACATACAGAAATCATCGTAATTCAAACCGCCGTACCGATCCAATCCCTGGCTCTCTCTGATGAAATCATCGAATCTCTCCAATCTTCGCAACAGGGCCTTTTCTGTCATGCCTGGATTCTCATCCCTGTTATACGGCTCCACATCCACTCCTACTTGATACCCCGGGTCTAGCACAAATTGATGTGTGTTGAGGTTCGGTAGTGGTTGAGTGTTCAGAGGGAAATGGTTGGCTTGTTGTGCATATTGTGGTTGGTTCAGAGTGTTTTGGGTGTGTCTAGGACTGGGTGGGATTGGAATAGTCATTTGAGGGTTTTGAGTGTTTGGGGGTGGAGGAGCCATCTGAGTATTTTGGGTATTGAGGAGTGGGGTTTGTACTGGAATAGCTGAGACATTGTTATTCGCATCCGGGGCATTTCCGCTCACATCAGATTGGGATTGTGGAGGTTCTCGAATGACCGGTGCAGCAGAAGTAGAGCCGTTGTTGTTCATGTTACTGATGAAGTGGGCAATGATCTGACTATGGGAAGACACTTCATGAGTCATATTATTCATCTTGGCCAACATTTCATCCATCTGAGCCCTCAACGCCGTTAACTCTGAAGACTGATTCCCGGCAGGTCCCTCGAATGATTCAGTGGGAGCACTCATGTTTATATATAGCTGTCTAGTACGGGACCGTGTACGAATGGGGCTTCGGTGAAAAGAAGCTATGTTTTACAAGTACCTGGAATATACATCAAAAGAAGGAATGTTTAGTCGCTCCATCGTCATTATCTCTGTCAATTTTATTATCACAAAGAAAAAGAAAGAGATCAAAATTAGTAAGTATATAAATGATTCGGATGCATGTCTTAGGGGGGGTGCCCTTATTATGCCAAGGGTAGGCCTAACATGATGCAACACCGTCGAAGTAGGGCCTGTTTACCAAACCTGTACTTTTGAATCAGAAAAAGAAGACCATCTTCATTTATAGATCTAAAATTTAAAATGCACTTGATTACATCATATCTCGAAGACGACTGTGTACAAGATCATTAAATCTCTTTAACCTATCTATCACAACATCTTTTGATTCTCTAAGGTAGGGATTTTTCATGCGTTCTGCTTCATCATACAATTCACTGCATTTCCTCTTTAACTCTTGATGCTTCTCTCTTGACTGCTCGTACAACTCTTTGTTTCGTTCTGCCATTTGCTTGTTCAGCTCCACAGATTGTTTCAATTGCAGGTTCTCTTTATCTTTTGCTTCAATGATGGCCATCAATCTTCTCACTTCCTCGGACGGTGCCGCTTGCGGTCTATTCCCTTCGAGATTCTGAAACCAATCTTTGTATTGAGGAGTGACCAAACCCATTTGCTTAGATTGCGGATCATAGGCAATGTTGTCATCATTGGATAATGTGCCCCAAGCAGAAGTGATTTGGGTCTTTATTGGAACAGGGTTCGGACAAATTCCTTTATCAAAAATGATGGTGAAATTGGCTAGTTCGGGCATGGGTGGCAGGCTCTGAACACGTCCAAGCTGTCTGAGGAACCTTTTCGGTGTGTAAGCAGCAACGCCCTGAGTCCCCAGCAACGGTATAAAGTCCGATGACTTTGTACGTAAAGCTGGCTTGAGGCAATCGGTCCAATCTAATACCCATCTGACTCTTTGATCTGGCAATGTCTTCAAGAAATCCAAGTACTCGGATGAATTCATCGATCTGTCGTTCTTATCAACCCTCTTATGGTGAGTGACAATCCAGTTATATCCGACCAATGGCAAACTATCACGGACAGGTGAGCGCCTCTTGAAATGTTCCATGGCCCATATATGCAGAATCCGGTTTGACCCGTGAAAGAAATTTTCCCCTTTTTGACAATTCGTGCATGAAATGAATATGTCTGCCAATACCGTTGGTACTATAGAAACTCTTTGGCCTCCAATACCAAAGAATAGATCGGTCATGAACTTGGTGGTCTTGAAGCCTATCCTCTTGTCTCTCCTGGGAAAAAGGTAGATGCCGGCCATTACGAACCCGTACACCATTGGTCTCTTATGCTCCCATATCGTTTTGGATGCGAATGTGAAGTCCTCCATGTGTCGGTCGAACCCATCTCTTGCTGCGAACCGATCGAACAGAAATTTTACATCCACACTCTGATCCGACCCTTGCATTACAAATTCCTTTAAACCAGTAAAATGACAAAATTCGGCCTTCCCTGAAGCAGTAGGAAACACTATTGACGTATGTTTCGTTGTCAAATTTAGCAAACCAGACACCTCTTCAATAGTGACAGTCATCTCTCGATCCCCGATCCTGAATGCTGAGCAACTGGGATCCCATAGGTGAACCAGAGCTTCCACCAAACGTCCATCTGCCTCTATATCCTTAAAATCGCCAATTAGTCCTAAGAACACTGCTACTTGCTTGATTTCACTAGAGGACATGAGGGTTGGCCATTTCTGGACTTCGGGTGGGACTGCCAACATCTGGTAGATACGCCGCGGACTTTCCATCTGAAGCATGTCACTCATATCAGATACCTTACCTACAGGCCCTACTTCTCGAGTTTTTACAAAAAATTTAAACGTGAAATTCCCATAAAAGGGTTATATACCCGCGGGAAACAAGGTTGGCTTATTTCTAACAAATGGGGTTCCCTAGGCGGCATCCCCTTCTAGGGTTAATGCATGATGCCAGTTTATTAAAGCAGAACAAAAATAGACGAATCTCTCGAAACGATATTATTAAAGAATCCTATCTACAATTATGCATGATGATTTTTGATTGATTTTTTTTTTTTTTTTTTTAAAAGGGTCACAAACTGTACAAAAGATTACTGATTTCAAATTTATGTATTTGCTACAAAATAAGTATGTATAGAAAAATAATGTCTTTAAAAAAGAATTTCGGGTTTGCAAACTTAAACATGGTGTATATAAGTCAAAAAAATCAGATTTTTTTTTTTCTTTTTTTTTTTAAGTTAAAAATTATCATTATTGAATTCTTGGGTATTTTGGGTTTACAAAATAAACTTTTGTGAGAAACTAGGAGATACTATATATTTATTTTTCGAAAGAATACGAACTTGTAAGATGAGAAATATGAACATGCCAAAAACGGGTTAATTTCTTATAAGAGCACCATGCCAGGGCTCTTTATTCTACGGTTTATGAATGCAATCGAAACGAGAGAAAATGCGTTAGTTTTCAACAATATCACATAACACATTGATAAAGCAAATAGCAATAAACAGTATAACAGAAAAAGATAAATAAAGAGGGGTGGATTCCCTCCTCTCGTGCCTAGTGTACCTGATAGGGTAAGGTTGACTCTATTCTAGGTTATTCTACATGGATGCATGAGGTTGGGCTTACTAATGCATCTAGACTCGATTAGGCTGTCGGTTCCCAAGCCTTCAGACCTAAAGGTAAGGGTCATCAATCCCAAAACCCTTGGTCGGTGGCTCGAGCGATCCCCCGGACACTGCTACGTGCACATCGTGCCCCGGCCACGTGTCCAAGTGGATCTGTTTTAAAGCCCAAATCCCTAGACTTGTGGACTCAAGCCGAGAGTTCGGGTGATCTCCCAAACATGATTACGTGCACATCGTGCCCCGCGCACATGCCTAAGTAGATCAATCCTATTCCTAACTGGGATGGGTGGGTGACAACCACCAAAAAGATAAAAAGGGTAAAAAACATCGAATGCACGTATGAAGTGCTCCTTATGAGAGGAAGGAAT